>CAJHQP010000044.1:0-386545 GCA_905132765.1 Moricandia arvensis
CTTGATTATCACTATGTCAGAGAAAGGGTGGTGTTAGAAGCATTAGTTGTGAAACACATATCTTCACAGCAACAAATTGCGGATATCTTTATGAAATCTTTACTAGTTGAAGCGTTCATCCGTCTGCGTAACAAACTTGGTGTCATGCTTCCCCCCACGTCAAGTTTGAGAGGGGTGTTAGCAAGACAGCCCAACAGCAACATGCTTTGGTTCAAAAGGTGTGGAAACCTAAAGAAGCCCAACAACAACATGCTTTGGTTCAAAAGGTGTGGAAACTTAAAGAAGCCCAACAGAAAATGATACAAGATGAACCAAAGCCCAGTCAAGGAACAAGCCCAACAAAAGAACGGTTACCTGCGCAAGACGACAAAAACGAAGAAAGAACAGAGGTAGCTCTGTGTACGAAAAGACTCAGCAACATCCAAACCATAAATCGGTTTGAGGTTCTTATGGAAAACGAGATCATGACAACTGTCTAGGGTTTATGTTCTAGGAGTTTTCAGCATTTGTGTATAAATAGAAACCAAACAATGTAATGCATCTCTTGAGCAAATATATGAAAAGATTATGAAAGTTCTCTCTTTTATCATCCTTTGCCTTCTCTGAGCTTTACTTACAGGCTTAGTACAAGTGATGTCAATTCATTGCAATTTTGGCATTAGGTACTCTTGTTTTATCTTGGCTTGACAGAAAAAAAAAAAGAAAAAAACGACGCACTCCGTTGAGAGAGCGTGACCCAGCCCAGCCAGCTGTATTGTTGGTTTTAGCTGAGCAAGAGAGAAAGAGAGAGAAGAGCATTTTCCCCCAAAATCAAACCCTCAAAAAAAAAAAAAAAAATGGCGAAGAAAGGTATCCCTGAGTGGCTCAACAGTTCCCTCTGGTCCTCCTCCTCTCCTTCTCCCATCCCCGACGATCTCCCTCTCCGCCATCCTCCCGTCGCAATCTCTCCTCCGATCGTCGAGCGTCCGTCTCCCTCCACCGCACCAGCTCCGCCTCTTCCGATTCGTCCTCCTTCCAAATCTGAGACTAACGATTTGCAGAATGGGAGCGGTCTGGATGGACCTCCCGCGGCCGAGGATGTTTCTCGGAAGACGCAGGTCGTCGCTGAGGTTAGTCCTTCAACACAAACTCATTCTCTCTCTCTCTCTCTCTACATTCTTTTTCTTTTGATTCATTGCTCTTTGTGATAGTTATCGAAGAAGGTGATAGACTTAAAGGAATTGAGGAAAATTGCTTCACAAGGTCTACCTGATGATGCTGGTATTCGCTCCCTCGTCTGGAAGGTAATGATCTTCTTCTTTACTCTTTTTTTCTTTTTGTCAGTTTAAGCTTGATATTGTTTTTCTTGACTCTAACAGCTTTTATTGGGCTATCTCTCACCTGATCGCTCACTCTGGTCTTCCGAGTTGTCTAAGAAAAGATCGCAGTACAAGCAATTCAAAGAGGAGCTTCTTATGAATCCCGTAAGTCCTTCTTTCGTGATTTGATGCTCCAATTCCTTGCTTGCTTCCATCAAAACTTTGGATGGCTCTCTTACAAACTGACACCAACGAGTGATGAACAATAGAAGATGATGACTGTCATTAAGTGATATGTTGGCCAAGTAGAACTCAATGGTTTTTTTTAATGGGAAAGCATACATTTTTATTATTTTAGTATAATATAACAGCTAACAGATGTCATAGGTTTGACTAAGCAGACTATACTAGGGCCATTGGGTATATGATACAGTGAGAAATGTAGTAGGGAATAATGAAGAAATTGGTCATTGTAGAGATATAGTCGTGAATAATAAAGAGATGCTTACGCTATCTGGGTGATTTCTCTTCCTTTTTCATGTCACTTTCTTATTGGATAACCCTGGTTTCTATATATTTTTGTGGCTAGTTAGTCAGAAGTAACAAGGAAGATGGAGAAATCAAAGGGTGGCGATAGTAATGATCCCAAAGTTGAAGGCCCTGGTGCCCTTTCAAGGTCAGAGATAACTCATGAGGATCATCCCTTAAGTCTTGGAACAACAAGCTTATGGAACAACTTTTTCAAGGTAGTTTGATTTCAGCTTGAGATATCATTATCCTCAAATATTATCAATTTTGTGAGACAAGTTTTGATGTTATTAACTTAGTATTGAAATTTAAATTTAGCCTAAAAGTTCTAGTTTCGTGGATGATATAGCTGAGTTATGACAATCTCAGATAGTAGTTTGTAAATGCTAACTCATGTACTTCTAAAATTTTGATTTTAGATTCATTCATCATGATTTTTCCACTTACTAGTTGGTTGTAAAAGCAGGACCCATTGGTGACCCACTTGATCACTTATCCTTTTCTCTTCCTAGTTCAGCTCCAGTTTTTTCCATGTTGCTTTTAAAGCTGCTGAATGACCTTCCTAATTTTAAACTGGTACTTTCAGGACACAGAAGTATTGGAACAGATCGACCGTGATGTGATGCGTACTCATCCAGATATGCACTTTTTCTCTGGGGATTCAGCGGTCGCAAAATCTAATCAGGTTGGGTTTTGGTTTTGCAATTTAATTTGCTTGGGATGGCTAAAAAAACCTTTGCACATTGATAGTTCTCCGGGTGATTTTATACGTGTCTTGCACCTTTAGGATGCTTTGAAGAACGTATTGACTATTTTTGCAAAGTTGAATCCTGGCATCAGATATGTACAAGGGATGAATGAGATATTGGCACCTATCTTCTACATCTTTAAAAATGACCCAGATAAAGGACATGCAGTGAGTACTTGTTCTTGCTAATGTACCATTTCTTTTTTTATTGTTTGATTTATACTCACATTTTTCTAATTCTAATGGTTTTCTTTTTTGAAAGAACACCACTCGTCCTCCTTATTTGCTTAACGCTGGCATTTTAAGTTATGCAGGCGTATGCTGAATCAGATGCATTTTTCTGTTTTGTTGAACTGATGAGTGGATTTAGAGATAATTTCTGTCAGCAACTTGATAACAGTGTCGTGGGTATACGTTACACTATAACAAGGCTGTCCATGCTCTTAAAGCATCATGATGAAGAACTTTGGCGTCACCTAGAAGTCACTACTAAAGTAAGATATCACTGATGAGTCGCCTTGCGATATTCACTGATGAGTCACTACTAAAGTGTTTCAGCGTTGTCAAATTTCAGATAAACCCGCAATTCTATGCGTTCAGATGGATCACACTCCTCTTGACGCAAGAGTTCAACTTCGTGGAAAGCCTTCACATCTGGGACACACTCTTAAGCGACCCCGAAGGTCCACAGGTAGTATTTGAGTTGCTTGCATTCCTGTGAGTCATTAAGGGTGTCAGTTCAATACCTCTAAGCAGCTTGGTTTAGGACAATAGGGAAGAATTAGCAGAGATTAATAACATCTTGTCGTAAACTTTAGGCTATCAGAAATGAGTCTGCAGGCACTTGTTGTTTGGTAAGATAGAAAGCTAACAAGTGAATATGGAATTATATTATTGTGTCAGGAGACGCTACTACGAATATGTTGTGCAATGTTGATTTTAGTTCGAAGGCGTCTGCTGGCTGGTGACTTCACGTCGAACCTCAAACTTCTTCAAAACTATCCTCCTACAAACATCAGCCATATGCTCTATGTCGCAGATAAATTGCGCTCTAAATAAAAAAATTGGAAGAAGATTCGTCAGGTATTAACAGTCACTCCCTTTCTCCTTGTTTAGAATTCATAGACTCTGCACCTTTCTTTCTTCATATGTACATTATTGTGTAAGTTAACTGTTGCTGCCTGGGAATATCCCAGATCAAACCTTTCTTCAGTGTTAAGATTTCTGATGTGTAACAGGATGGAGTTTTTAGGCTGTCTTTTCTTATTTTTTTTGCTTTGATCATTTCACGCAAGTTTCTTTTCTTGGTTTGATTTGGTAAATTATCTAAATCATAAATAAATAAAAAATTTGGAAGAAGTAATTGTGTGGCAAATATTTTGCACAAAGTACAAAATAAAAAGAAACTCCTTTTGGTCTTCTTCCAATAAAAGCAAAGAGCAAAAGTCATGAGTTGTGGAACGATTTCACTGATCTTGTTAATGATTATAATCCTCCTTCATCCATACCCTTACATCTTCCTTATCTTCCTGTCTTTTCTGCTGTGCTTTATTCTTACTGCTTACTATCTTCTTCTTCTTGGAGAATTTTAAATTTTTTTTTTGTTGAAGATTCAAGGAAATGGATTGGTACGATCATAGCTATGGCTTGATTCGGTTACTTAGTTGATTTCTTGTTCACAGAAAACTTTAAGTTCTGGAGGTTGGCAAATTCTCTTTTACTTTGTAACTTCTGTTTGCTTGCATCTCAACTCAATTAGTTTTCTTTTTTTATTACTTTTTTTTTTATTACTAAGATTTCGTTTTATCATACGGACCGTCCGACTCCAACATAACAAAATGTCAACTCATTACCTTGCGTGGGCTAATTCTATTTAGAGTTACTTACCAAATGAGTCACATTTGTCTTTTCTATTACAAAGAAAGTCACTTTTTGCTAGAGGATCACTTTTTTGAATGGGAAGGGTTTTTTATGACTTTTATGCCCTTAATGAACCAAAGATAATAATTGATTTGTTTTGATGATTTGGTTTGGTTTGAACAAAAAATATTTAGTTTGGTTAGCTTTCCTTATTTATTAAGTTATTAGTTTGTCTGCTTTATAGCATTAGAAACTCTTGTTTAGGTTGTGTCGTCGTTGGGTTGTCGAAGATGGCTCTGTGGATGTGCGTGGGGTGGACGGGTGAGGTGTGGAGGGGTCTTCGTGGACGGGGGAGGGGTGGACAGGGGAAGGGTGGACGGGTGAGGTGTGGACGGGGTCTTCGTGGACGGGTGAGGTTTGGACGGATTAGGTGTGGACGATGTCATCGTGGACGGGTAAGGTATGGACGGGATCTTTGTGGACGGGGTCTTTGTGGACGCGGTTTTTGTGAACAGGTGAGGTGTGAACAGGCGAGTTGTGGACGAGTGATGAATCGTGGACAAGAGAGGTGTGGATGGAAGTCATCTGGACTGGAGCTTCGCCATAGAAGCCGTCTTTTGCGAAAGAGGAGAGAGGATCTCGGTGCCGCCATGTTCGAAAGGAGAAGGGAAGCTTAACAAGGTCTATGAGACAAAAGAGAGAGCAGCGACAAGGCATACAACTCTAGAAAGAGGAGGCATGCGGTCAGATCTACGATTGTCAAGACTCATAACAACCAAAACAAGGCTTCCTTAGAGGCTACCAACCACCGTTTGCGGAAGCTGTGACCTCGAGGATGTGGCTTTGAATACCCGCTAGCGTTGACATAAACTGGATATAGATGAAAGTATAGTAGACAGAGAGTATGGATATAGATGAAAGTATAGTAGATAGAGAGTTGTGGATGTCAGAGTTGTGGACACAAGCTCGTGTCCACAACTTTGTGCAGTCGAGCTGTAGCTTTGTTCAACACGTGGAGCTCAAAATTCATGGCAAGGTTCAATCCATGGCTTGACAACCTCGTAGTGGAGCTCAAAATCCATGGTGTGACGACATATCTCGTGGTGGATTTCGTGGTGGACTTTTGAATCCATATCGGATTCCATGGACGACGGCGTGTTGGAGCTCGGAATCCATGGCATGAGTTGAGCATGGCAAGGAGGAGATAGATCTCGTGGTGAACTACCGCAGCTTCACTGAGCTTATCCACAGTGATGTTGAGCTTGAAATCCATGGCGTGACTCACCGGTAGTCTTGGAGGAGCTGGCTCGTTTTGTCTCCACCGTCTTCGCTTGGAATCTATGGTTAATTAGCTTGATTTATTTTAGAGTTTCTAGATCTACAATTTTTTGGTGGATTTGAGTTTTTTTTATTGTTCATCTATGTTGCAAAAGAACTGAGATACGATGATTAATGTATCAACTAAATTGAAATGAATTTGAAAATAAAGCTTCGTTGAAAGGAGATGAAAGAGAGTGTTTGTGTTTGATTTTAGCTAAATGAGAAAAAAAGATTGAATCCGGTTGAAGAAAGTGATTTTCAGTTTTAAAATTTGTGGTCATTATTTTTAGTAATAAAATAATAGTTATAATTTAAACAACTAAAGGTTTGTAACTTAGTTAAAGGACATAATAGACAATCCACAAGTAAAAAGTGACCTTCAAGCAGCAAGTGGCTCTATGTGTAATAAGAAAGTGAAAAAGTGACTCTTAGAGTAAATTTTTCTTCTATTTACGACCTATTCAATGGTACGTATACGACAATTACTCTAGTTAATAACTTATAGAAGTTCTTGTATATCCCTTATATATATATATATTAATTCTTATATATATTACATGTTTTGGTAGCCACGTGTCATCAATACAATGATTCTCATAATTCTTATAAAAATAGGTGGGTACATTTAAAAATGTATTATATTGTTTACTAAACTAACTATCAAATTAATTAGTAGTGTGTAAAAAAATATTTTTCATTAAATAAAAGTTATGAAATTACTTAATTTGGTTAACAAATATATGACAATTAATGATTTTAAAAATAAAGATATAAAAAATTGTGTATCCTCCATCATTTTATTTAGTTTTATATTCTTAAAAGAAATAAAACAATCACATTAAACATATAAAAACAAATTTAGGTTTTTTCTTATATGCTTTGTTTTAATTTTTTTTAAAGATTATAAATCACTTGTTAAAAGTCTACGTTGAAATTTTTGTGATCAATGGTTTAATTTTTTGTTATAACAAGATACAAATCGATCATTTAATATATATTCAGATTATATATGTATATATATATATATTATTTCAATATCATTTAAATTAATATATATATATATCATATATAAAATACATAAACATGTTAATTTCAAAATTTGCATTAAGTATGAAGCCTCAATAAATATTCATATTAATTAAAATATAATACATATATGCATCTAATTTTAATTATATATCATATAAAATAAATAAATGATTACTTTGATTTTTTTACCAAAAAAATATTGTAAATAAAAAGAGTTATTGTTTTTATTTATATGCTTACTCTAATTTAATTATGTATGTAATAGTTACCCACTTTAGAATTATTCAATATTTTTATTATTGCATAATACGTATGAACACAAAATAAATAGTAATATGAATAAATAATTTGTATACATAATTAATGTTCATTCTACGCAAGCGCAGATCTCAAATGTTATTTGATCATATTATTTCAAAAATACAATTCTTCATATCGAAGTGAGATGATAATTATAACATCCGAATGATATCATTGAAGCCCGATGTAAATTAAATAGGTTTAAAGAAATAAAATATCAACAAACATAACCATACTCATCAATCTTATATTGACGCTCTATGACTATACATTTTGAGACTTATCACATGATGTTTGAACGATCAAAATTAGTATTCAATGATTATTACTATATAAATTTTACTCCACGCATGCGTGCGGATAATCACCTAGTATCGCAACTAAAAAGGATTAACATTGACTGCAAATAAATTTATCACATAACCAAACAACTCCAGATAATATTAAAATATCGCAACTACATGAAACATATGGTTAACTAACATGATGACATAAATCTACTAACATATCTACCTATATATATATATATATATATATATATATATATATATATATATATATAAGAACAGTTTTCTCCGTCTTGGGCGCGCCACGTCATTAATTCGATTATTCTAAGCACGACACGTGGCAGGGAAATCAAATCCGCAACGTTTCATTAAAGATGGTGTTACATGGGTTTTGTTTTCCTTTAATTTTGCTCCAGTCACCCAGCCCACAGATAGTATCTCTAACTGTAAACGTAGCTCTAATGTTTGCTATTACGACAAATTTGAGAAGAGGTTTTTGATAGATGACGAAAAAGAATTTTTTTTAAGAAGAGTTGTGCTCTGATACCATGAAAGTGAATCGAAAGACTTGCTTGCTTTTTTAACATTGAACGTGTTACATATATAAAAGAGATGGTTAGAGGTAAGTTAGATTCTCCTAGATTAGATTACATGATAATTACAAAGCCGAGTTCTGGGAACTCGGTTTGTGCCTGCTTTTGTCTCCACCATTCGAGATCAAGACACAACCGAGTTCTAGGAACTCGGTTTGTACCTGCTTTTATCTCCACCATTCGAGATCAAGACACAGCCGAGTTCTGGGAACATTGTTTCATCTTCTTCCTTAAAATCTGAAAAGACACCTGTTACTTTTCATCTTCTCAAAGTCTTTATTAAATCTATCACCCACGATCTACCTTGAATGCCAGCTTCCCTCATGCAAGACGATGGAACTGTGACTATAAAAAAGTAAGCTTTCCTTCCCTTCAACATCATCCTCTTAATTTAGCCCAAACAATTGTTTAGTTTACTGAAAGTAGTTGGATGCTCAGTGGATGTGTGTCCTATTTCATCCACCTTCGAATCTTTTTGGCTTTTCATTTTATACTGAAAAAGTTTTGATTTGCTGATTCGTGAACATGCAATTCTGCTTAATTTGGGCTCTCTTCGAGCAATAACAATGCTGGACAGTCTCCTTATATTTGATTACAACGGGGAATCTTGGTCGCATTATATCTCTTACTGTTCTTCAGATCACTTACTCTTATCCAAAATTATTTTCAGGAGAGGAAGAGGGACCTTTGTAGATACATTGATGATGCCTCATACCAACCTAAGAAGTATGAATGGAGGACCCTCAATGCATTTGAAATCGGGGTCTGTTTGGTTCATTGATATACATTTCTATGGAGAAAAAGAAACATATATATTGTAGTGAAATATGATCTCATGACCCTATCATCATTAGATTAATTGAACTTTTTATAAAAAGATCTATTTAACTCTAGCTCATAATAATTTCCAACATCTTGGTGTTGATTTTCATTACTGTGGCTCCCTAAAGGTTGTTGAATAGGCCCTAATCTGAAGGATACAACGGTTAGAGCAAACACGTTATATATAGAACCATGTGTGAATATGCATGATTGTGTCTTGTGAGTATATGTCAATTACATATATTCCATATCGACTGCTGGACTATAAATTATATTTAACTTGGTTGCTCATGTGTCTCTAAAATTAGCTGATTTTTTTTATATAAACATAGAATGTATTTTTCTTATTATACTTCTAAGTTTGAGTTTGCATATATCACAATGATTTGAGCAAGGTGGACGAATGAGAGTAGGGAATACTAAACACGTTATCACATGAAATTGAAGCGTTGTAGTTTTGTCCTAACATTAGCTTATGCCTTATTTAGAACACTCACTTGCTCTGAATTCCAATCTCACGCCCTTTGATTAAGGTTCAACTTCTTCTTGAGGGTTGCCTAACCGCTTAACTTCTGATATATTGGAGGAACTTCGTATTAGCAGATGAATAGGCTGTAGTACCTTCTTATCACCTGGTTACAAGAAAAAGGGACAGCAGAGCGTTAAACGCAAACACTGTATCTCTACCGTCATCCTGGGAGTCATTGTCATAGTTCAATTATAAAGATCTAGATTTTTTTTGTACTTGACTACACCAACAAATAAGGTGTCATTTTCCCTTTAAACACATGCTTCTTTCATTAATTTTTTTTTCAAGTGAAACTGATGGCTTCGTAACGTTTGCATTTTGTTTTAAAAAAACAGGATTTAGTGTTACTTACCTATTTTAAACGAATCCACAACCATAAGTATCTAAGTAAAATTAATTTGTTAATTGTAAATGTACACTAAATATGTAAGTTCACTTTTTTTATGTTCGGGTGTCTTACATTCTGTTTTGTAAAATCTTTTTACAAATTATTAAATATTTTGATATTTCAATAGTGTAAACTTCTCAGAACTTTATTCACATGTAAAAACAAACACATAAAATGCAAATGAAACAACTCAAATATAAGAATATACGTGAATAGTTAAGTGAACTGTAAAATACCAAGTGTTTGGTTTAAGTTTTGTAAAATGAGGTAACTCTATAAATATGTCTAAAAACTAACAAGTAAGATGACAAATACAAATAATGGAATGACTTCTCATTTTAAGCAACACGAGATGGTTTCAATTCCTACTTATAAGAACGTGGATCTAACTTTAGTTTCTCTTGGGTAGGTGAACTAACAACTTCTAATTATGTTATTAAAACTTAACAGGAGGAACAAGAGTGCTATAAATGTATCTGTTGTGGGTTCCTTTCACAACGGGTTTGGATTCAAGCATGTATAGTTCATAAAAAACTAAAACATGTCCAAATTTTTGATACCGGTAAACGAGAAGATGGAGATGATGACTCTTGGGGTAGTGGTGCTAAGATAGAGTACACTTTTTCATTTAATGATTTAGCAAATAAGGTTGTCAGGTACAAAAGATAATATATAGAAAAATTGAAGAAGTCACTAATAGATTCACAAGCAAGTAGCAACAGAAAAATAGGGAAAGGGGGATATGGACCAGTAAGGCACACTTGATCACACCCCCTGTTGCCATTAAAATCTTGAAATCTGATGCTGCTCAAGACATCCTCACAGGGTTCTTTTCCTTGGTACGTATCTTGCATATAGGTACTTGGTCTATGAGTTCATGGAAAATGGAAAGTGGGAGCTTTGAGGAAAGACTTTCAAAATAAATTACATTACGTGAAAATACACAATACAATTACAAATTATTAAAATAAGATCAGATTAAACTCCCACAACGTAGACATATTTCCCATAACATATTTTTTGTCGTCTATTTCCCATAACATATGTACTCTCTTCTAGACAAATGACACCTGCTAACTTAATAAAAAACACTCATAGCATTGACACATTAAAAAAAATTCGTCCAACAGCACCTCCTATTTCAGATATAAACAACTAGAACTAATACAACATGAAAAATAATAGTTTCAAAACAAATAATGTTACACAATTGATAAAGCTGAATCCTTTATTTTCTTGATGACATTTCATAAAGAGAAATTGTCTAAAAATTTAACACTATAATTTTTAAAATTTTATTAAGTATTCGACATTTTTATCATCTTATTGTTTAAACCAAATTTATTGGTAAAATATTTAAAAATCCAGAATTTTTTTGATCAATATTTTATTTTAGATCTAACAAAACATTTGACATAAATCTAAGCTAATATTTTAGCACTCAATTAATAAATATCAAATACATAAATTTTAAAAATATTCATAAGAAAAAAGATAATCAAAGATTTTTGTACTAAAAAATATATTACTTATTATTAAAACTATCATAATTACAGTAGACTAAACAAAGAAAATATGTAAATATATTAAGTATTCATGAACATCTTAATATTAAGATAAATATAATCTATGATAAGAATAACAAAACATACACAATAAAAAGTAATATCACCTTAAAATTTAAGTAAGCTAAGCATTTTGAAATACTCATTTACATTAATGATATATTTATGTATTTTTTGGTTACTAGCTTGCTCGTAGGGCGAGTCAACCCTAGTATTATATAGTTGACACCACAATATATATATATATATATATATATATATATATATATATATTTGTCGAAATAGTGGATTATACGTTGTAATTCGGAACCTAATATCAAAAACCCGATAAAATCCAGCGAAAAAAATTAATCAATCCGAACGAATAAATATATAAATTTAAATTATACTGAATCGGTTAAACTGGATTGGGCTAGTAATCTATTTTAAACATGTCACTTTTTCAATATATTATTTTTGCAGATTTGAAATTTGATTTAATTTTCTGAAATTTAAATATATTTATGTTGGTAACTACATGTAGTCATGTTAAAATATATTTAATGTAGTTAAGAATATATTGATATTATATGGATGTTTAATCATATAATAATATTATAGTTGGTCTAAGTGACAATCATTTTTCCTATCTTATTCCAAATTTTTAATGGTTTTTAAATATTTGAATTTTCAAATTTGGTTGATTATATCAATTTCAGTTCGCTAATATTTCACTAAGATTATCAACGAATACTAATTTAAAAGTATTTGAGTATCTGAAAATAATTCTCTTTAATATCTATAAATTAAATAATTGAATACTTTGATGGTGAATAGATCGATTGATTTGGAAGTATCTTATATGAACCCTATTGATAGACTTGTATATCTTGCAAATTGTATTCAACCATATATAATACTTTTTTCTTACGATTCTTCTTGTAAAGATACAACTCATCTTCGATATGCATGCAATGAAGTAGAAACACAATAATATCTTGCACTATCTACATTGTATGATTGAATTATGGTTATTTTAAATAACACTACATTTGGTGTAAGGACTCATACAAACAACTGACATGTACCTCTTGTAACATCTCCAATCCGGTCTACATGCACGACGAACTAAAAAACTTTAACCATATCAAATATGCTATCACCCGTGTCCAAACAATCGATTTGAGGTTCCCAAATTAAATTCGAAATTCCAAAGTCAAATGTCTGAGAACGGGTGTCTTAGCGGTTCCAAGTTAAGGCTTTGCAACTCGAATTTGGAACCGTTTGTTGGTTTGTCCCGGACTAAGACTAATAGCATATGGAACCCAATGGAAATGGAAAGTATACTTTATTCATATAGTATCTAGGTTAAAACCACAAAGCATACATACATTTGACCATTTAAAAATATTAGTTATTACAATGCATATTTCGTTACAAAAGGCAAGAAAACTACCCCATCAACACCGCTCATTTGCAACCTAAGATACCTCTATGGCTACCTTAAAAAAAGAGTCTAATGAGCAACTAATTTTCTTAGTGAGCCATAGTATCCTAACAATAAAATTACCCCCCCCCCCCCAATATGCATTATTCATCAACCAACAAAGATCAAATACTTCAAGCAATATGCAGTGCACAAATTAAGCAATCAATTAAACTACTCATTCACTGGACATCCTCCAGCACCATCAATTCATCCACCAGATATCCTCTAGGCACCATGCCAGTTGTTGGGTCGGTCAAGGGTTTCACTCTGAGCCCATGACTTCATGATACCCAAAAAAGTGTCTGACATCAGTGCAAAAAAACTATAAGCCGCTCACAAAGATGATCTCTCTTGATTTTGTTGAGTTTTAGACTTATATTTTAGCTTATTATTATCATTTCAGGTTGCATTTAGGGTTTTATATTGCATTTGCATACATAATTGCATTTGACAGAGTTTAAAGTGCACATTTGAGAAGTTTGGGGCAAAATCGTTGGTTATTCCTGTGAATTTAGAAGTATTGGGTCAAGCTTGAAAATAATGGAAACGTCAGGAACCAAGGCTGCAAAGTGGGTTAAGTTGTACAAAATAAAAGTCTCATGGCAAATTCAAGAGGACGTTTCTGCAATTTTGATATTTGTGGGGTGAAATCGTAATTATCAAAAAGTATGAGGACCAGAGATCCAAAAAGAGTAAACTTCACCATTGGAGAAGACGAGGCTTTCTCCTGTGTCTGCGACTCGACTCCGACGGTTCCGGCGGCCATCACGACGGGAGAGATGACCACGAGCACGGAAACGTACGAGTTGTGCTTCAACGGAGGCGCAATGATTTGACTACGACGAGTGAACCCTTGCTTTGATTTCACGGAGAAGATGAGTGAAACTCGAACGGAGCACAGCGGCTTGATGTTTGGCCTACCGCGTGGGAGACATGGGTGTTTGGAGCGGCCAAGTGGAGCGGGGCAGTGACATCGCACGTCGATCCGGCAGCGGCCATACGGAGCGGCACAAGCAACCCGCTCGGGTTGAAGAAGAAGGTCAAACACGATTTTCAAATCGCGGCCAAACGCTAGTCACAGCGTTTGCGATCAGCGACCGGCGTTTGCGATTGGACCAAAATTTAACCTCCTATATATATGTTTTAAGATTAAAAACCAAAAGATATCTTGTTTTCTCTCTAAACACATTGATATTTTGGAGAAAAGTTTGAATATTTAATAGTTATTAAGTCTATTTCATATTTTTAACATGATTAGTCTTAAATCTATCATGAGTTTAAGCTTAATTATGAAGATTAGTGAGTAAACTCTTTTTGGATTCATGGGTTAAGGTGATTAGAGTGATTAAGAGAAGATCTAGGGATTTTTAGTGTTAGATTTATTGTTTCCTTGCTTATTGAGTGTGTTTAATGCTAGATTAGACTTAGCTAATCTTAATCTTGATCTATAGACATTTCTCACCCAGAAAGTGTTCGATGAAATGTCTGAACCAACCCAACTAAGCTCTAGCTTGAATAACCAAAGGGATTTGATGTTAGGATTGCTAGATAGTTATTAAACTTGATTAGATTGTATGTTTGAATGTATTAAACCAATGAGAATTGATGTTTGATGCACTAAAACATAGGGGTTAGTATATTGGGAGAGAAGTAATCTATCATGGTGATCTAGACTTAAGGAAGTCAATTGTTTGAAAGCTTGAAGCCCCTATGTTGGATCTTAGTCACTTGAATTCAAATGCCTAAGCCAGTGAGTCCTACTTGATCACTTTGATTGCAAGATTAGTTATTTGTTTACTCATTTAATTAACTGTTACTTGATCTCATTTAAACCTTGATTGCACTTAGATTAAACATTCATATGTATTCTCATTGCCTTGAAATCACTTAGGATTGGATTGACACTCTTATACTATTTTGATCTAGGATTGTCAAAAGTCCATTTCAAAAGACTTTACACAACTTATAGTAGTCTTCACCCCCACTGCATCGTCATGCAGACACATATGAGTGATCAGCTCGGGTGTGCTTGGTGACGGGTGGGAGAATCCATCAAAACGGTCTCATCCAGACCACAATATTGGATCCCTATCAACCAACATAATCATCAATCACTCCATAACAACTTGAATTCCTTACTGAGCAAACCGATACGATATTTGGACATACATGTTATACCCTCCAAGCCGAAGCCCAAACGATATAAATCATTCACACATTCACATCATATATATTCTACCCTTCAGATCGAGGCCCGAACGATATAAATCAATCACACAAATAAATAATCATACCATACATATATATATATATATATATATATATATATATATTATACCCTCCGAGCCAAGCCCATATGATATAATACAATAACACAAGTATATGTACCACAACATCAATATCACAAACATGTTATACCCCTCTAACCGAGGCCTAAACAATATAGCAAAATATCTTTCACATGCATCAATCATTATCATATTATCATATTGCTAAACGCGCCACCTAGAAATGCATCAATCAATACTCTTGTTTTGAAGGCGCTAACTGCAGACTCAACAATCACAACCCTTAACCTAGACTCACCTGAAATTTATGGCTAGGTGGTTGGGTTTGTTTCGGTATAGGTTCAGCTCCTATACAAATTTTGGTAGAGTTCCGGTTGTCAAACACCTAAAACTTAGAATGAGAAGAAGATTCCCAACGTCCCATTAGTCAGAACTGGGGTTTAGACCTACTTCTATGCTGCATTAAAAAAAACAAAGGAAAAAACTAAGGTACAAAATTAACCTTCAAAGTTCCTATTCGGGTCGCTCGGGTCAGATAACCCTAACTCGAGTTTAGTTCTATGTGTATTTTGGTGTGGGTGGTCCTAATGGTCCTAAGGAGGCTATTTATAGGTGTGAGGGGTTAGGGAAAAGGCTTGGGACGTGCTTGAATGGAGGAAGCATGAGGTGCATGAAGGTGGCAGCAACATGACACTAATCTTCACCCTTCGGCGACACATGTCCACATGTTTCTCAACTCTTCAGATATCACACCATAAAAGAATCTAGTCAGAAATTCAGTCTTGACGTCACTCCAGGTAGTGAGAGATCCTTTTGGTAGGCCTCAAGCAACAAACCGCATTCCCAGAAAGAGAATATCAGAATAACTTGCAGAGGAGGTAGTCTTCGGGGCCTCCATACACCTTGATGCTAGACACCAAATCCTCGAATGTTTCTAATATGATCCATGGGCTTTTAATGAGGAAGACCATAAAAAAGGTGTTGATCCAAAGAATAGAAGATTTAGGGTTTCATCTAGAAGTCAATCCCCTACATTTCGAAAGTTTGAATCGCATACCCTTTAACATAGAACTGACAAGGCCTGTTCCAGTCTGCTAGTTTTCTTTGTAGAAGAATTTTATCATTCTCAGTAGCAACAAATGGCTCAGGGATTACAGTCCCCTGAGCATCTATCTTCTGACTTGATGCATTACACATATGACTTCTGGGGTCATGCAGATCTCCACTATCATCCTGAATCAACTTAAGTGTCACAACCATCTTGTTCTCACCGCGTGCAGTGTCGATTGACGCTTGAGGGGTGTCGATCGTTGTTGTCTTGTGAATGGTGTCGATCGATGCTATTGTAGTTTCGCTCGACAATGATTTCTTGGCCTTATGGCTCATGCGTTCCAGTTAAGAAAGCTTCTGGTTTGAGAGTTCCAAAAGCTGTAAGTTTTTGTTGCTTCTGGTACTGTAATGCATGCACCTGAAACCCAAGAAAAAAACAATATAAGTAAAACTAAAAAAAACCTAGTCTAAATCTTACACCTAGTATAATGGTGATAAAAGTCACTAGAAACAGCGCCAAATTTGATATGCTCAATTAACCTTCAAGCACCTCTCTCAAATAATATGACTGGTGTAGTACTTGAGGATCATATCCATAGAGACTCAATTTTTCACACAATAGGCTATCGGCTATCAGATTAAGCTAGGAAGAATAATAGAAAATAGTAAATAAAACAATAGATCAAACAGTTTGTAATTTATAAGAAGAAAGCGCTAGATTAAGGACTTATCAATCAAGAGATTCAATATATAAATCAATTATGCCCCGGGTTTAATTAGGTTCAATTCCATAACTTGAATATCTACTGTAAACTCTTACTACGGTAACTATCTGATATCTAACTCTAATCTCATACAAATTCTCGTTGCGTATCTGATGAATCAAACAAGCATTAAACATGATCGAATATGTTCAACTAAAATCCTAGACCAACTCTCATTGTGAATGGATACTTACTTCAGCAAGATTAGGTTCATGTAATCAGTCACACTATCGCAGAATTCCAATTACCCTATGATCTAGATTCCAAGTAATTAGTCACACTCTTGCACCATTCCAATTAATCTAGAAACTAGTGTGACAAAAAATCCTGGTGTAGAAATATATAAATAACCCTAGCAATCAATGATTATCAGTTTGACATTAAACTCATGAAACTCTTAAGTTCAACAAGAGAATTACTCAGACATAAAAGCAAAAACACAAATCATAGATAGAATAGAAATCTTATATAAAACCAAAGGAGTTCCAGTTCAACTCTCAAGGAGTTCTAATCTATCTTTCCAATCCTAAAAGAAAGCTTAAAAAAGTCTAGCCGTCAAAAATGTCTTAGAAAACATAATATATAGGTCAAAAACACGCATGGATTCTTTTGTAAATAATGGAAACTTTGGGGCAAAAATGCAATTCTTAGAAGTTATAAAAATTATCTGGAGCAGATTAGGAGGAGTGGTGATCGACACCAAGGTGGTGTTGGTCGACACTAGTTGATTCTTGACAGTTTGCTCTTCACGCGTCTAACAAACCACTCTTTAGTAAACCGAGCATAACTTCTGATCTAGAATCCTGATTGACCTCAAACCGCTGGCATTGGAAGCTTAAATCTCTATCTTGTGTTAAAATATGAGCTCAGCCGCACCGTGGGAATCCCTCCACCCACATCTAAACTTCTAACGCATTTGCGCTATTCTGCATCTCAAATAGCTCTAAAATCTCCAAAGTTGCACAACACGTACCTTAACATGAAAGACTCTAAAACGACTCCAAACATATAATATTGAATCTATAAAGAGCTTATACCATGGCCTAAAGTGGTAAAAACCATGGTATATCAATCACCAAGGTCATTGGTGAGGAAATAGTGCTGAAGTCTTTCAGAAATCGTCGACATAAGCAGGTCAGTCCATGGAAGCTTCGGGCATGTCCGATAGTGGTCGGTGTAGGCCAATCTTGGATCACCCAAATCTTTTCCTCATCAACCTTCAGTCCCTGTGAACTCACAAGAAATCCTGAAAACACCAATTGATCAGTGCAGAATATGCAGTTATTGTGAAGCATAAAGACATTCTTATTTAAGAGTTTTCAGCATTTTTTCTAGATGTTCAACATGGTCGGCCAAGCATTGACTATATATCAATATATCGTCAAAATAAAATGCTACAAACATAATTATGTAAGGCCTTAGCAATTGGTTCAAAACATCATGGATGTACTTGGAGCATTGGTTAGACCAAAAGGCATCACAAGCCATTTATACAAACCTTGTTTTGTTTTGAAGGCGGTCTTCCACTCGTTACCTTCCTTCATACGCACTTGATGATACCCACTTATAAGATCAATCTTAGAAAACACAGTGGAACCCTCAGCTCATCCAACATATAATTTAACCTTGGTATTGGATATTGGTATTTGATGGTAATGTTGTCGATGGCTCGACAGTCTACTACACATATCCTCCAAGTACCATCCTTCTTAGGCACCAATAGGAATGGAACAACACACAGGCTAAGTTTCTCTCGCATGTAGCCTTTGTTCATGATTTCTTGAACTTGTCTTTCCAACTCCCTAGCCTCCTTCGGATTGACCTTACAGGCTGCTCGGTTTGGAAGTGGTGCTCCTAGGACAAGGTCGATCTGGTGTTCTATCCCTCGGATGGGAAGTAACCCAGCTGGTATGTCCTCCGGAAACACATCCTTGAAATTGTCCATGAGATCTTGAATCTCGGATGGTAGTTCCTTGACCTCAAAACCAGTAAAACAACATTCCTTGAAGACCATTGGTAGCACATGTTCTACATGATATAAAGACTTAGTACTGGACCAGAATTTATATAAAGTTCATTCTTACTTACCTTGTTTCTTTGGTTGATGGCCTTTTGCATTTCGTGAACCTCTCCTGGACTTAAGGGTGCTAGATTATGCTTCTTGTTGTTGTGGCAGAAACTGTAGATATTGGTTCGGCCATGATGGATGGTCTCCTTGTTAAACTGCCATGGTCTACCTAGAAGTAAGTGGCCGGCTTGCGCTGGGACTACATCACACTTGACCTGATTGTGGTACTTCCCAATACTGAAAGAAACCACAAATTGCTTGGTTATCTTGAGCCCAGTCTCATCAGTGAGCCACTTGAGGTGGTATGGACGTGGGTGAGGAGTCTTTATCAAGCCTAACATATCAACAAGATACTTTCTAGCCACGTTAGTACAAGATCATCCACCAATAATCAAACTACATACCTTTTTCCTAATGTTACATCTTGAATGAAAGAGTTTTCCCTTTGAATTGTCTCTGGATTAAAAAGTGCACTCAGGGCTCTCATTGTAATGACCCTATCTTAAGGTAGATTCTGGTCGAGAAAACCCAAACCTATAGATTAGGAAAAAATTGGTTGGGATGGTGTTCATGGATCAAAAGAAGAGTTTGGTCGTGGAACCATTCAAAAGGATCGAGTGAATTGGAAGTTGGTCGAGTCTCTAGTTGGAATGGTCGACATGGGCCGAGGCGATATTTTGAAGGTGTGCGAGCTAGGAGTATCTTTGTTTAGATAACTCAAGGGATTAATAATAGGAATGGTCGTGATACAACCAAGTTAGTCCAGGAGAAATCAAGAGTTGGTCGGTGCCCTAGTATGTTGCGGTCGGATCAAGAGTGGTCGAGCCGATTAGAGATTTTTGTGCAACGAAGTGGTATGGGAGCATCTTGGAATACCTTCAAATGAAGATTTTTAGGAGTTGATGACATGGCAATAAGTGGTTACTAGAGATGACATGGCAATCACCCATTGGTCGCGAATGGTGATGTGGTGATACACATGGTGTTCTCTCATTGGCCGGGAGGAGACTTGGCGCCCAAGTTACAAAGCTTCTAGAAACTGAAAACTTTAATTGCAAGGGAATAAAGACTTGGTGATCAAGCTTTGAACATTCTAGAACATGGACAACTTGCTAAGAAAGTTTGGTGAGTGGGACACATGTCCATTTCTTTCCATGCACATAAGCCACTTGTCCAGCCAGCCTCAGCCCTCCATTTCTATAAATACCAGACCCCTCCCCTTCATTTTCTTCATCCCAAAACCGTGAGTGATCACCCTAGAGAGAGAGAGAAAGGTGATTTAGAGAGAGAAACCGAGTTTTTAGGAGTATTTTTCATTTTTGGGGAGTTAGCGGGAGGCGATGGATAGTCTTTGTAGGAAATAACCAAGGTAGGTTCCGAATAATTGTGTGTGTGTTGCTAACCTTGTGTGTGTGCAGGTTAGAGATCTTGAACTGTGATGGTTCTTGAGCATGAACTACATTTGAGGTTTGTGTGTGTGTATGGGGAGTTGGTAGTCCCCATACTTGAATGTTTATCTATGTTCATGTTGTAGTTGTGATTAAGCATACCATGTCTTGTTGTTGTGTACATGTTCATCTAGGGGTGATGCCATGTTTGTTATGCATTGTGTTATTAAGTTGTTAGATTACATGCATGCATTGTGAATTTTGTAGTTGCATATGTTATGGTGTTGTGTAGCATGTAGATTGGAGTGTAATTCTCTCTCATGCTGGTTCATATGCATTGCATGTAGTATAGTTGGGGTTGTGACACACTCCTAGGATGCTTCTTTGGTTGATGGGAGGATAGATCCTTGCAAGAACGAATCAGAGACTCAAGTTCTTCAAGGCTGTGGATCGAATGGTGACACAAGAAAGATGAGAGATCTCTTGATACTCCTAGATGACTAGTTCGGATATGACACACCGAGATAGACACCCTTAAGGCTTTGGATATTACACACCAGAAGAACACTCGACAACTAGAGAGAGAGCCGTCAAAGATGAACAAAAGAGTTTGATATTAGATTGCTTTTGTTCTCAAGTGTTTGCGGAAACCCTTAAATAAAGAAACCAAAGAACATGCTCTAGGGTTTCGGAAACTATAACATAAAAACTATAGTCTTAAAATAACATAAGGTAAAATAGATAGTCTTCAAGTAGTCTTGGGCCGAGATAGGGCCTAGGTGATTCGTAAGACAAGTCGTGGCCTCATTAAAAACCTTCCTCCGGAAAACCTTGTGGGAGAAAACCAAAAGCAAGGAAAAGAGCACACACCAAATGTCTTTCCAAAACACTAGCTTAGCTTGATGTAGAGATAGCTTGAATGATGATCAAGATATCTCAGACCATCAAACCGTGTCCAGGACTTTCTTCTTGTTGTGGATATGAAGTGAGTAATCCTCCAATGGTCTCTTTGAGTTTCTTGGCTCTGGAACGGGTCATGAGACTTTCTAGAATGGTCAAAGCATCATCACCAGGCTGCTGGTATATGGTAGCATCAGGTGGCTTGTCTAAGATCTCTTTACCCTCTTTGGTAAGATGGTCCATGATCACATCATCCCCTCCCTCTTGAAAAGGATTTGTCCTCAAATCATGAGACTGGACTTGGGACTTAGCGTGCTTGCAAGTAGCACACCTTCCACAGATTCTCTCAACATCTCTTTTCATGTGTGGCCAATAGAAGTGATCCTGCAAAACTTTAAGAGTTTTGGCAATCCCAAAAATGACCCATTAGACTGCCCCCATGGGATTCCCTAACAAATAGATCTCGTAGAGAACAATTAGGCACACACAATCTGTTATCATAGAACAAGAATCCATCTTGCCTAAAGTAGTGTCCTCAGCAAATTTCTCACAAGACACATAAGCTTCTTTAAAGTCAAGGTCAGTCTCATACATGTATTTAATCTGCTAAAAACCTAGTAGCTTAGCATCAAGAGTGGTCAAGAGAACATACCTCCGAGATAGTGCATCAGCAACTATGTTCTCCTTACCTTGTTTGTATTTGATCACGTATGGGAATGTCTCAATGAACTCAACCCACGTTGCGTGTCTCTTACTAAGCTTACTCTGCCCTTTGAGATACTTTAGGGACTCATGGTCAGTGTGGATGACAAACTCCTTGGGCCACAAGTAATGTTTCCATGTTTGCAAGGCCCTCACTAAAGCATATAGTTCCTTGTCATAGGTAGCATAGTTGAGGGTGGCTCCTCCAAGATTCTCACTGAAGTAGGCGATGGGTTTCCTATCCTGCATCAACACAACACCAATTCCAATCCCTGAGGCATCACATTCAATCTCAAAGGTTTTAGTAAAGTCAGGAAGCATTAAGAGAGGTGATTGAGTAAGCTTCTCTTTAAGGGTTTGGAATGCGGCTTCTTGTGCTTCTCCCCATTTGAATCCTACATCTTTCTTGATTACTTCAGTCAGTGGAGCTGCAATGGTGCTAAAGTCTCTCACAAAGCGCCTGTAAAAACCAGCAAGCCCATGGAAACTTCTCACTTCTCCTACTGTGGTTGAGCTTGGCCAGTCCATGATGGCTTTGATCTTCTCCTCGTCCATCTTAACTCCATCTGCACTCACAACAAAGCCTAGAAAGACCAAGTTATCTGTGCAAAAAGTAAATTTCTTCAAGTTGGCAAGATGTTTCTCATTCCTCAACACATTAAGAACAACCCTAAGATGTTCTATATGATCCTCAAAGTTCTTGCTATATACTAAGATGTCATCAAAGTACACAACAACAAAGATGCCTATGAATGATCTAAGAACATGATTCATCAATCTCATGAATTTACTAGGAGCATTTGTCAATCCGAATGGCATAACTAACCACTCATACAAACCATGCTTAGTCTTAAATGAAGTTTTCCATTCATCTCCTTCCTTCATCCTAATATGATTACAGCCACATTTCAAATCTATCTTAGAGAAGATGCAAGAACCATGTAATTCATCAAGCATATCATCTAATCTAGGGATAAAATGGTGATACTTCACTGTGATGTTGTTGATTGCTCTACAATCAACACACATGCGCCAAGTACCATCCTTCTTAGGCACAAGGAGCACTGGTACAACACATGGACTCAAACTCTCTCGGATGTGGCCCTTCTCCATGAGTTCCTCTACTTGTCTTTGCAACTCCTTTGTCTCAACCGGATTGGTTCTGTAAGCTGGTCGGTTTGGGAGAGTAAATCTTGGAACAAAGTCTATCCGATGCTCAATCCCACGCAAGGGAGGTAAACCAATGGGGTTGTCCTCTGGAAATACATCTTGAAACTCCTGCAAAAGAGAAACCATTTCACTCGGATACACCGATGTAGGATCTGTTAAGTTCAAAAGATTTTCTTTAAAAACAAGTAAGATAGCCGGTTGTTTAGAGTAGAGAGTCCTTTTGATATCACCCATGTTTGCATAAAATTTTTGTTGCTTAGTTCCAGCCGGTTTGAGATCAATCTCCTTCTTCTTTTGGAGCTGAATCTGATCATGCTGAACTTCCTTAGGTGTCAATGGAACCAGGACAGTCTTGCGGCCCTTGAAATCAAATGAATGCTTGTTGGTGAAACCATCATGTATGACTCGGCGATCAAATTGCCAAGGCCTCCCAAGAAGTATGTGACCAGCTTCCATAGGTAGGACATCACACAAGACATCATCTTCATATCGTCCTATGGCTAAGGGGATTAGAACTTGATTAGAGACCCTCATGGTGCCTTCTTCATTAAGCCATTGTAGCCGGTAAGGTTTTGGGTGCTTCTGAACCTTCATACCCAACTTCTTTACCATTGTCTCACTAGCAGCATTCACACAACTACCTCCATCAACTATAGGGCTGCAAACGCTTCCTTGGACCAAGCACCTTGTATAGAACATGTTCTCACGTTGCTCTAGCTCTTCGGTTTTTGTTTGCAGGCTTAGGAGTCTCCTTGCTACTAAAAGCTTCCCTTGGACTGGTCCTCCTTCATGTTCTTCTTCCGTTTCTTCTTGGTCAGGTTCGGTGATTTCATCTTCTGAAACATACTTACCATCTTCTAGAAGAATCATGACCCTATTGTTGGTACACTCATTAGCGTAGTGACCTCTTCCTTGGCACTTGAAACACTTGACATCCCGAGCTCTGGAACTAGAAGCCTCGGCCTTGCATTTGCCCTTGTCAAGGATTCTACTCGGTTTGGTCTCTTCCCTCGGGTAGGGTTTGTTTTATTTCTGATATGGCCTAGACTCCTTAGGATAGGTTGGTTTTTCTTCCTTAGTGTTGTGTAACCGATTGGTTCCAAAGCTGGTTCGTGAATGTCCCTTCCTCTTAAGCTGTTGTTCCACAAGAATAGCTTTGTGTAACATCTCTTCTAACTCCACATAATGCTGCATCTCTACATTGTCTTGTATCTAACGGGTTAGACCGCACAGAAACCTTGACATTGTGGCTTCTCTATCTTTCGGTATGCTAGCCCTCAGCATGAGTAACTCCATCTCCTGGTAACATTCTTCTACTGATCTTGAACCTTGAGTGAGTTTTCTGAGCCTATGATGCAGATCTCTATGATAATGACTTGGAACAAATCTCTTGCGCATGATAGATTTCATCTCTGGCCATGTTTCAACTGGTTCCTAACCATTCCTTCTTCTGTTAGTAACATACTGATCCCACCAGCTTAGAGCATAGTCGTAGAACTCAGTAGCAGCTATCTGGATCTTCCTTTGATGTGTGTACTGCTTACATTGAAAGACCAGCTCAATCTTCTCTTCCCATTCAAGATAGGCATCCAGATCATCTTTTCCATGGAAGGGAAGTATCTTGATCTTTAAACCAGCAAGCTCATCTCTCTGATTTATCCTTCCTTATTGACCACGTGTCTGCCTCCTTTGGCTTTGTCTTGATGAGGAACTGATGTGTTCATAATAGTTATCAGTCTATTCAGAGCCAGCATGCTCTTGTCGGGTTGGGTTATGTCCTTCTTCTCTTCTAGTCTCACGATTGTGCCTTGACCAGTAGCTCGCCTTACTTCCTCTCTGAAATCTTTACGGAAATCATCAAGGCTGGTATTCATCATCTCAGTCATCATAGCTATCATGGATTGGTTTAGCTGAGCAGTCATGGCTTCCATTAGTAACTTGTTCTTCCGGACCAACTCGGCTTCTTCATCAGTCTCGGTTCCCATAGGTACCTACACCAACGGAACACAAGCACAAGTAAGTAGTTCAAGGTAATTCACGAGAAGAGACAACAAAAGATTCAACACAAAACAATAGTTGTTCGGCAAGAAATAAATTCCTATGCGGCTAGGTTTAGAAAAATATACTAGGGTTTTCGCTCCAATCCAAAAAAGGAAATTAACAAAATTTCGTCTAAAACACAAAGCACAGGAGCAGCCCTAAGACAAAACCTAGTTCTACTTTTATTCAAGTTGATAAAGGAGTATGATGGCTGAATCAAAATAAAAAATTCAAGAGAAACGAGACTTCTCTAACCAAAGCGGCTTTGATACCATATGACACACTCCTAGGATGCTTCTTTGGTTGATGGGAGGATTGATCCTTGCAAGAACAAATCAGAGACTCAAGTTCTTCAAGGCTGTGGATCGAATGGTGACACAAGAGGGATGAGAGATCTCTTGATACTCCAAGATGACTAGTTTGGATATGACACACCGAGATAGACACCCTTAAGGCTCTGGATATTACACACCAGAAGAACACTCGACAACTAGAGAGAGATCCGTCAAATATGAACAAAATAGTTTGATATTAGATTGCTTTTGTTCTCAAGGGTTTGCGGAAACCCTTAAATAAAGAAACCAAAGAACATGCTCTAGGGTTTCGGAAACTATAACATAAAAACTATATTCTTAAAATAACATAAGGTAAAATAGATAGTCTCCAAGTAGTCTTGGGCCGAGACAGGGCCTTGGTGATTCGTAAGACAAGTCGTGGCCTCATTAAAAACCTTCCTCCGGAAAACCTTGTGGGAGAAAACCAAAAGCAAGGAAAAGAGCACACACCAAATGTCTTTCCAAAACACTAGCTTAGCTTGATGTAGAGATAGCTTGAATGATGATCAAGATATCTCAGACCATCAAACCGTGTCCAAGACTTTCTTCTTGTTGTGGATATGAAGTGAGTAATCCTCCAATGGTCTCTTTGAGTTTCTTGGCTCTGGAACGGGTCATGAGACTTTCTAGAATGGTCAAAGCATCATCACCAGGCTGCTGGTATATGGTAGCATCAGGTGGCTCGTCTAAGATCTCTTTACCCTCTTTGGTAAGCTGGTCCATGATCACATCAGGTTGCATAGAGATTTGAGTGAGACTCTCTCTTATGTCGGGTAGTGTTTTAGTTTGTCACTCGCTTTTGAGTTGTTTTATGTTGAGTCTAGACCAAATGTTGCATGGAGGTTAGAGGTGGAGCTCCCTCATGCTGGTTGTGTTTTGTGCTATGGTCTAGACTAGTGTGAGTGTGTGTGTATGTGGTGCACGTTAGTCTAGGTGCGTGTTGCATGGAGGTTAGAGGTGGAGCTCCCTCATGCTGGTTTGAGTTGTGTTGCACCTAGACTAGAGTGTGTGGCCATCTCAGGGTTAGACTGGGAAAAGCCCAATTCTCTGGTGATGTGCGTGGAACCTGGGGTTAGATTGGGAGAAGCCCAATTCTCCAGTGGTGAGTTATCTACTCACCACGGCTCGTCACGTGAAGTGGGTCGCGCCCATGGATGAGCGTTGCATGACTATGCGGCCCATGTTAGATTGGGAGAAGCCCAATTCCCGGAGTGATGTTTTCTGGCCATGTGACTCTAGTGTTTGTGTTCGGGAGTGTTCAGTGTGGAGGGTTAGGGCTCCGTGGTGTGAAGGGATTCCGGGATCTGTAGCATAAGGCTCTGTCCTTTGAGCGTTTTGTTTTTGTGTCTTTGAGTCTAAAATTGAGTCTAGACTGTTTTTGTGTGTTGTTAGGTCTCGGGGTGAGACTGGGGAGTAGAGTTATTGCATTGCATTCATGTTCATGTTGTTGCATTGCATTAGTAGTTGCACGTTTACTCTTCCGCATTGATTGGTTGCATGCATATTTATTATGTGATTGTGTGTTGTGTGTTTGAGCATGGTCTGAAGGGGGGGGGGGATTGTTGTTTATTTTGGAACTCACCGAGTAATTTCGATTACTCACTCCCTCTTCTACTATGAAGGTAACCAGTAGGTGGGAAGCTTAGAGGGGAGCGGCACAGTAGGTGACCGGTGTAGATTTGAAGTGGCATAAGCATAAGCAAGGACTAGCTATCGAATGTATAATTACTTTCTTTTGGCACTAGGTCGTGCGCACACACTCTGGTATTTTGTAATGTATTGTGTTGAAAGACGCTTTCCACCTATAATTAATAAAGTATGTTTATATTTGTGGTTGTGTGCTGAATGATATAAGACATTGTCCGGGTCGACACAACTCGAAGACCATGGTACGGTTTGCAAAGCCTTAGGTCATGGCCTCGAGGACATAGCAAACCGGAATGGGTTGGTCGAGGGTCTTGATTTGTTCTTTATTCTTGGTCAATCTGATTCCGCGAGCTATTATTGTGGCATTCTCGGGTTGTCTCGGGTTAGTCCGTTTTAGGACGGTTCGGGTGTGTTACAGTCATGGTCATCAATAACTCTCCAGACTCAGGATAGTCAGACACTTCTTCCTCAAACTCAATGGCCTCCATTTCAGCTTCATCTTGACACTCGTACTAACCATCAGCCTTAATGATCATCACTCTCTGTTTGGGCACTCTCTAGCATAGTGGCCTTTTCCATGAAATTTAAAACAAGTAATGTCAAGTAATATCTGATTTTGAGTTTGAAGCTTACCTTGGTCGGGTTTGTTGGTCTTGGACGTCTCGGCTTGGTTCTTCTTGAACCTATTTTTAATCTCAATCGATTTTCCTTTGTCAAATCCCTTTGAAGTCGGTTGTTACCAAGTACTCTTGCTCCTGGTTGTTGAAAAATTCTTCCTCTTGATGTGTTGTTCAGCTTGAACGGCATAGTGGAGTAGATCATTAAAATTCTCATACAACTACCTATCCACCTTGTGAGCAATACAATCTTGCAAACCGTCTAGGAACTGACCCATCAGTGTCTCCTTTGGTTCACTTGTGTTCAGCTTGTTTCTGAAGGACTCAAACTCCTTAATCTACTCTTCCACATACGTAGTACCATGAGACAATTTTGAAAACATATCTGTAAATCTCTTTGATAATAAGATGGAATGTACCTGATGCAAAGACTCGATCGCATTTCCTCCCAGGTAGTGACCCTCAGACTCGTACAGAAGCAGCCACTTATGTGTCCCACTAGGAAAATTCATTTTATCCGGTTTTCCCATTCAATGTATGTGTCTGGTTTGACCTTCCCAGCAAAGGTTTGTGGAGTCAGCTTGAGGTATTTGCTTCGCTAACATGGAGCCTCTTCTTCCTGGTCACGGTCTCTCCTTTGATTTCAGACACTATCGTGTTGACCTCTCTGATCTCGCCTATCGTGTCTTTCGTCCGGGTCAGGGTCATCTCCGTCTTGGCTGTGCGTGTCTGGATTGCTGAGGTCTTCATCAGAACCAGGGTCACGTCGGTAGGGATAATTTCTCTCTGGAGGGTGTGGACTGTTGGGACGGTTTCTCTGCTCCAGTCGAGCCAGCTGATCGGTGATGGTTTGTAGACTCACTATGAGTTGGGAGCTGGCAGCTAGGAGTTGCACATTGACTGCTGTCTGAGTTGGTGCGCCGTCTTGACCTAAATCTCCCATGTCCTTAAGAGAAACTAAAGAAAAAAAATCAATTGGAAGAGGAATAAAAAGGGTTGATCAAACTTGGATGAGTATCGACCAAAGAAAAGGAAACTTGAGATATTTTTTTAATTAATCTAAAACTTGGAAAATAAGGCTAATGTATGCAATGATTTTTTTTTCTGGAAGTTTTCTTGTTTAATTTTGAATGCAATAAAAAATGGAAAGTCAAATTAATTCTAAATCGAAAACAAACAAGAAAAGGAAATATGTGGTTGATTGAGAAACTAACAACCTAAGCTTTTCTTTCATAACCCATGATTAGGATCTACACTAGTTTTGTTTTCTCTTTTTTTTGAGATGAAGAACAAACCAAGAACAGAAAAATATGTAGAACGAATGCAACTTTTTATGGATTTTGTTTGAAAATGATAAGAACTATGAAACAAAATAGATGTAAGCAAAAGGGAAAGCGGTAACTGGATTTTAAGAGCTTTTAGAGCTCTAATACCAAATGATACAACCCAGATTCTAGACTATACAATCGGGTGATCTGAGGTGATCTGGTTTGACCTAAGTGATGGTTGAACGATTATGGGTGAGAAAATGATCTGATTTGAATCTAAAACAGCGAGACAAGGTATTTATAAGTTTTATATGTTGCAACAGAAACTAAATAATATGAATTAAGAAGAAATTATAAAGGATGGATCGAACGGTGATGAGGATGGATTGATGGTCGATTTATGGATGATGGACGATAGCGAAGGAAGATGGAAGCTTAAGGATAGATGGATGGATATGGGATCGAGTTTCTGAACGTATATCTCTCTCAACTGGATCATTGGATGGATTAATGAACGATGATGGGATCAAGCTTGGTGGATGTGTATCTCTCTTAAACTGGATCGATGGGGGGGGGGAATGATTGAACGATGGTCGACACAAGTTATATTGATCGGAACTTGATGAGAAAAGGTAAGGTTTCTTTCTTGATGGATTCTCACAAAGTGGAAAGGCTTTAGGGTTTTAAGTGCAAGTTGAAAGAAAGTTCAGTTTATATCATTTAAGGTGAAAATTACAAGTCCTCTCATACGGTACTTACGTAGCCGTCCGCTGAGGTTTGCCCTTATATGGGTCTTGAATAAAAAATGACATGGAATCTACTTGGACTCCAAAGCAAAAGGCTAAACAAAATGCCTTATTATTGGACTCGAAAATTAGGCTAAAGAATGCCTCAAGTTTCTTGAAAAATAAAGGGAAATAAACAAATACTAAAACAGTAAAATCATTAGAGATCATAAGGAAATAAAGTTTAAATTCTTTCCTTACCTGGACCGCACACTCCTCTTCTTTAGGAAGGAATGACCGAGGATGAACATGGACCCTTTGATGAATCTGCTTGAATGGTGAATAAGGTGAGTCCAGTTGGTTTCTGGCCGAAACTGAAGAAAAGGCTTGCACCGGTTTGATCTTCAATTTGGATTAGACCAGACTGGTCTTGGATCTTCATTTGAGCCATGCAGTCTTCAATCATTGTCTGGTTGGTTTGGTCTTGATCGATAATTTCTTTGACAGCCTTTGAGAATCCTTCACATATGACCTGAGATCCGTACCAGGTGGTGTGACCTTGTCAAACCAAGGGAACCTCAACTTGGATGGCTACATCAGTTAGGAGGGTCACTTGTGTATTCAAAGATAGATCTAAGGACTGGTTATCATCAGGTCGGGATAGATAAGGATGATATCCAAAAAAATGCATTCAAAACTCATAGTGGATCCTATGAATACTTGGTTCCCTTTAGATTAACAAACGCCCCTGCAACCTTTCAAAGATTAATGAATGATGTCTTCAAAGATTGTCTAGAAAAGTTTCTGCTCATCTTCTTCGATGATATTTTGATCTACAGTTCTTGTTTCAAGATCATTTAACACATCTTAGAACAATCTTTTGAGTTGATGAGAGTTAATTAAATTTTTGCTAAAATAAGAAAGTGTACATTTGGAAAATCAAGTACTTGAGTCACTTTATCCAAGCATAAGGGGTATCAATTGATCCAAGTAAAACTAAAGCAGTTTTTGAACGGCTAATTCCAGACACTCTGAAGAAATTAAGAGGATTCTTGGGTCTAGCCGTGTATTATCGCAGATTTGTAAATAATTTTGGTATCATTGCAAGACCTTGAACAGTTCATATGAAGAACATATTTTGTTGAAACAAATGCTTGCAGTCAGGGAATTTCGCAGTATTAATGTAGGATGGTCACCCGACATTTGAAATGCAAACATATGAGCCTTTTAATTTACGAGGAGTTATTGGTAATGGTATTTGTGGCTCAAAAGTGGAGACATTACTTATTGACCAACCACTATGTGATCAAGACATACTAACGCATGTTGAAATACCTATTGGAACAAAGATTAAACACATCAACGCAACAACAATGGTTACTTACACTTTTAGGGTTTGACTATGAGATCCAATATAAGCAGGGGAAGATAATGTAGTTGCAGATATACTTCAAGAGTGAAAGGGTCTGACATATTATATATGGCGATGACAATTTTGGAGTGTGACTTACTTAAGCAGATTCAAGAAGAATATGAGAAGGATGATAACTTGAAAGCAATCATCGAAGTGTTGAAGAAGAAAACAGATGGAAAGAGGTGTTACTCTTGGTATCAAAACATCTGCGAAGGAAGAACATGATTGTGGTGCCATCTAAGGTCAGTATAAGGGAGTCGATATTGAGTTGGTTACATGGGTCAGGGCAGGCTGGACATTCGGTACAAATGTAACAATTCAGAAGGTTAAAGGGTTGTTCAATTGGAAAGGGATGGTTGATATAGCCTATTTATTACCAGTTTTAAGCCATGTTATAGATTCTATTTAGGGTCTATTATGTGTGTTTAGGCTATGTTTTGGAGTCTTTACAGGTCCAGGAACGTTTTGGAGATATATGGAGATACTTGGTGCTTTTGAACATTTAGAGGAGAAGAATCTGTAGCTGACCATTTGAGGAGCCGAAGTACAAGACTGTCGTCGATCGACGACACAACCTTTGAGCCGACCGATGTTAAAAGACCAAGGTCGATCGATGTTGCACACTTGCCATCGATCGACATCCAAATCGCATACAACCAATTTAAAATTCCAAGTTAGAGACAAATGACGAAGATGCCCTAGACAAATTTTGACCTAAGTTTTAGGGATTTATATTTATGCTTTATGTATTGAGAGCATGCAAAGAGAGTGTGCATGAGAGGCTAGAGTACACACTTACAAAGCTTTATTATAGTTCTAGGTTTTTAGGAGAGAAAATTCATAACTCCTTAGGGAGATTTGTATTGGAATCCCAATATTTTATCTATGCATTATATTCATACTATTGTTCTTTCTTTAATTATGCATGAGTAGTTATCAATTAGATTTAGGGTTGGATGATAGTAATCATAGATTAGGCCAAAAGTAGGATTGCTAGGTTAAGTTAATATCTATCAATTGAGTTGTGCTTAATGCTTGCATTCTAGAGTAGCTAACTAGGATCTCGAAAGTAGGACATGGATGACTACGAGAGTAGGTTCCGTGCCAGAATAGACTGCATTGAACTAGGTTGTTTGGCGCATGCAAGAGCTGGTCTAATAAGTCTGGTGGCTTATCAAATCTCGTTCACATTTCCTTCTGATTTCACCGTCGATCGACATCAGGCCTTAGCCGTTGATCGATGGTCTTTCATTTTGCTCGCATACGAGAGTTGGAGTTAAAAGGGATAGTTAATATTTGAGTTCTAGAATATTACATTTCCGTGCTTCATATTCCCTATAATCCATTAGGCTTGAAACACTAGTTTTAGCATATTTACATTTGCATCTAGTCAGTTTATTAGAATATTTCCATATTTGCATTATTAGCATATTTCCATATTGCATCTCTACTTTTTAAAAGGAATATTTTCTTAATTGATTATTTGTCACTAATATATATATTCACCTAGCTTAATCTTTAGAAATAAGATATATATTGTGTGCCCTTGCTCTCTGTGGATTCGATCCCTAAGTACTACACCTTATCTCTCTTGGCAAGAGTATTATTTGTGTGTTAAGACTAGGGTTAATTTGATAGTTATTTGTTTAGGATATTTTTACCCTACTAGAACAATAAAACCACGCATGTCAAATTTGGCGCCGTTGCCGGGGAGCATTGATCACCATAAGATTTAATTTCTAGGATTTAGTCTAGGTTTGTTACTACTTTCAAGTTACTAATTTTTCTATTCCTTTGTTTTTTAGGGCCATGCAAAGACACATCAGGAGCAATAAAGGACAAGAACTACTATTCTCTGACCTCGACAAACTCGAACGTACGATTTGCAAAGAAAGACGAAAAGCATCGATTGACAACACCTATACCGTGTCGACCGAAACTTCTTTATGGACAGCATCGACCGACATCAGAACTTGAGCATCGACCGACATTGATCATATAGAACCGATCGACAGCAACTCTTTCACATGCTTAGTTGGCTTGAGGACAAGCAAAAGTTAAGTCTGGGGGAGTTGATATTAGCCTATTTATTACCAATTTTAGGTCATGTTATAGACTCTATTTAGGGTCTATTATGTGTGTCTAGGCTATGCTTTGGAGTCTTTACAGGTTCATGAACGTTTTGGAGATAAATGAAGATACTTGAGCTTTTAGAGAATTTAGAGGAGAAGAATCTGAAGCTGACCGTTTGAGGAGTCGAAGTACAAGACTTTCGTCGATCGACGACACAACATTGGAGTCGACCGATGTTAAAAGAACGAGGTCGATTGATGCTGCACACTTGCCTTCGGTCGACATCCAAATCGCATACAGCCAATTTTAAAAGCCCAAGTTATAGACAAATGACGAAGATGCCCTAGACGAGTTTTGACCTAAGTTTTAGGGATTTATATTTATGCTTTATGTATTGAGAGCATGCAAAGATAGTGTGCCTGAGAGGCTAGAGTACACACTTACAAAGCTTTATTATAGTTCTAGGTTTTTAGGGGAGTTTTGTATTGGAATCTCAGTATTTTATCTATGCATTATATTGCGACTATTGTTCTTTCTTTAGTTATGTCTTAATAGTTATCAACTAGATTTAGGGTTGAATGATAGCAATAATGAATTAGCCCAAAAGTAGGATTGCTAGGTTAAGTTAATATCATGCTTGCATTCTAGAGTAGCTAACTAGGATCTCGAAAGTAGGACATGGACGACTACGAGAGTAGGTTTTGTGCCAGAATATACTCCATTGAACTAGGCTGTTAGGCGCATGCGAGAGCTGGTCTAATAAGTCTGGTGGACTTATCAAATCTCGTTCACACTTCCTTCTGATTTCATTGTCGATCGACATCAGGCCTTAGCCATCGATCGATGGTCTTTCCTTTTGCTCGCATACGAGAGTTGGAGTTAAAAGGGTCATAATAGTTAATATTTGAGTTCTAGAATATTACATTTCCGTGCTTCTTATTCCCTATAATCCATTAGGCTTGAAACCCTAGATCTAACATATTTAGATTTACATCTAGTCAGTTATTAGAATATTTTCATATTTGCATTATTAGCATATTTCTATATTACATCTCTACTTCTTGATAAGGAATATTTTCTTAATTGATTGTTTGCCACTAATATATATAGTCACCTAGCTTAATATTTAGAAATAAGAAATCTATTGTGTGTCATTGCTCTCTCTGGATTCGATCCCTAATTACTACACCTGATCTCTCTTGACAAGAATATTATTTGTGTGTTAAGACTAGAGTTAATTTGATAATTAATTGTTTAGGATAATTATATCATGCTAGAACAATAAAACCACACATTTCAATGGCTAAGGACATACAAGCCTATTTACGAGCATGTACTACATGTCAACAATGTAAATATGATATGGCTGCATCCCTTGGTATATTTCAACCTTTACCAATACCATAAGAAATGTGGATAGACATTTCTATGAATTTTATTGATGGTCTAGTCTACCCTTGTAATTATATAATTTTGTGGTATATGTCATGGTGGATCATTTCAGTAAGGCATCCCACTTCATGTAGTTAGCACACCCATATACTGCAGATTATATAGCTTAAACTTTCCTGGACAACATTTTCAAGTTCTGTTGGTTTCCAAGGTCAATAGTCAGTGATCTTGATGATGTATTTGTGAGTGACTTTTGGAAGGAATTGTTTAAAGTCCAAGGCTGTACCTTGAACTTGCCAACATCATATAACCCTCAAAGCGATGGTTAGACAGAGATTGTCAATAGATGCTTGGATACGTATTTACTTTGTATGACAAGTGATTAAACACACATTTTTGGGATTCGTTGGTTGCCATTAGCAGAATTTTGGTACAACGCCAACTTTCATTCTGCAACAAAAACTGCTCCGTATGAGCTAGTTTATGGAGATCTTTACTTATCCATTTACCACCTACCAGGAGAACTAAAGGTCCAGGTGGTAACAAAGTGCTTGCAGGAGAGGAAAGATATGTTGCTCATCCTCAAGTTCCATATCTTATGTGCACAACATTGGATGAAACATACTGAAAATAAACACCATAGTGGAAGGGCTTTTGAAATCAGAGATTGGATGTTTTGAAGTTACAACCATATTGCCGATAGTTAGTTGAAGCAGAGCATCTTAAAAGATCTCACCAAAGTATTATGGACCTTACAAAGTAGTTGACAAGATTGGAGCAGTGGCTTAAAAACTTCATTTACCTTCAGTATCACAAACTTCAGTGAGCATACCACGAATCATTTACCTTCGATCATCTGGGATGTTGTTGTCAAAGAACATAGTTTTGTTTGGCTCATAAAATGGTTCAGTGACAAGGTCAAGCAGCTTTGATAGTCTTGATTCAATGGTTGATCAAATTGTGGATGAAGCTACTTGGAAATATTTGTTTGATATGCAAAAGAAGTATCCAACTTTTTCATTCTAACCTTTTGGTCAAGGTTTTCGAATGAGAGAAGATTTATTACAAGTAAAGAGAAGAGTAGAGGACAAGTGGTAGAAGCAGAGTGGAGAAGAAAAAGAAGTTGTTAGGCAATTACAATAGAAACAAGAGCCAATCAAAATATACCACATGGCAATTCCTTATTAGTTGTGTTATTCATTTTTGTTAGTCGTATAAAAACAAACATTATTCCTCAAGTGATTCATTCATAAATTAATTAATTAATTTGTAAACTTCTAGTTATATTATGTAGTTCGTTCTGAACATTCATAATTAGAAAAAATCTTTCTTATTTTTGATTTTCTACAACTGCACTACGATTGGTGTTTTACAAATGTTTAATTGATCTATCGTAAAGAATTACGAATTCCTTTATCAGTTTATTGGCTTATGATAGGCAAGGACGGAAGCACATGGACACGCCAACCTTCTGGGGTCTTGGAATAAGGCCTTAGGCTCTTGCCACATTAGTGTGAGCTTAAAGCTTAGTTTTGGGAATTGCAATCTTTTTCTTACCAACAAATGGCATCACAAGCATTTGAAATGAATTGCATCAACGTTTTGCAGATTATACATGAACCCCATAGGTAGTTTACAATGTCCACAGAATTCATTTATTTTAATCATTTATGTTCTCTTTTATTTGTTATTATCAAAGTCATAACTGGTCTTGCTTGTGTTTCAAAAAAAAAACTGGTCTTGCTATGCACAAATCAACCTATCAAGACGGCTTTCTGGCTCGCATATCTCTTATTTTCTTGTTTGTACGTTCGTCAAAAATAATAGAAATGTTGTTTGATTTAAAAAGAAACCAAACCAAAGAGCATAATACAACACTAGGAACATATATATAAATATATATGATACAACCAGAGAGAGATAGATTTATTTGACGATTAGAAACGGTCACTTGCTAACTTTCTCCGGAACAAGCTTGAGATGATCCGACTTGTGCATAGCAAGACCAGTCATGACATCCATGTTGATGTCTTCTGGTTTCATTCCAAAAGGAAGTTTGAAGTCGAAGTTGAGGAGAAGGTTGGCGAAGGGAACCTCAAGCATCGCCGCACCAAGACGCATTCCAGGGCACATTCTCCGGCCTGATCCGAACGGTATAAACTCGTAGTCGGTGCCTTTGAAGTCAACGTCCTTCTCAAGAAACCTCTCTGGTCTGAACTCGTCAGGGTTGGGCCCCCACTCCTTCTCGTCGCGGGAAACGGCCCATGCGTTGACGTTGACAGTAGTCCCCGCAGGGATGTCGTAACCGGCGATCTTGGTGTCTTGAATGCAAGCACGAGGGATAAGGAGGGGAATCACCGGTTCGATCCTTAAGGTTTCTTTAACTAAGGCTCTGAAGTAAGGAAGGTTCTTCACGTCGTCTTCAGTAATGAACCTTGAACCTTGATCTCTTGCATACTCTCTCACTTCTGCTTGAGCTTTCTTCATCACTCGGGGATACTTCATTAGGTACGTCATCCCCCACACAACCGCCGCCGCCGCCGTGTCAGTTCCCGCAACCACTATATTCTTTTGAACACACAAAACAAACAATAAAGAAGAGTGAAAGACACGCAACTGATTGATTGTACCACAAGCAAGGGTTAAAAGAGGTACCAAAACCACGCCTTTGACATTCTCTAAAGTGAACTTGGAGGCGAAAGGCTGATCTTTATAGATCTCCATCAAGAGATCGATCATGCTCTCAGTTTCTGGCTTGGCCCTGTTGGGATCAAGCGTCTCATCAATAATCTCCTGTATATAAGTGTCTTGTCTTTCGAAACACTCCATCATATAAGCCGTGAGGCCTGTCCAATCATCCAGAAAACCCAAAAGGGGGAAAAAATCAGAGAAAAAAATCTTCCCCAAAACGCTTTGAGTGCCATAAAGAATCTTGATGAATCTCTTCATCTCTTCCCCATCTTCATTGTACTTCTTTCCGAACGCTTGCCTACACACAACTGAGTTCGTGAATGTCAACATAAGCTCGCTTATATCCACTGGTTCGGATCTCTCCGCAGCCTTTTCGATCTTAGCCATCATCGTCCTAGCCTCCTCCTCCCTCACGTGCTTAAAGGTGGCCACGCGAGTGGGCGAGAACAAGTGGTTCATGCCCATCTTCCTCATCTCCCGGTAGTACGGAGTGTAGTGGTTCATTGCCATGTCACTTCGGCCGTAGGTTATGAACTCGTGACCACGGTGCTGAGGCCGGTTCGCAAAGTTGACATCTTGCGTCTTCAGAAGCTCTTTTGTTAGCTCAGCTGATGATATGACCACCATTGTTTGACTTCCTATCTTGTATGAAAAGATTGGACCGTATTTTTTGGCCCATCCATAGAAGAAACGTTGTGGGTTAAGCTGGCTAAGCTGGTGGAGGTTTCCGATCACCGGAAGCCCCCGTGGCCCGGGAGGCAATTTGTAGCCTTTGGTTTTTGATATTTGAGAGAGGAAGAAGATGAGAACTGCGGCTAGAGCCACCACCCCGATGATGATATCTTCCATTCTTACTTCTTACTTACTACTTTTGAATGGAAGCAGCACAGCTCCTTAATATATATAGAATCATTGATAATGACCGCTTTCATTTTATTCTTTACCAAACCAAATACTATAACCGAACTTAACCGATATCCAATTTTATAATCTACTGCTTACTCTCTTTATACCTACTTGTGAAACCTCACGTGTTAGAATGAGGAATACATTCACCTACCCAACGTCCTCGGTCCCTCTAAGGTCGTATGCTTTTTGTCGTTAATTAACGTTCGTATGCATGATGTGTTCTTTCATGCAGTCGCATTCCTTTTTTATCAATATCTATTTGTTGGCTACACAAATCTTTACTTCACATCTTTCATTGAGTGATCTAAATGAACCATGGACCTCTACTAGTACAATCCAGTTGTTTTTATAGAGGAGCTAAGATATTGTTAATAATTGCCGAAATCTGTGGTTGTCTTTCGATTACTCAGTTTGATTCAGTTTTGGGATTTCGGTTTTCTATTTCAGATTTTAGGAAATATATTATCATATCAAATTATTATACGTTTGATTTGGTATAAGTTCTAAGAATTTCAAAATTTTCAACTTCTGATAAATATATGAGTGAATTAGTCAAATATTAATAACAGGAGAAAAACTACGAAATATATGATTAGAGATGGTTATATGTGTATCATAATGCAAACAACAGATAAGCAACTGAACCTTACACAAATAATTACTGAAATAATCTACATTTATTAAAAGTATTTTCTACTAGTGAATAAAAAATTTAAACTCTATCTAGCCAAATATTATAATTATAATTTAATTAATTTAACTAACTATTAAATAGTGAATTTTATATAAGAATTAATCTTTTTTACTTAGTGTACTGAAGATAAATTGGTAGTTATTTTAGTATATGTAGAGAATGTAATACATAGCTATGATATTTTAATATTACACTCAAATATGAATTTCCCAATAGTATTTTTAATATTTTTGAAGGTTATGTATGCAAATTTTCATAATTATATTTTGTCAAAGATCAAATAATTTTTTTGACAAAATAGAATTTCGTAATTTTAGTTAAAATTATAGATTCTTAAATAGGTTTTGGCTACTTTGATTTGGTTCTATATAATTCTATTCAGTTTTACATAATTGTATTTAAAATTGATTAATTTAGTAAATAAATATATTTTATTTGGATTATTATAGAATTAGGATTTATTTAGATTTGAAAAATCCAGTCCGGATTTTGAGAATTTTGGTAGTTTTTTTAGCTTTAACTAGAACTCTAAACATACTCAGTTTTTGAAATCAAAAAGTGAAAAATGGGTAAATCTCCTAAATAGAAACTTTTAAGTTTTTTTTTCTTAAATTTAAATTCATGAATATATTATACAGTCACAAAGAATTTCCAAAAAATTTTCTAAAGAAATATAGTTTGGAAAAAATCTAAAAAAGTGTTTCGAAAAAGATTTAAAAAGTATTTTCTCGAGAAATAAAATTTTGATTTACAAAATATTTATTTAAATTATTCTTTTATATTTTATATATCTATAGAGAATAAGTATATTTTTCATTTACCTTTTAAGACTATTCGAGACTACTTCTCAAAAGATATTTACCAAAAGCAATACGAAAATAATCAAAAAAAAAAATGACTAATAGCTACGTGAAGTATTGATCACCACATGGCTAGCTATGTCAACTAAACTAATGTATATTTCACTACACTATGTATATATTATGCATGACAACATCACTCAACTTATCGATGTTATGTAACTAACATTACGAGTTTAATTTAATTAATTTAAAAATGACGTGGACGTTAACTATGTTTAATTCTCCCGTGATCAATTAAAACCCGACCCACATGGCATAAACTTTAACTCAAAACATCCCAACAAACAAATTAAATATGGCCACAAATATTTTTAATCGTCCAAAGAAAAAACGTTAAATATCGGGGATGTTGTTTCTCTGTCACGATAAGGAGGAAAATCTTAGAAAATATTTTCTTCAAATTGGTGAGAGAGAAAGAAAGTTGGTGAAATCATATTGGGTTATTGACCAAATCGAGAGGGAGAAGTTAATTGATTTCAGGATTCATTAACTCATCTCTCTCTCTCTCTCTCTCTCTCTCTCTCTCTATTTTGGTCAATAACCCCCACACAATTTCACCAACTTCCTTTTCTCTCACTATTTTTTTAGATTTTTCCTTTTGTCACGACAAAGAGATGACGTCTTTGATATTTAAATTTTTTCTTGAACTGATTCTAAAAGTTTGTGGCCTAATTTCTTTTTCTTTTATTGGGCTTGGTCGAGTCAAAATTTTAGTTAAATTATGTCAGGTGAATCAGATTTTAATTGACCAACATGAGAATTAAACATAGTTAACGTGCCCGACGTCCATGTTACTTTTTGGATTAATGAAATTAAACTCGTGATGTTAACTACATAACATCACTAAGTTGAGGGATGTTGTCATGAATAACATATACTTCGCGTAGTTAGGTATACATTTATTTAGTCTGCATGATTGGTCATATGGTGGTCAATACTTCACGTAGCCGACATGAATTTTCCCTAATCAAAGAAAAATGATAAATTATATAGCCAATTTTTTTGTCAGCCATATATATTATTAACTTTCAAGCTAAGTAATTATGTAGATTTGGTTATGTTCTCTCGCTAACTTAGCTTTTTCATCTACACTATGTAACCATATTCTAGAAATATAGTGAGAGTGGATACAGACCTTTCTGAGGGTTTCCGTACTCTTCCCATGCTTGATCTCATCAATGACTCTTTTACAGTCTCTGAGAAAAGCTACATTAGTGAACTGCAAAGCTCTAAATTGTTGTGTCACCATTTTCATCGCTAATGCCTCTGCTTCAGAGGCTCAGTTTGTAGGATGGACAGATGAGGATATTTGTAGTATTTGAATGTGATGCAGCAATATGATTCTTCACCGCCAAGCAATATTTGTTTCTCTTTCTTAGATAAGTTATAATGTCTTTTTTTTTAGTTAATTTTTCTTATTTAGTTGTTGCTGGTTAGGAGGTTTGTAACTGACCCTAATGGCCTAGATAAGGCATCTAGTTTTTCTTTTGATAATCAGCTTTTTTGAAAGATAATAAACAAGATTTTTCTGTTAACCCTTGCATTGATTCGATTAAATTCATCAATCCTAGAGCCTTGTGTTGAATTTGATTACATTCACCGACTCAAGAAGTCATGTCTCTAGAGATTTAGATAAATCTCAGATTGAGCTAAGTTACCGTTGATACGCTGCGTCATGTTAGTATCAGAGCTTTGCTACACTCCACGAAAAATTTTCCATTCATCATGGCAAGAACACGACGAGCACCTGTTTGAACCGAAGCAGAAATCACCGTTGATGCAATTACTGAGCTTGAAGCCCATATACATACAATCAATGCGCCCTTCAAACACTCGCTGTCCATAGAACTCCACAACCGCAACATGTTAATGTCTCTGAGCATGGACACGGTGACAATGAAGAAGAAGACGATGTCGTCAACCAGCTTGCAGCTAACGACAACCCGTTTGCTTCACTTCGCAACAATCGTCCACCCGTACGAAATGCATACCACCGAGCTGCTGATGATTATCGATGGGAAAGTGGATTCAAGTCTGAAATCTCTGAGTTTCATGGCACCTCGACAGAAGAAGAGTTACTTGATTGGATTTTCACGGTTAAAGAGATTCTTGAGTTCAAAAAAGTTCCCTTGGATTTTTTTTTTCTGTTATTGCAACGAAGTTTCGCGGCTGAGAAGCAGCTTCGTGGGTACAGCTTAAAGCAACTCGGAATCACTTGGGCAAACCGACAGTAATGGCATGGGAAAAATTAAAGTTGAAACCGGGGAAAACGTTTTTACCATATAACTACAATCAGATCATGTTCCAGCGTACATGGAATCGTCGCACCCTCCTCCTTTACACATTGGGTAACGATGTTGAAGTTGTGTACGATGAAGAAAGCGCAAAAATTTTAGACGAAACTGAAGTTCTAATTGCAGATAGTGGACCATCTCTCATGCTTCTATGTATCTGCCTCGCTCCTCGTGGGATTGACAACAATCCTCAACGACACAATCTCTTCCATTCAAAGTGCACTACTGGTGACAAATTCTGCAAATTCATTATCGATTCACGGGGTACTGAGAACGTAGTGAAGACCGTTACCAAGCTCAGCTTTCCTACAGAACTCCATCCTTATCCATACAAACTGGCTTGGATCGATCAGAAGACGGATTTACTTATCACTCGTTGCGCTCTAGTTTCATTTTCAACCGAAGATACATTTGAATATCAAAATCATTGTGACGTAGCTCCAATGGACACTTGTTATCTCTTATTGGGACGACCATGGATATTTGATCGATGTATTCAGCATGATGGTTTCATCAACATGTATAGTTATGGCTGTAACAACGGAAACTTTACTCTGCAACCGTCATTGTAAGAAAATCAAACAGCCTCATCACCACCCGTCTTGATCCTCCCGCGAAAACCATTTGAGTTCACTCTGCGAGAAGAGGGCCATGTCTTAATCCTCATTAACATGAGCTCATCCTCAAATTCTAATCCATCAGCATTTATCGCTCAACTCAACTAATTCAAAGACGTCTTCCCTGATGATTTACCACATGTTCTTCCACCACTTTGAGATGTACAACATCACATCGATTTAGTTCTTGATGAAGTCCTACCTAAACGCTCGCACTACCGCATGAGTCCTAATGAACATTAGGAACTTCGTAGGCATGTCAAGAAACTAGTGACTACAGGGTTCTTACGTGAAAGCTTAAGTTCGTGTGCAGTTTCAGCATTACTCATACCAAAGAAAGATGGGTCATGGGGAACGTGTGTCGACAGTCGTGCTATCAATAAAATGATGGTTCGTTATAGATTTCCTATTCCTCGTCTAGACACCTTGCTGGAACAGATTGTCACTGCTACAATCTTCTCTAAACTCAACTTAAAGAGTGGTTATCATCATATCTGAATCCGTCCAGGAGACGAACGGAAAACAGCGTTCAAAACCGCGAAGGTCTTTTTGAGTGGCTTGTCATGCCGTTCGGTCTTTCAAATACACCAAGTACCTTTATGTGAGTTATGAATCAGTGTCTTTGTTTATTCATCGGGAAATTTGTGGTGGTCTATTTTGATGATATCTTAATATTTAATATGACCTTAGCCGAGCATCTGTTCATTTGAAAGAAGTTCTTCTTCTTCTTCTTCGACGTGATCAAATTTTGCGACAATGAAGAAATGCGCTTTTTTCTACACAAGTACATTTTCTTGGCTATATTTTCTCCAATCGTGGTCTATCCGTTGATCCCAGCAAAATAGAAGCTATCAAATCTTGGCCAGCTCGGACAACACTATTAGAGCCACAAAGTTTACATGTCCTTGCTTCTTTTTACTGGCGGCTTGTTCCACAATTCAGCAGCTTAATGGCGCCATACAGACTGCATAAAACGCCAGGGTCACTTTATTTGGACGCCTGAAGAACATGCAGCTTTTGACACTATCAAGAACAAACTCATATCAGCACCAATTTTGGCTTGCCTGACTTCTTTCAGGTATTTGAACTCCATTGTGATGCCTCTAAAACTGGTATTAGCGTCGTGCTCAACCAACGGACTCAGCTTATTGCCTTTTTAGTGAGAAATTGGGAGGAGCTCATAAACTCTATAGCACATATGACTTCAAATTTTATGCCGACATGCAAGCTATTAAACATTGGAGACATTATCTTTTTCATAAAGATTTTATCATCTTTACCAATCACGATGCTCTAAAACATCTCAGTAGCCAAGATAAAATATCGACTCATCATGCTGAGTGGGTTTCTTATTTACAGCAGTTTACTTTCGTCATAAAGCACACTTTGGTTGTCTCTAACTGAGTTGTTGATGCTCTCAGCTGTCGTCATTCCGTCCTTGCTGTTATGCATGTCGTTTTTCCAGAATTTGCTGCATTCTCAGATATGTATGCGCCACATGAATTTTTTGGTAGTATTTTTCATGATCACAAGCAGGATGTCGCGAGATTACACTGTTCATGACGGTTTTCTGTTCAATGGAGATCGGATTTGCATTCCTGATTGCAGCCTTCGTCTTCAGCTGATATCAGAAATCCATAATGAGTGTCATGTCGGACGGGATCGCACGTTGCGCCTTCTCACTTGCTCAAATTATTGACTGGCCTTGAGACGCAATGTTGAACGGTTCGTTGAGCGTTGTACCATGTGCCAAACTTCCAAAGCGCATGCTACAAACTCTGGACTTTATCTTCCTTTACCAATTCCAATTCAGCCTTGGACAGCCATTAGCATGGATTTTGTTATGGATTCTTCCTCGTCAAAATATAAGATAACTGAGGATTCTCATCGTCGCCGTGTTGTCTTTGAGGTTGGTGATCTCGTGTCGGAATTTTTGACAAAAAACAGGATGCCGACTCATGCATACAACAAGCTCGAGTCCAAGAAGATTGAACCTCTTGCAGTTCTTGAACGTATAAACGACAATGTCTATCGTCTTCAGCTACCAGATGGCACCACTACATCTGATGTGCTTAATGTCTGTTACTTGTCGCGTTTTGTTCCTCCAGACATGTTGGCTGATTCGGGGTCGAATATTTCTAACCCTTGGGGACCTGATGCAACCTCATGATTACTTCACCATCAAGCAACATTTTTGTTTCCTTTTGTTAAATAAGTTAAAATGTCTTTTTTAAAAAAAAAAAATCAAGTTTTCCTATTTAATTGTGGGCTACGAAGTTTGTACCCGACCCTAATGGCCTATATAAGGCATTCTAGATTTGCTTTTGATAATCATTTTTAAACGATAATAAACAAGAGTTTCCGCTTAAGTCTTGCATTGATTCGATTAAATTCATCAATCCGAGCGCCTTGTGTTGATTTTGATTATATTCATCAACCAAAGAAGTCAGGTCTCTAGAGATTTCGATAAATTCCTAGATTGAGGTGAAGTACTGTTGTTACGCTGCACCAAAATTCTTTAGTTTCTATGTAAGGACCATCCAATACCACCAGGTTCTGTGTGTTTTTTTCATGAGATGTCTACTAAACAGTAGAACCGAGCTGTTTGATGAATCACATTTGCTAGAGTTATTTCCCTTGGACTTGTGTTTCTAACATGTTTTCTTTGTTCTTCTTTTTGTTCCATTGCACATTTCCAGAGCTGATGGTCTTTTATTGCCTTATGAACATGGAAAATACTCTCTTGCTCTTGCTAGAAAATAATGTTGTTTCTCATCTTCCAAATTCTCCACCCAAGAAACAAGTTGAGTAGCTCAGACCTTTCAGTTGTTGCATGGGATAGCATTCTATTAGCAACAGAGATATATTCACCAACATTTTCAGGGAATACTATAAACTATGTTGGAAAAATGCCCAAATTTCCTTGGAGACCCTACATTGACATATCATATGGTTAAGAGTTTTCACTTGTTCTCCACATGTATGAAATATGCCATCTATTTGTATTCTTCTCTTTCTTATATCATCATCTACAGAGAGACTATTATGGATTATCCTCCACCAAAATATTTTTAATTCTGGTGTTAGGTTCTTTTTTTACAGTTTTGCACATTGATCCTTAATATTCTCTAAGATAAGATTGTTACCTCTTTGCACTTGATCAGTGTGTCTTGTGATTTGTCCTTGCATGTGGTATCCAAATTTAATATTGTACGCTTTTTTCTTGGTGCCAAATAAATTTATTCTCCACTTTTTTATGCTAAGTTTGATGTTTAGGACATAATGCACGTCATGTTGGCTCAATAAACAACCGATTAGCTATGTCTTACTGATATTATTAATGAGTTCTTTTACCATGAGATGTGGATGAGTGTCTCCTCCTGATCATGTTGCTGGATGTTCTAGTTTAGAAGTTATCCATGGATCCCTTCATATGTTAATATGTTCTCCATTCCCTACAATCCACTTTAGACCAGCCTTGAGGAGGTTTTGAGATTGGATAGTGCTTTTCCAAGCATAACATGATATTCTAAAGCATTTAGAATCTAATAAATTAGTTTTTCTGAAATATTTAGCTCTGTAGACTCTAGTCAAAAAACTAGATGGATTGGTAATGATTCGCCAACCTTGTTTTGCAAGAAGAGCCATATTGAAATCTTCCAAGTTTATGATTCCTAAACTTTCTTCATGCTTCAAATTTGTGATTTTGAACCAAATGATCCAAGACATTTTGTGTTTTTCTTTAAATGGTGACCACCGTAAGTTCCTCATACAAGAGGTGATCTCCCTAATGAATTGTTTTGGGAGAAGGAAACAAGACATTGTATAAACCACCATAAACTGATAAAAATTTTGAATTTCACGCACAAAGTTTTAAAATGTGGTCAATTACTACATAACCGAAATTGATTTCAGCTTAATTAGCTTCGGATGATGACGTGGAAGATATGTGGCTAAATAGGTTTGGTTGGTTTATTTTTAAACCAAAATGAGTTTTATTTAAGGATGACATCAAAACTACATCATTTCGTCACTTAATATTGTAAAAGACTTTGGAGAAAATAAAAAAATAGGGTTTCTCGTCTTCTTCTTCTTCGACACAATACAAAGAACTACATAAGAAACATACCTCCTCTCTTTCATCTCTTAAGAAGCATACCTTAAGGTCTCTGATTTATGTATAACCACAGATGTTGAATCAAATAAAGGAACAAAAGAGATTTCATGGTAGACGTGGGGTGAGTTCTGGAGTGTTGATTGTGATTATCGAGTGTGGTCATGAGGTACGATGAGACTGAGAGAGATAACAACGAGCAAGATGAGACCAAGAGAGATGAGACTCAAAGAGATGATCATCAGTATGCTGAAGAAGCAAGAGTAGAGAGGAATGTGGCTGATTTTGTTGATGAAGAGTTTGATGAGTATGCTATACATGTGTATTCAAACGATGATGAATAAGGTATTGTGAGAGATGGGTATTTGAGGTACATAAAATGTAGTGGTGATCTGAAGCTAAGACAAGCTTATGAGAGTTTAGACGCTTTAAACAGACTATGGTTGACTACGTCCTCAAGCATAGATGGAGGCTTTGAGAGTTGGGAGAAAGACCAATCCGAACTAAAATGTGCTAGTGAAGCTGAAGATGGAGAGGAAGATTGTATGTGGAAAATTTACTTGTCTTATGAAGAACCCTTCCAGAAGTGGTTGATTAAGGTGTTCATAAAATATCACACTTGCATGACGAGTGGACGTTCAAAGCTGATTACACATGAGGTTATTGCTAGGTAATTTCTGGACGACATGAGGTTAAATCCTAGTTTAATGGCAAAACAGATTCTAGAAGAAATATAGAAGCGTTGGGAGTTTAATGGAACCATAGATCGGCGTAGGAATGCAAGGAAAATGGCACTAAAAATGATCCAAGAGGAGCATGACTTACAATACTCACGGTTAAGAGATTACTGGATTTAACTATTGGAGACGAATGAGGACTCCTCTGTCAATCTAGAGACTATTGCAGAAGATGATGGTAGTGATATTTTTACAGATTTTATGTATGTTTTGCTGCTCTGAAGAAGATTTGGACCGCATATTGTAGACCAATATTTCGTCTCGATGGATGATTCCTAAATGCACAACAAAGGGTCAAGTATTAGCAGCAGTTGGAAGACACACCAACAACCATATGTTCCCCATTTCTTGGGCTGTTCTTGATGTGAAGAATGAAGACAATTAAAGATGTTTTTTGAGAATCTGCATATAGACTTAAACTTGCAAGATGGTAATGGTTTCATTGTTATATCTAATAGATAGAAGGGCTTTGTAACAGGTATACTGCCAATGGGAGAGCATAGGAAGTGTGCACATCACATTTATGCAAACCTAAAGAAAGTTCATCCAAACTGAGTAGATACGAAAGGCTTGTTCTGTAAGGTCGCGAAGAACTACAATACGACCTAGTACAACAAGAGGGTGAATGAACTTAAGGCATAGAATATGGACGCCTATAACTCCATGATGATGAAGAATCCAAAAAACTGCAGCCTTGCCTACTTCACACCAGCATCTTCATATGATGATGTAAGCAACAACATTTCAGAATCCCTTAACCACGCCATAGACCATGCAAGAGTTATGTCATTTTGTGGAGAAGTTAGAGAAAATATGCATAAACCTATGCTCCACATACAAGCAAGAAGATTGAAAGCAATAAAGTATAGAGGAAAGTTGAGTGTAAAAGCAACAGAGAGAGTGGATGAAAAGCAGAAAAAGATCATACATTGTAACATATACCCTTGTGGTCATGAAATCTTTGAGGTGAAGGATAACAGTCGGCTTACAAGGTTAAGATGTTGGAGAGTAGCTGCACTTGTATGAAATGGGATGCGTCTGGATTGCCTTTTCGTCATGCACTTAAGATAATTTCAGAGAAGAAGCGCAAGCCAGAGGATTACATGGGTAATTGCTATCTCACTTCTAGCTGGAGAATGTTGTACCAAACACCAATTGAGGCTGTGCACAGTGTGATTTTTTTGGAGAAGACTAATGAGTGTAAGATTGTGCCACCACCAACAGAAGATACAAATGCTTCAGCAGGAAGAAATAAAATTCCAAAAATGATGAAAGGGAAGAATGAGTCACCGAGTAAGAAGAAACAAATGATAAGCAAAAGTCTCCAACTAAGGTAAGAGAAAAAGAAGCATTTGTTTTGGAAAATGTGGAACAACATGACACAACTCAAGAAAGTATACTAATATTGGTGCTCAGATACAACGTCCACCCAAGAAGAAGAAGACCATCTCACATGAGGAAATTACCCCTACTAGGGGATCAGCTCAACCAATGCTAAACCAAGTGATTGACTAGTATCTTAATTGTGCGTTGATGTTTTTTTGTTCTTGAAGTGTTTGGACACAACTCGGGTGCTTTTGATGTGTTTTGAAACTTATGGTGTTTTGAGTCTATTGTGCTTTTACGGTACTACTTACATTGTTATTTTGTTCCACTTTTGTTCTTTTATGGTTGTTGTGGCACATGATTTTAAAATATAATATCACATAAACGATTCTTGTCTTACAAAGATACACACGTTTTATGTTCTTAATATAACGCAAAGTGGTGATTCTTTATACATTATACACACAATTCCATAGACAGAGTTTCATGTTCTTTGTTTTGTGTTGAAGAAGAATGAGACAATAAACTCTGTTTTTTTCCCCAACTCCTTAATAATGTAAGTAACAAAACAACATAGTTTTGATGTTATCCTTAACTAAAAAATCGGTTTAACAATAAATCAACCAAACCTAGTTAGCCATGTGCCTTCTACGTCAGCATTTAAAGCTAATTTAACCGAAATCAGTTCCGGTTATGAAGTAATTGATCATAATTTAAAACTTTGTGTGTGAAATTCAAAAACTTTATTAGCTCATGGTGGGTTATGCTTGACGAAATTGATCGTGTAAAAATATCAAGGAGACAACAAGTTCATAGGGGAATTGGCAGTTTTCCCTATAATAGCCTTTAACATAACTTCTTTTCCAGCCTGTGAGAAAAATTTATTGTACCAGCTATCTACCTTATGTTCGATTCTTTGCTTAATATACTCAAAATATCTTTCTTTTTCCTTCTTATTCTCTTGGGTAACACTAGATATCTCCCAAATCGTCCAATACGGGACATATTTATTAGAGCTTGTTGATCAGAATGAAGAATACTTTTTGAAAAAAAGTAATTGTTATTTTAGAATAATTGACTTCTTGTCTTAATGCTCTATGATAGGTTAATTTGCATTGTTGTCATTAGAGATTGATATTATTCGACATTTTCTCTACAATAAACAAGAGAATCATCAGCGAAAAAATAAGTGAGAGATAGCTAAACCATTTCTCGAGGCTTTGTATCTATGGATGAGCTTATTTTGAATAGCATGTTTTATTATATGAGATAACCCTTCGTACAAATGAGATAGAGATATGGAGAGACTGGATCTCCCTGCTTGATTCTCTCTGTGGATAGATTTTGTCCGTCGGTTCTCCATTAATGAGCATTGAGTAAGTCACTATTGATATACAATTGTAGATCCAATACACCATACTTCACTGAAATCCATTTTTCCCATCACAACAATAACAAATTATACTTTCACAACAAATGTCTAACAAATGACTTGGTTAGCACACTAAACTTGCTCTTTCACCTGGTTACTTTTCTTCTCAGTATTACTCTGAGTTTAACTCTTCCATTTATATAAGTATCAGAGTAAAACTCAGAGTATAAGTATCGAAAATCAAACTCTAACCATATGCAATACATAATTTCTGCAATCCGTTGTATCGAAAATCAAACTCTACAAGTTCTCTATTATTCATTATCTATATATAGCAAAATTTTATTTTCAAGTATATTTAACTAGGTAATTCAAAAAGCTTTTTTATCTCTCACAAGTTAGAAGCCGGAAAAATTGATGTGACTATAATATTTTGATAAATACGACAATCATATGCATATGAGCAGCATTGTTGTTGATGGCATCGTAAGATGCTCGGATCTGCGATGGCAGCTTGAGGTTGGTCGTTCCAAAACTTTTATTCTATAGGGTTTTCTTCTAAACTGCATGTAGCCGGTTATTTCTGGTTTTTTCACTCGATTTTAATTTGTAGTAAACCACTAAACCTTCCTGATTAGGAGCGGATTAACATAAATATTATTATTAAAAAAATATTAAAAACTCAATTAGTCTCACAAAGATAAAGTTATGTGTGGGGCTCGACCCACAAAAAAGGTGATTAAAAAAGCGAACCGACACCAACTTTCACCACCGTATTTTTTCCTTTTTCCAGCGGCTTAGGTCGTCGGATTTTCTTGTTTTTTTGTTTGATTGTCTTTACCCGTCACCAACCTATGCTACGCATACAAGCAAGAAGATTGAAAGCAATAAAGTATAGAGGAAACTTGAGTGTAAAAGCAACGAAGAGAGTAGATGAAGAGCAAAAAAAGATTAGACATTGTAACATATACCCTTGTGGTCATAAAATCTTTGAGGTGAAGGATAAAAGTCGGCTTACAAGGTTAAGATGTTGGAGAGTAGCTGCACTTGTAGGAAATGGGATATGTCTGGATTGCCTTGCCGTCATGCACTTAAGATAATTTCAGAGAAGAAGCACAATCCAGAAGATTACATGGGTAATTGCTTTCTCAAAAACTCAATTAGTCTCACAAAGATAAAGATGTGTGTGGGGCTCGACCCACAAAAAAGTGATTAAGAAAGCAAACCGACACCAACTTTCACCACCGTATTTTTCCTTTTTCCAGCGGCTTAGGCCGTCGGATTTTCTTGTTTTTTTTGTTTGATTGTCTGTACCGTTACAGTCTTGATGGGTTTGTGTTCATCGGTGTTGGTCAGTTTGGGATTAAAAATCGTCGCCTAATTTCTGTTCCATTTTTTTCTGATTCATATATATGGCGAGTCTTGTCGTTTTTTATTGTTTCCGGTGGTGTCACTGATACTGCTACGTCTCCTATGGTCATCGGCATTGTTACGCGTCATATATGGTGTGGTGATTTTCTCTCTTTGTGAGTGTTCATTTCGAACACTTAACGGTCAATTTTCAAGGTCCTTTTGTGTTGGCGTCTTTCTGTCGCTCTCGGGCCACGGCCTTTGTACTCTTCTGGATTTATCCGGCAAGTCTCATAGATTTTGATTGACAAAATGGTATCTTCAGTAACCATGGCTAGATGATTTCAAGGGGTTTTTACGTATTTCAGAGGAACATGCCATTTTTCAATTCACTGTACCAGAAAGAGGGTTTGGACAGTCATCACTGAGTAGCCTTGGTTCATTTTATAGTTGGATGCACGTCACAGTTGATCGAGTATTGGTCGTACGATGAATCACCATTTGATTTCTTCTCACAAGGCCATAACAATAATGGATGAATCACCATTTGGTTTCTTCTCACAAGGCCATAACAATAATTGTTATTGATCAAAATGGTTTTATCTACAATAATTTGCGGTATTATGATGTTCATTTTGATGTTCTTTGATGTTGGAATCGGCTTATGCCAATGATACAACTGGAGAGTTGATGAGTCTAGCCGATTTGGTAAAGTGTAAATTTGGGGGGGGGGTTGTTCAAGAAGTTCAAAAGGTCTCTCAATGTAAAAATGACCAATGATAAATCTCGTGGAAGAAAATTAAAGTTGTTGGATGAACTTTTGAGTATTTATTTTTGATACAATATATTTGGTATCAAAATATACTATTGGAACCATGGATTACATCATGAAAGAGACGAAAACACAAAGCAGAAAGCTTAATCTCTTTATTGTATGGCGATATTCATACGATCATTAAAACTTGGTTTTTCCAAATTTTATTTTTTATGACTAAATCAATATAGTGAATTTTGAACCGAAAAATATATTTATATCTAAAATATAATACAACAAAAAAGAGAATCAATGTCTATAATGCAACAAAGATTTAAAGATCGCAAAAAAAAATTAATAGAATTGATACTCTATTAATAAAGAATTCTCAAATAGAATCATCTTCTCAAGCTTCCTCATTAGTTTTCTTAAGTTATTTATTGCACTTTTATAATTTTGTGTGTAATTGTTTTAGCTCTTAATAATAAATTTAATTTGTTAAAATAAAATAAAAAATTAAAGCTGTATGATTAATTTTCATCCGGGTCCAACTCTAAAAGCTGTCATCATAACCAAAAAGTCTACCAACTTTAACATATTGTTACTCAAAACCATCAAACCATAAATGTAAAAGAAAGAGTTTACAAGAACAAGTTTCGTTGATAGAATCTCAATTCTTCAAATGGAATGTCAGGAAATGTGTTTCCCATCAAAGAGAAAGATGGAATTGGAGAATAAAAAGAACTTAACGGATAGTGCCATTGCTGATGGACAAAACCTTGCAGACACCTGCATCTGTAGTAAATGGCAAATCTTTGTAGCAAGCAACTAGATTCTCATTCGTGTTTAGATCCACCAAAAGTGTCTCCCATACTTTCTTCTTTGGGTTTAACACATCGTCTGGCTCACCTTCATGCCCAGCAAATCTAACTCGCTCACCAATCTTAGCAGATTCAGGGGGCTCGACTAACTCCACCTGAAAGTTTCTAGCAACATCAATAAACAAATAACCGAAACCAAACTAGATGAACTGTGAACAGGTCGGGGAATCTTCCTACCTTGCTGCCGTCACTACTGGAAGCGGCAAGAACCATTGCTTGTGACATAATATCCCTCATTTTCGAGGGCTTCAAGTTGCAAAGCACACAAACCATACGGTTCTGTCCAGAAACAACAGTCAGATCGATTATTGAAGCGGTGCATACAGACATTGGGAAGAAAACAAAATGGTGCAAGTTGATTGGTGAGATTGAACAAACCTGCATCTCTTCAAGAGGTATATATTTGACCAGTCCACTAACAACGGTGCGAATTTCACCTCCTCCGACATCAATTTGTTCCACATACAATGAATCTGCATTAGGATGCTTCTCAGCCTTCAGTATTTTACCGACTCGAATATCAAGTCTTGCCATAGTAATTTCCCGAGTTGCCGCCGGCTGAGATTTGGATGTTCCCGCTCCTTTTGACGCCTTTTGCTTTTTAGCATCTGGAGGAGAAACAGCGGTTCAGTACATAATCATCAAAAGGTACTGCGGCACAAATTACTGTGACGGGCTCGGGATCTCTAATCTATATACGCCAAACAGCATTTTGACGATAAAAATACAGAACCTGAAAGTTTTGTTTTCTTAAGCTGCTCCGCCATATTTGCTGCTTCTACATCCCTAGCTCGTCTATCAGCTTGACTTCCAGCAAACTTTTCTCTGTACTGTTGCACTTCTTCATCTTTCTGTGATCATAGTATTTCACAAGTTTATAATTCAAATGATACATGACATCAAAACATACAACAAGCCCGCCGTTCTATGAATAAAATCAAAAAGATGTATGTACCAATTCCTTAAACAATGGTTGAGGGGTGCCTATCCTGTGACCAGGAGGCAGTATCTCCCAAAGTCTACTTGCTATTCCCTCGTCGGAGAGTGAAAAATGTAGAGGCAAGTTTAGCTGTTTAAATACCTAGAAAAAAATGCGAGAAACAGCACTAATCACGCTTGCCATTCTACTAAAATTAAATAGAAATATATGATAATGAATAAAAACTTACCTCCCGAGAAAAGGACGGCATGAAAGGTTCCAGCAACTGAGCAAGAAGGTATACTAAGCCAGCGGCAGTTCTTATGACAATTGCGCAAGAAGGTTTATCTTCTTTGAAAAGTTTCCAAAATTGGGTTCCCTAAATTTTTTTAAAAAAAAACAGAAAAGTTGGTTAGACTGTAACAGCTAATAAAGCTAATATACATTTTAAAAATGAGAATAGAATTACCTGCAAGTATGCGTTCCCTTCATTCGAAATGGTCATAGCAGTTTTCAGCCCTTGCTTGAGCTTAACCTATATTAAATGAACAGTCTTTAGTAAGAACATAAAACCACACGGCACTAACTAAGATAGCCATACCAGACCAAAGTCCATATAATGTTCCTCACCTTTTCCATGGCTTCAACATACTCCTCTACAAACTTTCCAACCTTTTCAGCAAGGGATTGCGTTAGAGGATGAGATTCAGCACCAGGAGCATCAGGAACGACAGACCCATAACCTTCACATCAGTTAGTACATGACATAGTAAGAGGCAGGGAAAACAACAAAGCACATATGGAAAAGTCTTGACCCTTTTTCAAGAGTGTCACTAGCCGCAATTCCAGCAAGTGGTCTTATTGTTCCTAAGAGAAATTAATACGTTATGCTATAACCCAGATGTAAGAAGTATTATAGTATCGACGCTTGCAAGCCAGATGCATCTTATATCATTCTTATTTTTTTTGTGCGCAAGCTAACATGTGATAACAGATTGATGTCCCAGAGGTCAAATATTTCTGACTTGCACACTTACTAGCTGGTTTTAATAAAAACAAGACATCCAATATTTTCAACTGGATATGTCAATCCGAAAAGTCATCTACAGCTATCACTCATAAGGAAACCCAATACTTGAATTCTGAAAGAAATAACTAACCTGCAGGCTCAGGCTTTGCTATAAAACTCAGAACTCGATTAACGAAGTTTCCTAGGTTGTTCAGCAACTCGCCAGTCAGTTTCGCTTGCAAATCGTCCCATGTAAATAATGTGTCAGACACCTGGACGTGCCAATCCCCAGAACCAATTAGTGTTGGTGAAATCTATACGCTGATGCATGCCCATGATGAATGAAGAAAAAAAATGTTTCCATTTTTACGAGCAATCAGTTACCTCAGGCCTGTTGGTCAGCAAGTAGTATCTCCATACTTCGACAGGGATATTTGTATCTTTTACATCATTACCAAACACTCCAACACCTTTACTCTTGGAAAACTTTCCTGCAACCCATACTCAATAAACATGTCGTCGTATTTATGAATGCAAAAAAAGCACATCAAACAAATTAAATATAATATCAAACATCCGAAAAAGTTTATGGAAACCATGGTGAAACATTAACTGACCGGCTTCGTAATTTAAATACTCAGTCACACTGATTGTCTTCATCAGTGTCCAATTTTCCCCAGTTCCAAGTTGCGTAGATGGAAACATCACCTGCATAGCAACGTATTGACAGTTGAAACAGTCAGATTAACAAAAATAAACCTTTTCGGAGCAAACGTAACCAGGATGACAGAAATATAAAAGACCAAAAACATCAGAAGCATGTCTCCAAGATATTCAAAACAGAAGAAATCCTAGTCAATGGAAATTGAAGAACAGGCAGGTATTTTTAATCCACCCTTGATGTCTTAGTTCAGAGAAAAAGAATGAAGAAAGAGGAGATAATTAAAAGCATTAAAACAAGAATTGTCAGCATTCAAATTTCTGAAATGTTATACACTCACAGTGTGAAAAGGCACATTGTCTTTCCCCATAAACTGATAAAGCTCCACATTCTCAGGATTCTTCCACCACTTCTCCCATTCAGATGTGTAGCATGACGTTATTGAGACGTATCCAATAGGAGCATCAAACCAGACATAAAAGACCTATAAACACAATTCGAATTAGAAGATGTAGTTTAATAAGTGTACAAAATTGGCTAACAGTGATGTTCTTACTTTTTCCTTATATTTCTCATGAGGAACAGGAACTCCCCACTTTAGATCCCTTGTAATGCATCTCTGTCGTAGCCCTTCCTTAAGCCATGCTTTCGTCGTTTGAATAGCGTTTTGACTCCAAGATCCGGTAACAGATGTATCGTCAATATACTTTTCCAACCTATCTTTCAGCAGTGGAAGCTCAATAAATAGGTGGTCCGTGTCACGAATTCGGGGTGTGGTCCGACAGACCTGTTTGAGAGAGAAAACATAAGCATTCGCAAGATCTGTAAATGCAGACCATAGTCATGCAGTTCTTAAAGAAAGTCAAGTCAGCAAAAACAGTGCACATATCTATTCTACGGCAATCTGTGACTAATGCAAATAAGAAAGGAAGAGAAAAGATGCAAGCACAGGACAAGCACAATTAGCTAGCCCTTACCAGTAACATATATTATCAACATAGGAACAAGATATGTACCATCACAGAGCATTATAATTACTGTCTTCGCTTAATATTAACTAGTTGCAGCTGCGGTACGAATTTCAACATGATAGTTAACGTGTTTCAATATAAAATATTTCACAAGCATAGCCCACCTTACACCTCGGATCTTTGAGTTCAGTAGGATTCAGGAGTTTTCCACATTTTTCGCACTGATCTCCACGAGCAGAATCATAATTACATTCTGGAAATGGACAAGAGCCCTCGACAAGCCGGTCAGCTAAAAACTTCTGGCATGTATCGCAGTAAAGCTGAAGAAAAATGGGCCAAAAATACTTGTTAAGACTTACTAAATGAGTGGTGTAGATCATTATACCTAAGAAGCACATAAGGATGCTCTGGCAATCAAATAAAACTAACAGGCAATTGAGCAAAATCATTCACCTGCTGCATGGTGTTCTCTGAAAGGAAGTTATTTTCAAACAACTTCTTGAAAATTGCTTGGCAGACTTGTGTCTGTTCTGGAGTTGAAGTTCTCCCAAACTTGTCAAAACTTATATCAAACCAATCATAAACTTCTTTATGAATGGCATGGTACCTAAAAGAACACACAAAATCAAGGGACACGGTAGCATCAGAAATGACTGTGTATCGTGGATGATACAGTGCAAAGTTCTCTGCAAAACAATTCCTTATATTCCTTACAATCAAGATTCAGGCTTCTCATCTTAAGAAAAATCTCATAAACTTACACAATGCAAATACACTGATAAAAAAACTACTTGGAGAAACATTTAAATACCATAAAACCAACAGCACTGATAAAATTCACCTCATACAATCTTAGTCAGCAGATGATGTGATGTGACATGGAAACGTAGACTTAGGTACCAAAACAAGAACAGCAACAAGAAAAAAATCAGGATGCATTACTTGTCACAGATTTCCTTGGGGGTGCAATTCTCCTCCAGAGCTTTGGTCTCAGTGGCAGTACCATATTCATCGGTTCCACAGATATAAATGGCATTATAGCCACGGAGACGACAGTATCTAGCATACACATCAGCACTCAGAACACCTGCACGTAACCAAGCAAGAAACCTGATCATAATAGGTAGAACAAACAATCAATCAATCAAATCCAAAATAAGATTCTGATCATTCCAAAGCTTAACAAAAAAAAGAAGGTGATTTGTGCATCTGAACAATACAAATTTGGCAGTGAATTTATCCGAGTCGAAAACGAAACACACAAACGACTACAAGCAGACAGATAAACGAATGCAGAGAGGATTCAGTTTACATCCAATGATGTTCCCGAGGTGAGGGACGTTGTTCACGTAAGGCAAGGCGCTGGTGATTAGAATGTTTCTCTTTCCAGGAATCGGCAGCTTGGGGTGGTTTCCTCCGTCTTCCATGGCGAAACAACAAGGTTTTCAGAGAGAGGCTTTCGGCTAGAATGAGAAGAAGCTCGTAAACCTAAGTAACGCCATTGAGGCGATCTACAGAGATCCCGGTTTAGCCGGACCAATGCCGGTTTCATACCCGAAATTGGAAGTTATTGGTCTTACGCGTTTTTAATTAAACCAGAATCCAATCGGTCTACCCTACTTTGTATCTTTTTGGGAAAACACCATAGTGATCAGTTGGGATGTACTAGTCATTTTAACTTTGGTTGGGATGTACTAGTCTTTTCTTACAACAATAGCATAAATGAAAATCTTATCCTAAATTTGACGACAGATCAGAAACCCAAACTGGTGTTGAGGGATCACCATAGTACACAATTGAAGGGGAGTTGCGACTACCACGTGCAAGTTTGTCCGCCATTTTATTATTTGTTTTTAAAATAGTTGGAGGAAGAAATGAGGAAAGAGTGTATTATATATTTGAATTTCCTTCAAAAGGGGTGTAAAAGCTGGCCATTCTATCGGTGTAGGCACCATCTTCACCAATTGACAACAGTTTGTTGCAAACTTCACCTCCGGAAACCGAAGTATCTTCATACATTCCATAGCCCATATCAATGCTTCACATTCAACATGTAAAGGGGATAGGTTGTGTCGGATTTTCATGGATCCCATAACCTTAGAGCTGCCTCCTTTGCAAATGAGAACCATCCTTGATCCGAAAAATTATCATTCTCTTTCCTAGAACCATCTAGATAGTACCAGCGAACAACATTACCTTGGTAATCATGTTCCACGGGATAACCATCTCCACAAGTCCTCGAATTCGTCATTTGCGCTTCAACCCATAAAGCGGCCTCTACTTCCGCAACCTGCAAAATCTCTTGTGGGTTCCCATTGATATCCCTAAACACTTTTGCATTCAGATTTTTTCAGATATACCATAATATCCAAGGAAAATAACTAAAGTCAAAAAAATTTGGGAGACTCCAAAAAAGATAGTTCATATTTATAAAAATCAACTTGGTGGGAAATCCAACCGGGTTCGAAGGAATTTAAGTTAATGCCCATGTCTGCAAATCAAGTGGACATTTCAAAAAGCACATGGTATACTGATTCCTCTTCCAAACCACATATACTATAACACGTATCACATTATATACCTCTTGCTTTTAAATTTGGAATTTTGTTACTGGAAAACTTCTAGATATAACTTGCCAAATAAAGTGTTGTAGCTTTGGAGAGCACTTTAGTTTCCAAGAGAAAGCCAGAAGAGGGCGAATAGTTGGTCCATACACCCCAGGAGCCAAATCCCTGTCTGGATATAGACTCTCAATATTATATCCCGACTTCACTAAGTATCTCCCTTGAATTGTAAAATGCCAGCCCAGAATGTCAGATCGCAATGAGCGACTAACCGGCATACTCCTAATAATTTTGACATTATTTAGATGAATGTAAGCCTTAAAAGATCCACGTTCCAAGTACGATCCCCTAAATTAATAAGGTTCTCCACAGTCAGTGAAGGGTTAAGATACTAATGTCGAGATTTTGGTAGTGCTAATCTCGGGCGATGAGCAGGAATCTATGGATAAGTCCAAACTGAAATGGAGCTACATGTACTCACTCTTTTGATTAGCCTTTTATTAACCAAAGATCGAGCTGAGACTATACTCGTCCATCCATATGATGGCGAATATGATTTAACAGGATCCAAAGGATCTATTTTCCTATAGTAACACCCTTCAAATACTTGAGAAATAACAAATATGGCTTTTCAATTAACCGCCAAAGTTGTTTGGCCAATAAAGCCGTATTAAAATTCTGTAAATCTCGAAAACCTTTACCTCCCCGCTTCTTATCCTGACACATTTTATCCTAGGAGTACCAATGTAAACCCTTGACATTTTCACTACTCCACCAAAAATGCGCTATCGCACTCGTCACTGTCTTGGGTAACAGAGAGCACGAGATGACATGAGTAGGCATGGCAGATGCAACTGACTTGAGTAAGACCTCTTTCCCGCCTTTGTGAGATACCAAACCATCCACCCATTATCCTTAGTATTTATTCTCTCGTCCGAAATCCAAATTTTTGGACTTTAGAACCCCTTAGACTTCCATGGATTCCTAGATAGTTTCCCATTCCCCCGATTTCATGAATCCCAAGAATATTGTGTATTTCCTCCCGTGTAGTGGTCAGTACCTTATGCCCAAACTGAAGAGATGATTTGTCAACATTAATCTGCTTGCCTGACGCTCACTCGTAGTTCTTAAGGATCTTTAAAATAACCTCACATTCCTCCTTTTAGGCTTTGCAAAAAAAAACTATCATCATCAAATAGAAGATGTGAAACTAGTGGACTCCCTTGAGATATCTTTAAGCCTGTTAATAGTTTCATATGTTCTTGTTTCCTAATATTTGTAATAAGGGCCTCTGTGCAAAGGATAAAAATGTATGGTGACAGCGAATCTTCCTGTCTGAGTCTCCTTTGTCGAGTAATATAGCCTCGTGGCTGCCTATTTACTAGGACTCTATATTTAACCGAAGTAATGCATTGCATAATCCTTAAAACCCAAGTGGAAGAGAAACTCATCTTAATGAAGACCTTTTGTATGAAAGGTCATTCCAATCTGTCATATGCTTTATTCATATTTGTCTTCAAAGTTATAAATTTTGCCTTACGTGAATTATTTGTCCTTAAGGCATGGAACATCTCTTGAGCAATGAAAATATTATCTGAAATTAAACGTCTTGAAACAAAAGTGGACTGCATTTCCGAAATCAATTCTGGAAGTAAAATCTTAAGCCGCTGGCATAGAACCTTAGAAATAATCTTATACCCCACATTACACAAACTGATCGGTCGTAATTCTGTCATCCGACTTAGCCTGACCGTCTTAGGTATAAGATAAATATTTGTTGCATTTATTCTCTCGTCCAGAAATCCTCGATCCAGAAAATCATTTACCATTTGGACTACATCAGCTTTAATTTTTGACTATGACTGCTGGAAAAAAACTATTGTCATACCATCCTGACCTGGAGCTTTTTCTGGATGCATCAAAAACAATGCATTGTGCACATCCTCCTCCTGAACCTGTTGGTCAACCTTAAATTCTGGATATGTGTTACTAACTCAGGAACTTCCTCTAGAAAAGACTCGATGTCAGATGGTGATGTCGACTAAAACATGGTCTCAAAATAATCACTACAAGAAAACAGTTATTTAGCGAGGGCTAATTTCGTGGCTATTTCCTCGTAAATGAGGTTTTACGAGGAAATAGCCACGAAACACAAAACGTCGTGTCACGTTCGTCGTAAGTCATATTTCCGCGCTAAAATCTCATAATTTTACGAGGAAATATTTCCTCGTAAACGCGGGCCTAAGTTTCCTCGTAAAAACCACGCTAAGATTTCCTCGTTAAAACCACGTAAAGGCTTCCTCGTAATGGACTCGTAAAAGTGTCCTCGTAAAGTCCACGTAAACTCCACGTGAAACTTTCCTCGTAACCTTCTCGTAAGTATTCCCTCGTAATTTCCAGGTAATCCTTTCCTCGTAAACGACACGCAAGATTTCATAATTAATTCCACGTAAGAGTAGCGAGGAATTTACTTTGAAACTTATTTTTTTCTGCATTGAAAATTAATTATAATAAAATATTAAAATAATTTAATTTATTATAAAAATTTAAATTAAAATATAAGAAAAAGAAAATATTTTATAAATATTTAAGTTTTAAATTTATATTACAAAAAAAAAGATCTAAGGGTTCTGGGAGTCATGGCGGTCTGGATCTAGAATGCCCAAATTTCTCCTTCTCTCTGCTAACATCATCTCCAATTGCGGATTTCCAGCCGCTAAAGCGTCGAGGATAGTCTCGAGTGAACCCATTTGAGCATGCGTCGTGCTCAAATCAGAACGCGTCGCGTTCAACTCCGAACGCAGCTGAGCAGTCTCATCTTCCCGTTGCTGAGCATAAGACGATGTCGCTCTTGGGACATTGTTAACGGAACCAATCCCCAATGTACGTCCCTTTTTCTTAGGGACGACCTTGAAAAAAATATATTTAAATGTTAGCCACTAATAAAAAATTAGATTTTAAACGAATCCCCTATGCTCGTCTCTCGTCAGACGGGAAGAGGAGCAGCTGTTGGAGACTCTGATCGACGATGGTAAGTTCCAATAACGGATGAGGCCATCCCACACGTCCGTTGTGAGCTTAGCGGGTTTCTTGTGCTCATAACCATCTATCAGGTAATCGTCCTTCCAGTTAGACACCGTGTCCAACAATCGGGGTTTTGCCTTCTTGATAAAACCTCGCTTCACTTTCTCGTTCACTCTGATGGACCAACGCCATTTTTGATGTACAACAAAAAATATTATTTTAACAATTAGTCTAAAAATATTTAAAAAATCTTAATAATTAAAAAAAGTAAATTAATAATCATTAATTTACCGCAAACATTTTGAACCACGTCTTTCGTATGTGCTTCGGCGTCGTCTTCCAGTTCGGATGTGCCTCGGGGAAATAACCTTTGATCACCTCGGTTACGCTCCGAGCTACACGGCTATCAACCCCAAACCTGAATTAAACAAAAACATATTAAAATTATTAAATATTTGAATGTTGTTTTAAATAAAAATATTTAAAAACATGAAACATACCAGAAAGTGTCTTCTGGTCGGTCGGGGTCTATGACTGGTAAACCATCTCGGCCTGGCTGAGCGAGAAGGTCCTCGGCGGTGTAGGTAGCATAAGGAGCCGTCGGCGGGACCTGCAAGTCGGGATGAACACCGGCCGCATCCACATGAGGAGGAGGAGGAGGAGGCATGTCATCCTGAGGAGCAAATTGAGGAACGGGTGGTGGCGCTGCAAAAGGAGGCGACATCGAGAATCTCTGAGAAGACTGAGTCTCGTGAATAGCATCCAGACACGAAGAGCAGGGAGCTGAAGATGATGCGCCTATATGAGTACCAGGCTCGGTAAACATGTCTCTAATGAGCCGCGTTTTTAAGCTTATTAGCTCCAACCATCTAAAAAAATAATTCAAAATATTAATCATTTAAAAAATATAAATATATTACTAACCACCTAGAAGCATGTTAAGTTACGGCCTAATAAGCTAAATTACCTAAACTAACCACCTAAACTAATTACCTAAACTAATTACCTAACTATCTAGAGAGGAAGTAGAGAGAATACCTAAAGAGGAGATAGAGAGGAAGTTGCTACAAATGAGAGAGTGGTCTGCGTCGAGTTTATATAGAGGATTAACTTTCCTCGTAAACTCCTCGTAAGTTTACGAGAAATTACCCAGGCCCACGTTTTTATTCCTCGTGATTTCCTCGTAAATTTACGAGGAAATACTCAGACGCGTGTTTTGAATTATGAGGATTTTACGAGGCCCGCTTTTTCAGCCCACGAAGGTTTTACGAGGAAAGGTAACCGAAATTTCCTCGTAAAGTTCTCGTTAATTAACGAGGTAATAACCTGGCCCGTGTTTCGGCCCACGACGAATTAACGAGGAAAACTTGTACGAGGAAATGCCGAGGCTCGTGTTGTTATGTTACAAGGAATTTAAACGAGGAAACGGTTCTGAATCCCTAAAAACCGAAACCCCAAACCCCAACTTCCTTAACTTATAACATATATCTCTACTTCTTCCTAAACCTAAATCTCTACTTCTTCATAAACACTTAAATACACAATTTTTTTTGTCAAACCAATAACTTCTTAAATTTTCATAGTCAAACAAACTAACCACACATTCATTAAGTCTTAAAAATCAAAATAAAAATACATCATCATTCAGAATTATCATTTTCCTCATCACTAGAAACATCATCATCTTCATTAAACTCGTCTTCAACAGCTTCATTTGTGATATTGTCGGGAAAATCTTTGGGGAAATCTTCGTATTCACGATTATGCGGATCGATGAGAAGGATGTCATCAACTTGTTGATCAGGTTCCTCGACTCCATTGGTGTGTTCTTCTTGTAAAGGAGGTTCTTCTCCAGCGATTATGCTTCCACGTGGTATAACTTTGATAACAGATAACCAATTTATCCCGAGGTTGTAATCGAGGATATGGAACGAAGCAAACTTGATCTGCTTGCGAAGCTAATATGCAAGGCTCGAATTTGTTTTATCTTCGTCCACCATTGACATCAAACACACCGAATTTGTTAACCCGAACACCTCTGTTGACGACGGGGTCGAACCAGTCACACTTGAAGAGGACGACTTCAGCTTCAATAACCCTGAGAATTCAACTTCAATAATCTCCTGCAAGATCCCATAGAAATATGTTTGGCCTTTCACACATATTCCATAATTACTTGTCTCCCGGTGTTTACCATACTCATATGTATGAAAACTATAGCCTCGTGTGAAATACATCGGTGATATCGTAACCTTTCTAATTGGACCTTGAATTAATTCGTGAAACCATACGGAATAATCTGGATCGTCATAATCAACATGCATGTAATAAAAATAAAATTATCACTTTGAAATTAATCATAACGAACGTTGAAAATTAAGAGAATGTTATATTACATGTTTCCTCAACCACTTAATAAAGTGTTGATCTTTCCTTTTGTCTACCTCACTTGTGGATATATCTGGGATTGCTTCTTCGACTTGAGTACCAAATTGGCTGTGAATTTTTTTTGTTAATTAATCAATTCCAAAAATATATTTATGTGTTTGTAGTTATAAATTTAATTACCTTTCAAAATAGCGCATCAAATGCATGCTCACAATTGAGAAGTATGTATATGTGTGCACTATGGAGGTCTTTATCACTCGACCACCAAACCTCTTTCAATTTCCCACCAAATCATCCAATTTGGCAAAAGATATATGGAACATTCTTTTCCATATATGTCGGCACAACACCACCATCATTATACCTTCTTGGAGCTCGTTTTCGGGTACGTATTTTCGGTGCAAAGTACTATGATATGAAGTGTGATGTTTCTTCCGTCAAACTTTCAGCAACTATAGAACCTTCAACTCTTGCGAGGTTTTTTGCTTTTCCTTTTAAAGTTTTCATGGCCCGCTCATACTGATACATCCATCCGTAATGTATAGGTCCTCGAAGCAATGCCTCATACGGGAGGTGGACAATTAGATGCTCCATGACGTCAAAAAATGCTGGCGAAAATATTTTCTCCAAGATGCACAGTAAGATGGGAATGTTCTCATGAAGTTGTTGAACGTCATCCTCTTTAAGAGTGTGTGTGCTCAGATCCCTGAAAAATGCTCAAATTCCTTGCATATTTCAAAATTTACAGATATTAGTAGTCAAAATGTGTATATAAATAAAGAAATTAAGTAAAGCATGTGTTTAAATTTACCTGCAATTGCTTCATGTACTTTTGTTGGTAGTAGCTCCGCAAAGGCAAAGGAAAGTAGTCGTTGCATAAAGACATGACAATCATGACTCTTCATCCCTGAGAACTTTTGACCCTTTTCAACACATCTAGAAATATTTGAAACATACCCATCAGGAAACTTCACTTCTGATGCCACCCAGTTAAACAACACCGACTTCTGTTCTAATGACAATCTGAATATCGGAACTGGGACTTGTCCATTGTTTTTAATATGTAACTCACTTCTCGAGCAAATATCAGGTCAGTCCAACCTCGATTTTATGTTGTCTTTCGTCTTTCCTGGGACATTCAATATTGTGTTGAGGATGTTCCCAAAAAAATTCTTCTCTATATGCATCACATCGAGGTTGTGACGCAAAAGAAGATCCTTCCAATATGGCAATTCCCAAATTATACTCTTCTTGTGTCAGTTGTGTTGAACTCCGTAATAATCAAGCATATTATTGGGAACATGCCAATTACCACCACGAGGAACGGTTTCTAGAGCACCGTAGTAATCGATTTGCACTTCGATTTGTTCCCTAGTTAAATATGGAGGAGGAGTGTCTCTCACAACCCTTTTATCCCTGAACAATGTCTTGTTTCTTCTGTACGGATGGTGAATGAGAAGAAATCGATGGTGACAATCGAACCAACTTGTCTTCCTACCATTCTTCAACTGAAACGCATCTGTCATTCCATTACAATATGGACAAGATAATCTCCCATTGTAGTCCATCCAGACAACATCCATATGCAGGAAAATCACTTATGGTCCACAGAAGCATCACTCGCATTGTAAAATTTGTTTTTGTTGAAAAATCATACGTCATCACCCCTGTTGACCACAAATCTTTCAACTCTTTTATCGGTGGTTGTAGAAAAAAATCGAGAGATCTTTTTGGATGCTTCAGACCAGGTATTAATATGGTCATGAATAGAAGCTCCCGTCGCATGCACATCTCTGGTGGCAGGTTGTATGGTGTAAGAAAGACTGGCCACAATGAATATTATCTGCCTGACATTCAAAATGGACTAAATTCATCTGTGCATAATCCAAGATACACATTCCGACTATTGCTAGCGAGATCTGGATGTACATTGTTAAAATGTTTCCAAGCTCTTGCATCTGATGGATGAGTCATCTCACCCTCCGTCTGAGTATGCTCGGCATGCCATCTCATCCCTCCGGCAGTCTCCTCAGATTGGTACAATCTTTTCAATCTGTCTGTAATTGATAGGTACCACATCCTTTGGTACGATACCCTATTACGCCCTCGTCCTTGTGGTTTGAATTGTGTCTTCTTGCATTATCGACATTCATCTAACTTCTCATCATCTCCCAATAAATCATGCAATTCTCGATGCAAAGGTCTATCATCTCCGAAGGCAACCCAAGACTATATACCATTTTCTAAATCTCATAATAAGAATCATCAGTCACATTGTCTTCCGGCAAATACTCTTTAAACAAGTCCGCCCATGCATCCATGCATTTTTCAGGTAGATTATGATCGGTTTTAATATTCATCATTCTAGCAGCCAACGACAATTTAGAGAGACCTTCTCTACAACCACTGTAAATTGGTTGATTCGCAGCATCTAACATTTCATAAAACTTTTTTGCATCTATGTTAGGTTCTTCAGCTTCATCATCGGGAGCTACAAATGCATCACCTACCATATCATGAACCCTATCATAATCTACCATATGTTCCTCCTGATAACTAATATGCAAAGGATCAACCGCCGGTTCAACCTGAAAATTGCTATTACTACTGCTAGCTTCATTCCCACAATCACTATAACCTTCTCCATGTTGAAACCAAATATAGTAATGTGCCGTGAAACCTCTATTTACTAAATGCTTCCAAACATTTTCACGAGGGCCTAATTTTGAATTGTTGCATTTCCGAGAAGGACAAAACATCTTACCGCTTTCCTGTGCGAGCGGTGTAGAATCTGCTTGATGCATAAATGTCTCCAGCCCTTCGAGAAACTCTTTCGTTACTCTCCCGTTCCCATCTCCGTGTGTATACATCCACCTCTGCAACTCGATATTTTCCTTCTTCGGACATTTTTTTTCTTTCACGTTTACAATTTTTTTCATTCAACTTTTCAATTTTCTTGGGTTTGTTTCATTTGAAACTCAAACAACATAATTATAGGAAAATTTCGAATTGGTAGGTGAAATTTTACCACGAATTTACGAGGAAAACTGGTAGGTGAACATCCTTCAAAAACACGTTTTCACCTAAAAAGTGGTTGACCTTGTTATTTCCTCGCTAAACAATTTCCTCGTAAAATACACGTAAATGTAGCGAGTAATTTACGAGGAAATACACCCCCACGTAATTTCCTCGCTATTGTACGTGTATTTTACGAGGAAACGTGTTTCTCGTTGATTCACGACGTATCTACGAGGAAAGTGTGTTTCAAGGTAATTTCCTCGTAAACTTCACGTAAATTTACGAGACCCAGTTTTCCTCGCTAAATTTCGTGGTTAATAAACTGTTTTCTTGTAGTGAATTCACCACAATTGTCTCTATTTGTTCCTATGAAGTGACCCAATTACCCTGATCATCATACAAACCAATTAACTTATTTTGTGCTCTTCGCTATTGTGTGAGTGCCTAATAAAATTTCGTATTCTTGTAACCCTTCGAATGCCACAAATTTCTACCTTTCTATTCCCAGTAAAGTTCCTCGTCTCTATAAGTTATTTTAACTTTAACTAGATTGATATGCTCTTTCAAAGCGAGAGTTTATTTTTTGAATTAAATAAATCTCTTTTATATAAATATCTATATTAGAAAATATATAGCTCGAAACATATTTATCTGTAACCGAGAAACTGAAACATACCAAACCAAAAAAAAAAAAACTTAACCAATTTTTATAAATAACCGAGCTGATATTATATCTTTGGAACCAAAAAATCGGAAAGGAACCAAGTATTGAATGAGTACCTGAGTTTTAATAAATCCAAATTCTATATTTACAAATATTAATTATATTTAATTTCTAAATAACTAAATATCCATAAAATAGTATTAATAAACTGAATAATACTTTTGAAAATATTGATTAGATTTCTTATATACTTTACAATAATATATAAAATTGAATAAAATATTGGGTTTTTTAATATAATGTAAATGTATTGTATTTATTTTATGAATTTTATTTATAAGTTTTATAATAATTATTTTAAGGTTGCATTTGTGAGTCTAATAATTAAAATTATTATTAAACTGAGTATAATTTAGTTAAATATAATTTTTACATAAATTAATAAATTGTCTGTCAATAGAAAAAATAGTTTGAATTCAACTTTATATATAACTAGATTTTGACCCGCACTTTAAAAGTGCGGGATATATTCCATTTAAAATATCATTAAAACACATCAAAAATATTGTTATGGATGTTAAAATAAGAAAATTGTTTCATTTAAATCCGTCTCATTTAGGAGTCATACTGTTTAACTCAATTAGACCAAGTTAGTTATAAGATCTGCTATAATTTTTCCCATCTAGATCTATGAATCACTGAATATGTGTTATTTTCTCTTTTAAGTATAGTTACTATATTAATTTATAATTTATAAAGTAACTTAATATCAGGTTATTTATCTTTATATATTGATTGATATAATTATTTAATTATGAGTGATTTTGATATGTTTGAAGAAAAGGAGAGTATTAGAAGTAAATGCAAAAGGTTTGAATATAGTTAGATACTTTAAATTTTAAAAACATGTTAATTAATTTAAAACCAAGCTTTCAACCGGGTTTTGATCAAAGTCTGGTTTGAACATATAACTATATCTTAAAAACGTTAGTGTGGTTTATTAAAAAAAAGTAAAGATAATTTCTTTTAATAACTAAAATAGGAAAGTAAAGCTAAATACAATTATGAGAAAATATCAGATATATGTAGATGATATAAGGTATTAAATGCTGCAATACTATTGGCTTATGTTTCTGGTCAAAATAAATTAATTAATGCATAAACATAGGAGTGACATGATTTGTAAATAACTCTAAACGTAATGGCAGAATCATAGTAAAGATTCTGTTTTAATAGTATATATTACACGATTTGATATAATAGTTTTTATATTTTAAATACAATAATACTATTATAGTTTTAATGTAGACCATTTATTTATTTTTGTTCATAAGCATACAATAGATTTAGGCCTATTAATAAAGTGTTATGTTACCTCCTTACTAGTCCAAAGCATACAAACTTCAAATTATAGACTATAAACAAGCGTTTGATGGGAGACAACCCATTTAGTAAATTTTAAATTTAATTTAATTTTACTAATTTTTCGTGTTTATTTTATTTGAGGTTAAAAAAAGACCCAAGGAAGACGAGTTTGCACAGAGCATTGACCATCACTTGATCACTGCCGATTGACATACCAACTCGAGCATCGATCGATTGTCACTTAACTATGCCGATCGACTCACCATCAACGAGCAAGTATACCATTTTCCTTGTTAATTTTGTCATTATGATTTATTTTCCATCAATCCGAGGTTGAATAACACTAGCGACAATATTGTTTAAGTCTGGGGGAGAATTACTAATATTGTGTTTTATTTTGAGTTTTATTTTTATGGTTTTTATTAGTTTTATATATTCAAGAAGGAGATTATGATCATTTTAAATTTTTGCTTATTCTCTAACCACTTTATAGCACCATTCTTAGAGTTATTGATGGCAGAGTATACTAGAGATACCGAAGTAGATCACCTATTGGTCATATCCACACTTGCTGAGAAAGTTTGAATGAACCGAAGCTGACCTCCAACCTAATTTGACTTTATTTGGTATACATTGGATCGGATTCCTCATGCAAGTCTGGAAGGTAAAAGTATGTACGTTTCTGGTTCCCTTCTCTCTCTCTCTCTCTCTCTCTCTCTCTCTCTCTCTCTCTTTGGCATCTAGAAAAGAAAAGATTGAGATGATTTCTTGAGATGCAGAGGGATAAGGTATATTACCGATGATCCCACTATTTTAATTCAAAAGAATGATCACACATTGTGGAAGCTAGGGGTCGGTACATTATGATGACACCACTATTCGCCTACACTTTGTAAAAAAAGAGATGGACAAGTCGGATTGTAGCAGCGTCATTGATTCATTGAAATAGATTCAGAGAAGAGATGGAGAGAGAGAGAAGAAAAAGATCAGAGAAGAGAGAAAGAGAGAAGCAAAATATCAGAGAAGATTGCATGTATGTTCAGATACTTTCTTGAGTAAGAGTCCATGTGTCATTTGATTGATATTTCCAAGGTACATCCTACACCTCTTTATATGTAAGAAATGAGGTTAGTAGACGGGCGAGTCCAACAATATTAGCTAAGTTGCTGGTGAATTGGATTTGGTTGCTAAGATAGGATATGATATATAAAGTATCTCAGAGGTTAGCATTTATTTGATGTTGCAAGAGTAAGTTAAGGATTTGTGAGTCCTTGCGTCTTCAAACCTTTTTTCAGATTGTGTTATTCTTTGCTTGACGACAAGCAAAATGATAAGTCTTTGGGAGTTGATATACGATAGATTTTACCCATTTTCACCCATAGTATATGTGTTTTTTTAAGATATATTATATGTGTTTGAAGTATATTTAGAGTCTTTTCATGTCCAAGTATGTTATGGAGCAATGTGGAGATTATGAAGTATTTTGGGGCTTTATGATGAAGAAACTCGTAGTTGCTGAAGAAATATAAGTCAGAGTTGATATTCAGGAAGAGAGTCGATAGACAAGACTCTGTTGTCATCAATCGACAACGAAGCGCGAGACGGGCCGACTTGTTGGTGACCGACTGAAAGCCCATAAGTTCCACATAATTATAATTAAGACTACCCTTTGCCGACTGTATACCTAGTATTTAAGTGTTTTACCATTGTATGGGCACACACCACTTTTCATAACCTACTCCATACTTGAAGTCTTTAGTTAGTTTTGGAGAGAAGATCCAAAACTCCGTCATTGTATTCGAACTCCATTATTTCTTATTCCTTACTCTATTTTATGCTTTCTACTCAATTTATTATAAAGCTTTTCTTGATTATGTCTGAGTAATTCTCTTTGTTAGATTTAGGGTTAATTAGGGTTATGAAGGATTAGCCAAAACTACGACAGTAGATTCTTCACCTGAACTGATTTTTGAGCTAGGTTTCTAGATACATGTGACAGCTGGTCTAGGAAGTTAGTGAACCAATCAGATAGGACTATAAACCCAATTTAGGGTAGCCATCGATCGACGCTCAGCTTCAACCATCGATCGATGCTCATTCTGTGTTTACAAGTGAAAGTTAGAACACTATACTTAGATAATTATTAGACTCGTATGCGACAATTGGATATCTATACAATAGATTTCGAGTTCTAGAATATTACACACACACAAAAACACACACACACCTTTAGCTTCTATATCTCTATAATCCTGAGTACCTGAAACCCTTGATCTAACTATATTCTCATATTGTTTACAGACCAATCAATCAAATGCTTACTTATTTACTATTTATTAATTACTTGCCTAGGTTACTCGTTATATCTATAAGTCTATTGTGTACCTACGCTCCCTGTGAATTTGATCCCTAAGTAATACAACCGAACCTCTTATTTGAGAGAGTAACGCTGCTCATAGGATAATTTGAATGATATCAACCATGCATTAGCATCTAACTTAAACTTTAACTGGTGTAACAGGTTTACCCAAGCGTTTGGCACTGCGTCTGCATTAGGCCAAATTTCAGGGGCATGCACTTGGGGTATCCAGTTGCCAAAGCAGCACATTCATATATATTGCAAGATTTCTACACAACTTTCATATGAGATCAAAATGATGGATCCAGCATGTGCAACCTACCTGAAGGACACAAGGTTTCAGCATTTGGCAAGGTTCCATTTCGCTGGAAGCGCTACAACATAATGACTTTGATTTTAGCGGAATCCTGGAATTCCCTGTTGCGAGAAGTGAAGGAGTTTCGTATAACCCCTTTGATAAACTTTACTAGGGGAAAACTCATGAGCTGGTTTGTCACCAGGCGTGATGCAGCAAATAAGAATGGGGACATTATGAAATTGCTGACAAAGAGTACGAAGTGCGCAACAAGTTCGGGGGAAGCTTCCATGTTAACCTTGCCCTCAGACATGAAGCTGTTTTGAGTTTCAGATGCTATCAATTCCGTTTTTCCATGAAATTGCACCTGCTCTAAAGGCTAATGTGCAAGTGGACACATTGGTTTTAAAAACGTACAAGGTCGGTGTCCTTAGGCGAGCATATGAAGAAAGTATAACTCCTGTGACAGATTATAACAGTCTTTCAGACTTGCCAACAACTTTCTCCGGATTAAGGTTGTCACAACCGGCCACACGTCGCCCTCCGGGCATGCCAAAGAAGTTCTGGTTCTTTTCTTGGGGATAGAAACGGGTAAGTATACCCTCAAGCAGTTTTTCAAAGTATACGCCATTTTTGTGTTTGCTAGATACAATTATAATATCCCGGATGATTGATTAACCGCACATATGAAGAGCATTTTTAAAAAGATTACATACATGAGGTGCAAGGGGCTTGATCATAGCAAATCCACCTGCAAAAACGCTATAGAATTTGATGTACCAGAGGAGATGAGGAACTTCAAGCGAAGGGAGAATTGTATGGAATGAAGGTGATGCTACGAATTGGCTACTAATGTTCTTGTTTATTTAAAATACAATACTATATGTCCATTGGGGGTTTGTTGGGGATTTGGTTATGATAAATAAAAGTTCTTCACTTCATATCTTATCATTTCATCTTTCAGTCATTTACAACTAACATCTCAAGAGGTTCCGCTATCGATAACTCAAGATTTATAGCCATATTTACCAACCCCGAACCTTGCTAACCTTTATGCCATATCTTATTACAAATACGATATCATGTTAATTTTATGTTGGATAGGTGAATTTCAAAAAATAACTTATTATTGTCCAACCTATCTCCTTCTTGCATTTTTAATTGGAAATACATTGGTAATATATTTCTTCGATGGTTATTGAAATATACTACGTAGTTAAATTTTTCAGCCAAATTTCTTTACTAAACCCTATAAAGCTAACACCTAAACCCTAAACCCTAACATTATTACAGTTCCTCCTTTCATAACTTAAAATTTCAACTTTCAGTCCCTTACATCTGATATCTCAAGAGTTTTCCTTTCGATAACTAACCCTATTTAACAAGATTAACCAACCATGGATATTGCTAAAATTTATGCAATATTGTACAAGAAATAAGATATTCGGTTAATTATTATGTTTCTCAGATAAATTTGGAAATATATTATTATTATTTTCCAAGTAATATCCTTCAATTTCAGTTTGAAATATATTGGTTATTTATGTGTTGGATGGTTACCAAAATATAGGTTGCTGGATTTCACAGCCAAATTTCTATAACCTAAACTCTTATCCCTACCCACCTAAAAAGTCAACCCTTAACACTAAACCCTAAACCCAAACCCCTTGCATAGGATATCCTTTCAAAACCTAAACCCTAAACCCTTCGAACTAAACCATAAACCCTAAAACCTAAATACTAAACCATAAATCCTAAACTCTAAAATTTTAACCCTATGTAGCCATAGGATAGATACCTTAGCATTTCGGCTGTTTATGTGACATAGTTGTGTTGATAACATCTAACATAAATAATCTACATTTACGATATATACACTAGATAGATACATATCCTAGTTCCCCCTTTCGATAACTAATCCTATTTAGCGTGATGTACGAACAACGGATATTGCTAACAGTTATGCTAGATCATACAACAAAGGAAATAGCTGACTAATTATTATGTTTGTTAGATTAATTGAGAAATATATTGTTATTTGTCAAGTAATCTCCTCCTTCGATTTCAAATTGGAAATCTATTTCTAATATATTTCCAATTTGGTTATCAAATATAGTTTTCTGGAATAATTAGTCAATTTTCTTTAACTTAAACCTAAACCCTATCCACCTAAGAACTCAACCCTAAACAATTAACCCAAAACCCAAAACCTAGACCCTAACCCACTGCATAGTCATCCATACTAAACCCTAAAACCTGAACCCTTTACATTAAACAGTAAACCCTAAAATATAAACCCTAAACCTTTAACCATAAACCCTATGTAGCCATAAGAAAGATACTTAGCATTTTGAGCTGTTTATGTGGCATAATTGCGTTGCTAACATGTTATATAAATAATCTACATTTACGATAGATACGATAAGATAAATGAATACCTTAGTTCCTTATTTCATAACTTATTGATATACCTTGTTATTTACCAATTTAGACCATCATTTGGACCCTATTTGGACTCCGCTATGTATGTCTACACTGTATTTTAGAGTCTTTTCAGGTCAAGGTACGTTTTGGAGAATTATGGAGATAATAGAGCTTGTTAGAGCATCCAAAGAAGATATCTAGTAGTTGTTCACGATCAGCTAAGTCTGAGTCGAAGTCAAGAATGACCATCGATTGACGGAGCATCCTTGCTGTCGATCGACGACCTACTCGCATAAGTATTGGCCGACTTCAAGCCCAAGTCATGACGAAATTACTAGAATGCCCCTGAACAAGTTTTGACCTATAAAGGTTCTGCCATTGTTTAGGCAGTGAGACACATATTTCATATTACACAAAATATTATTTACAACTTTTTAGTTTTCTTAGTAGTTAGGGGAGAAGATCTGAACTACTTCAGAGATTTGTATTGGAACCTCATTATTCTATGCATTATATTATTCAGTCTATCATGCTTTCTATGATTATGTTTGAGTAATTGTCTTTTTAGATTTATGGTTTATAATGGTATTGATGAATTAGCCCCAAAATGGGATTGCTATGATGAAGAGATATCAATTTTTGGAATTATGTTTAATGCTTGCTTTTTAGAGTAGCTAGAAACCTAAACTTAGGACATGGATAACTACGAGAGTAAGTTATGTGCCAAAATTGATTCTATTGACCTAGGTAATTAGATACATGCGAGAGCTAGTTCAATTAATTTAGTGGCCGAACTTCTTGTCTGATAGCTTCGATTGACACTCGTTCTTAGCCATCGATCGACGATCGACTCCTCTGTTTGCATACGAGAGTTGGAACAAGAGGGGATCAGATTAGTTGATTAAGGTCCTTGCATATTAATAATTCCCTGCATCCTATCCACTATAATTCTCTTGCATGAAATCCTAGATCTATATTTTCAATATTTGAATCATCTTAACTTATTTAGACAATTTCCTTTTCGGATAAAACCTACAATAAACCTCATATTTATAGCTTGCCTAGCTTAACCATTAAGAGTACAGACATCTATTGTGTGCCCTCAACTGCTGATCAACGCTCATTCATGACCAGCATCGATCGACAGTAGCACTCAATTGCCGATCGACGCTCATTCATGACCAGCATCGACCGACAGTGCCCACACAACATCAATGGACGGTAGCTCGTGAGTTGAGATGGTTGCGACTTTAGTTGTGGTTCAATATGAGAGAGGAGACGTGTATGACCTTGAAGGTCATCAGAGAATTGATGATCATGGGGCTGTAATCCTTGAACCAGAAGTAGAAGTACACGCTGCAGTAGCTCGACCTAAAGCTGCCGCCTAAGCTGCTCAACGGACACTGGCAGGCTACAATCTTCCATACTAGTTCTATGCCAACTGATCCGCTATTCGTCCTCCAGCTTTCTAGAGGAACGCTTTCAGATCAAACCGTCCTTCTTCGCACTTGTTGCGCAGACACCCTACCTTGGATTGCGACATGAGCACACGATGGATCATCTGGAGCGGTTTGAGGATATAGTATTTGCTATTAAAGCCAATGGAACTATCTTTTCTACAAGATCTTCAAGTACTCACTTGCTGGAGATGCTTCAGATTGGCTTAAACAAATGCCACCACGATCTCTGACATCCTGGACAGACATTAAGAATGAATTACTGCGCATTTTTTTGATCATGTAAAAGCAGAAGACTTGAGAAACATGATCACTACATTCACACAGGAACCTGGAGGGTCATTCAGAAGCTCTTGGTTCAGATTCAAGTCCTACCAGAGAGACTGCCGACACCACTGTTTCAAAGAAGTGCAGTTGCTTAGCACTTTCTTCAAAGTATTGATCTACAGTACCAAATGACTTTTGACACAACTAGCGAAGGAAACTTCAGCACTAGGAGTCCAGAAAAAGCAACAAGGCTTATTGAAAACTTGGCATCTAGCAATAACACCAAGAACACTGACTATAAGAGGAAGAAATCAGCTCCATCTTCGAGCAAGGAGCATATAGATGAAGTCAAAGCAAAGTTGGATAGTGTTCATAAATATCTCAAGAAGCAAGAAATGAAAGCCATGGAAGAAGAAAAAGAGGAAGAAGAAAAAGAGGAAGAAGATGTTAATTTTGTTGGTGGAAACGGTTTCCAAAGACAGAGAAATCAAGGCTACAACAGAAACTCCTATGGTGGCAATATGAGTAACTACAATCAGAATTCACAGCAGCAAAAGCCTCATGAGAGCAAGTTACAAGCTATGGTTGATAAAATACTGGAGCAGCAACAGCAGATGACGTGAACTTCAATGGAAAGATAGATGCCCTTTACATCAACCTCAACCTCAACACAAACTTTGAGACTCTCAACACTCATGTCAACACTCAGGTCCAAAAAAGTGAGGCCATTCAGAGACATGAGGCCCTGATTAAGGAGAAAGGGGAAGCTAGTTAGAAGCACCACTTCAGTCATTGATATGTGATGATTTTTGGCAAGAAGTGAAGAGAGAACAACTCCAGGAAGGAGATTTCCGTGTAGAAAGTGCTATGTCCTTCGGTAGTTGGCATTGGTGTCGATTGACACCCGAACCGGAACATCGATCGACAAAACCTTCGAAATCTGTTGCTTCGTGTGAATCTTCTAATATAGATCGACGTCGAGAAGCCAACGTCGATCGACAGTGTCCAACAGCAGAACCCATTTGTTTACCAAGTCTGAATGTTGGCCTATTTTTCAGACCTTCAAGAATAGAGACTCAAGAACAGAACGCCGATACACCTGACCCTATGACAACAGAAAGGCAACCTAGAAGGAAGTAGAAGATTCCCAAACATCTTCGAATAGAAGCAACTGACAAAGAGATGGATGGCTTAACCAAAATAGTTTTTAAAATTCCTTTAGATACTCAATTTGATGAAGCATATAATACTCATATATTGTGGATGTTTTTCAGGGAATCCATGGAAACAAAAAAGGACATAGAGCGCATGTTCAATGACCCCAGAGAGAAGCTGAAGCAGATGACTACTCTTAAGAAGAAAAGTGACACTGGGAAATTCGTGATTTCATGTTTTGTCAAAGGTCACAAGTATCCTAACGTCCTCTGAGATACTGGATCAGCAGTTAGCATCATGCCTAGAGTTATGGTAGAGAAGCTAAGCCTGAAAGTGGAGCCTTCTAGTGATTCATTCACCTTTTTAGATTGCTCCAAAGTGAATTCAGGAGGGATAGCCAGACACATCTCAGTGCAGATTTGCAACGCCTTAGTTTCAGTAGACTTCCATGTGATGGATATAAGACTGATTGGAAGTCTTCCTTACTTCTTGAAAGAGCATTCTTGGAAACAGTGGGAGCTATTTGTGACATGAAGACAAACAGGTTGTATATATCCTTGATTGATCCAAACAACTTTTATGAACCTGTTAAAGTCAAGAACAAGGATACTCATATAGAATTGGGAATCTAGGCTTGATTGCTACATGTTTCTGCAATTACGATTAAGACGATGAGCCTGCAGACACAACATCAATTGACACCCAACCCTTGGTATCGATAGACGGTAACTACATCCCAAACCTGCACGAAACCCATCCTCCAGCACGATCGACATTCAACCTCTAACATCGGTCGACGGTTATGCCACTGATCAAAACGACGAAGACAGTCAAGAAGACATAGTCTACATTGGGTAAAAATATCATGAGATGATACCAGAAACCAATAACCCATAATACGATGCTTCCTACTTTGAAGAAGAAGCAGTCAAGTACCATGCTTTTGCACTAGAAGATGCTGGAAATTTCAGAGGATCATATGGAACCTGTAATGCAACATCGATCGACGGTGGCTCAATACCATTAATCGATGACAATCCGGTAGGATACGATGATGATTATGGATACCTCAGACCAGATGCGTTTGGGATTATGAGGTACCCAGATGGATATGCACGAGCAATGAGTTGAAGGATTCTCAATGTATCCAAGGAAGATATCGCAGATATACTGGCTATTGCCAATGGATCAGGGAATTTCTTCAGAAAACAAACATCGACTGGGGCAGTCAGTTCAGTGTCGACCAACAGCAACACTTGGCCATCGATTGCACTCACCACGCAATATTTAAGCAAAGGCTGGTAACAGAGGAGTTATTACAAGACAAGCTTGATGGCGTTTACCTTTCTCTGGACTTGATGAGGGATAGTATCTACCAGAGTTTGGAAAATATTTCATAGCCCACAGATGCCCGACTTAACATATTGATGGGATGCATTCAAGCACTCGAAGAAAGGATGAGAAGATTAGCGATTGCTCAGAAAAGGATGGGCAACCATAGAACCAGAGCAGATGACGTTGTGAGGGGCTTCATCAGTGCATGATTTGAGACGAGCAGAGAGTATGTGGATACTTGCTTTCCACATTCGTTTGATGAACCACCTTCCTAGTCGAGAAGTCTAAACGTCGAGCTTAAGACTATAATCAAACGATGAGTGGGAGGCAACCCATTAGTAAGTTTTATTTTTAGTTATTTAGTTATTAATTAAGTTTTTTCTTAATTACTTTAGGTTTTCAAAGGAGGAGTAGAAAAGTTCGAAACCACCATCGGTCGACACTAAGCCCTCACCATCGGTTGACAGCTTGGATGGTTCAGCATCGGTCGACAGTCAACATCAACCATCGTTCGACACTCTTTACGGAGTTTGGTAACATCGACTTTCTCGCTACCTTGTACTTCTGCTTTAGTTTTTATTAACCAAACCCGATGGGATATCACTGGGGACAATGTTATTTAAGTCTGGGGAGGTTCGCTGATGCTTTTATCTATTTTGAGCTTTTATTTATTAAGTTTCTCAAATAGTTTTTATAAAGTCAAGAAGGGGATAATGATCAGAAATTATTTATTGACTAACCACACTATAGCACCATTCTTAGACATGTTGATTGCAGAGATTACTAGAGATGACAAAGTGGATCATCCTGCCATTTGATCACACTTATTAAGAAAGTTTGAAGTAACCAAAGTTGATCTCCAACCTAATACTGACTACTTTGCTTGCTTTTAGGCTTGGTATACATCGGCCCGGATTCCTTCTATAAGTTTGTAAGGTACTAGTCTGTGTATTTCTGATTTCCCTTCTCTCTCTCTCTCTCTCTCTCTCTCTCTCTCTCTCTCTCTTCAGGATCTATAAGATAAAAGATTGAAATGATTGCCTGAGATGTAGAGAGGTAGGTATATTACCGATGATCCCACTATTCTAATTCAAAGGAATGATCGCACATTGTTGGAAGCGAGGGGTAGGTACGTTACCGATGAACCCACTATTCGCCTACAACTTTGTTAAAAAAATGAGATGGCAAGATGGACTGTAACAACATCATTGTCCATTGAGTTTGAGATCCAAAAAGATTCTGAGAGAGAAGAGGGAAGAAAGGGATTCGGAAAGACTTGATACCTATACATGTAGGTTTGCAGGAGTTGAGTCCATTTGTCTTGTGATCGATACTCCCAAGGTAAATCCTGAACTTTATTGTTATGCAAAGAAATAAGATCAGTAGAGGAGTGAGTCAAATTAGTATTTGTTGAGTTGCTAGTAGAATGAATTTGGTTGCTATACTAGGATAGTGCATATAAAGTTTCTCTTTTAAATAGCATTATTCGATGTGATTACGATATAGTAGGGGTGATAGTTATGCTTATGTATTATGTGAGTCCATGTTTTTCAAACCTCTTTCACAGGCTACCTTTGTTTTACCTAGGGACAAGCAAAAGTTAAGTCTAGGAGAGTTGATATACCTTGTTATTTACCAGTTTTAACCATCATTTGGATCCTATCCGGACTCTACTATGTATGTTTAGACTGTATTTTAGAGTCTTTTCAGGTCAAGGTACGTTTTGGAGTATTATGGAAAAATGGAGCTTATTAGAGCATTCAAAGAAGATATATAGTAGCTGTGCACGATCAACTAAATCCGAGTCAAAATGAAGCATGAGCATCGATCGATGGAGCATCCTTGTTATCGATCGACGACCTACTCGCAGAAGTATTGGCCGACTTCAAGCCCAAGTCAAGACAAATTACAAGAATGCTCCTAAACGAGTTTTGACCTAGTTTATAAAGGTTCTACCATTGTTTAGGTAGAGAGACACATATTTCATATTACACAAAGTATTATTTACATCTTTTTAGTTTTCTTAGTAATTAGGGGAGAAGATCTGAACTCCTTTAGAGATTTGTATTGGAACCCCATTATTTATTCTATTCATTATATTATTCAATTTATCATGGTTTCTATGATTATGTCTGAGTAATTCTCTTGTTATATTTAGGGTTTATAATGGTATTCATAAATTAGCCCCAAAATAGGATTGCTAGAATGAAGAGATATCAATCATTGGAATTATGTTTAATGCTTGCGTTCTAGAGTAGCTAACTAGAAATCTTAACTTAGGACATGGAGAACTACAAGAGTAGGTTATGTGCCAGAATTGATTCCATTAGCTAGGTTGTTAGATACATGCTAGAGCTGGTTTAATTAACCTAGCAGACAAACTTCTTGTCTGATAGCGTCGATCGACACTCGGCCTTAGCTGTCAATCGATAGACGAATCCTCTGTTTGCATACGAGGGTTGGAACAAGAGGGGGGTCAAATTCGTTGATTAAGATACTTGCATGTTTATAATTCCCTGCATCCTATCCACTATAGTTCACTTGCCTAAAACCCTAGATCTATCATTTTCATATTTGAATCATTTTAACTTATCGATAATTTTCTTTTCGGATAAAACCTACAATAAACCTCTTATTTATAGCTTGCCTAGCTTAGCCATTAGAAATACATAAATCTATTGTGTGCCCTCGCTCTCTGTGGATTCGATCCCTAAGTACTACAATTAGACCTCTCTTGGCAAGGGTAGTTTGTAGGGTTAATTTGATAGATTGCCTGCTTAGAGATAAACCTTAACCCGCACGCTGTCACTTATCATATCACATGTTTTTCACTTTTCATAGATTGCCTGCTTAGAGATAAATACTTTGTTTTCTAAGTTGTCGATTGTTGTTTCTTTGAGGGTGTGAATCGATACTTCCCTCGTAGACTTCCGTATCCTGCGTGATTCATCAGGTTCTTCAAAGAAAATCCCAAAAGCCTCTTCTCATTGTTTTCTGGTACCGAGTTGTGTGTACCTGAAACACAAGAAAAGAAAAGTAGAATAAGTGAAACTGAAAATAAAAACCTAGATGAAATCCTAGATGTGTGTACTTGAAACATAAGAAAAAAAATAGAATAAGGAAAACTCATGTGTGTAATCCACTTTCAGTTGTAGCTCTTCCATACATTTGTTGATCCATCCAATGTTGTTGTTGAGAGGATAGTATATTGCATCAATGTTCTTGTAGAACTCATTAAACACTGTCTCTTTAGCTCTCTAGATGTACGTTGCCATATCTTCAATCTGTTCTCTTCTGTAGATCTTAGTTGCTGGCGAAATTGGGTTCTCTAACTTAAGACGCTCCTCATAATGTAGTAGATTGAGGTGGACCTTTTCTGTACCATGAGTCATCTCTAGAATGTCTACTTTGTCTTTCTTGGAAACTGATGTGCTCAAATTATCCCAAGAGCAACTTTCTCAAATAAGAGATCGATTGCAGTAATTAGGGATCGTATCCACAAAGACTCGGTATCTCACGCAATAGAATTTAGCTTCAGATTAAGCTAGGCAATAATTATTATAAAGCAGTAAATAACAAAAAGTAAATTGGAGTTGAAAACAATGGAGGAATTCTGCTAAACTTAGGGTTTCATTCAGGTTATTAGAACTATAATATATAGGTGCTAAGGGTTTGATCCTAGAACTTGAATGCATAAGTAAGATATACAGCTCTCGTTGCGAGTCTAATCAGATAACTAAGTCTATGTTCTAGCTGTCGCATGTGAACAAGGAACAAGTATGAATCGATACTACAGAGTGAGTGTCGATCGATACTTCCTCAAACAAGCATTAACGCCCTAATTGATATGTTCACTAGGTTAACTAAAATAGCTGCCACATGTGCCCAACAACCTATCTCAGCAAAATTATTATCACGAGTTGAACCTACTCTCGCAGTAGTCAATTATCATAAGATCAGGGTTCTAGTTCGCTACTCTAGAACACAAGCAATTAGATTAATCATGTGAAAGAATCTATTAAATGACCTTAGAAATTCTATATCTCAAAACTTCATTCAAAACCCAAGAGAACCCTACACCTAGTGATATAGCCTATTTATTACCAGTTTTATGCCATGTTATAGGCTCTATTTAGGGTCTATTACGTGTGTCTAGGATATGTTTTAGAGTATTTCTAGGTCCAGGAACGTTTTGGAGGTATATGGAGATAATTGGAGCTTTTGAGGCATTTAGAGGAGAAGAATCCGAAGCTGACTATTTGAGGAGTCGAAGTACAAAACTGTCTTCGATCGACGACATAACCTTGAAGTCGACCGATATGAAAGACCAAGGTCGATCGATGCTGAACACCTGCCATCGATCGACATCCAACTCGCAGACAACCGATTGAAAAGCCCAAGTTTAGAAGACAAATGACAAGAATGCCCTGGACGAGTTTTGACCTAAGTTTTACGGTTTTTATATTTATGTTTATGTATTGATAGAAAAAAGGGTGTGCAAGTGCAGGCAAGGCTTGACACAACTTACATAGCTTTATTGTTCTAGGTTTTTAGGGGAGAAGATTCAAAACTATTTAGAGAGATTTGTATTGGAACCCCAATATTTTATCTATGCATTATATTCAGACTATTGTTCTTTCTTTGATTATGTCTGAGTAATCATCAACTAGATTTAGGGTTGAATGATAACAATCATGGATTAGCCCAAAAGTAAGATTGCTAGTTAAGTTAATATCCATCAATTGAGTTGTGCTTAATGATTGCATTCTAGAGTAGCTAACTAGGATCTCGAAAGTAGGACATGGAGGACTATGAGAGTAGGTTTTGTGCCAGAATTAACTTCATTGGACTAGGCTTTTAGGTATATGCAAGAGCTGGTCTAATAAGTCTGGTGGACTTATCAAATCTCGTTCACACTTCCTTCTGATTTCACCGTCGATCGACATAAAGCCTTAGCTGTCGATCGATGGTCTTTGCTCGCATACGAGAGTTGGAGTTAAAAAGGTCTGAATAGTTAATATTTGAGTTCTAGTATATTTACATATATGTGCTTCCTATCCACTATAATCCATTAGGCTTGAAACCCTAGATCTAACATATTTACATTTGCATCAAGTTAGTTATTAGAATATTTCCATATTTGCATTATTAGAATATTTCAAATTTGCATTATTAGCATATTTTCATATTGCATCTCTACTTCTTGATAAGAAAAATTTCCTAGCTGATTGTTTGCCATCAATATACATATATATATATATATATTCACCTAGCTTAATCTATAGAAACAAGAAATCTATTGCGTGCCAATGATCTATGTGGATTCGATCCCTAAGTACTACACCTGATCTCTTTTGGCAAGAGTAATATTTGTGTGTTAAAACTAGCGTTAATTTGATAGTTAATTGTTTAGGATATTCATACCCAGCTAAAACAATAAAACACGCATATCACCTAGCAATGGATCTACTAAGACATGATGGAAGAAAGCATAATCATAGAAAGAATATGAAATAATAAATCAATACTAAAACCAAAGGAGTTCCCAGAGGACTATGAAAGGGTTCCAAGAGAACTCTTAAGGAGTGTGGGAACCGAAATTCGCAGTCAGTTTTACTGAACGGAGGAAAGTAAGGAAAACCCTACTTTTCTTGAGGTCCGGAGTCTCTACAAGAGCCAACGACAAATAATCAAATAAACGCAGAAAATACGAAAAGATAACAAAACGAATTAAGAAAAGTTTGATCTTTATTTCTAATTCTCTTAAGAGCATAGCGATTGTTACAATAGATTGTAAAAGCTTTGGACGCAAGAGATATAAGCGAGTTTTCTAGTTCTAGCCACCTAAACCTTAAACCTAGTTGAGTTGCAGATCAATAACAAAAGACGAAGAAGACAGAAAAAGGGTTTTGTTGATTTCTGACTGGACCTTATGAAAGGCTGCCTACGTACCCATTTGGAGGATCAAGCCGAATGTAGTTCAGTTAAACAGTTTGAACAAGAGATCGAACTGCCTTTGCTAGTTTGTCTTGTAGTCGAGTGCAGGACATAGAAACTAAGCATGTCGAGTATAATGTTTAAGGTTTCTAAGTGCATAGAGTTATTGCTGAGAATTTTTCGTGTCTGCGTCCCTCACTTGCTTCGTTTATATAACTCTTCAAGGTTGGTCGTCTTTCCTTTTCTGCTCCTGATTCGAGTTTATCCTTCCGCATAAATTTTCCTTATGTTCTCGTTTTCCATAATTATCTCGGAACTTTGACAATTATCTTCGTTTCCATTTTCTTCTGCGGATATTCGATAGACCTTCATTATAGTTGGGCTCATTCTCTTCTAAAACCGTAAGTGGGCTTTTATCGCGTCGTGGACCCTTTTGGGCCGTTTTGCTATTAAGCGATTTTTACGATTTCTTTCGGAGAAATCGTCCCTCGTATGATTTCGAGATAGTGATTCCGCAAAATAGTAAACCAATCCGTATAGTCAAGATAACATTGTTTTTAAGTTAACATTTATCATTTTATACGATTGAATCAGGAGTTCTACAAGAAAACAAGTCTTTGTGATTTTTATCGTAAAGCTTTAACGGAAAATACAACCGAGACGAAACAAGAAACAGCCAAGCCAAGACTCAACGAGAGACTGATGAAGAGGACACGGTATAGTCGACCATGGGCTACTAGACTCGGTGATTAGTCTAATCACCCTTGGGTGACCAGACCTTGATGGTGAGTCTGATTGTCCATGGGCGACCAGACCTTGATGTTGAGTCTGATCGCCCATGGGCGACAAGACCTTGATGGTGAGTTTGATCACCCATGGGGGAGGAGATCTTGATGGTGACTTTAATCACCCACGGGCAACTAAACGTTATCTTTGTCTAGTTGCTTGTGGGCGAACAGAACTTGCTAAAGTTCTAGTCTCCCATGGGTGACTAGGATTTGGCATGGATCTTAGTCGCCGTAGGCGGCTAGACGTTGCGTGTCTGATTGCCCACGGGCGACTAGACAGGGAAGTGACTCGGTTGTTCCCTCGATTGCTTGTCTTGATTCGTTAGTCGGGATGAGATGGGTTAGGCGATAGGGAGTTCGGAAGCGAGGATTTCTGGTTTTCTTTTATCGAAAGAGAGGTAAGGTTTCCGCCGTAACTTTTATACATTGGTTCCTTTGTGACTGTTTTTGACTCCAACAACAGAAGACTGTTTCGTAAAATTTGTCATTTCTCGGAAAAATGTTTTCCGATCATTTCATCTTTGGATAGCAATTCTTTTATTCCTTTTCTGAGATGAAATATATGAAGTTTGTTCTTGTATCCTTACGAAAATAGGTTTGGCTTATGCCGTATAGTTTCACTGACATTTTCAGATTATATTTGTTTAAGGCACAATTTCTCGAAGGATTTTAGCCGCTGATTTTTCCATGATCGATTTTAATCCCAACAGTTGGCACCCCAGCTCGTAAGATATTACGTATAATGTCTTGTGAGGTAGTAATTGGCGTGTTAGGTGGAATCAATGGCTAAAAAAATCCATTGGCGAAACCAGTTTTTTTTTTTTGAAAGTTGATAAGATTAGGGCTGCACCTTATAAGGGCTGTCAATGTACCCTTATTGAAGGGATCAAGCCTTTCGTATTTTGTCTTGGAGTTAAGTTTCTTACGACCTTTTTTCGGGTGAGACCTTTATGGTTTAGTTGTGTGTCGTGTAGAGATTATCGAGCATGTTGTTGCCGATGTCCTTTTGTATTGGAACTTTGTTGGCCTCGAGCCTAGCCATGTAGGCTTTTTGCTTTGGCCAAGTGTGGCCATATCCATGTTTTCGGGACTGTCCGCGTGTGCCCTTAAATCCCTGCCGCTGTGCGTATTTTTTTAATGAATTGCGTTTCGAGTTTTTAAGAGCGTATGAGTATTCGTGTGAATATAGAGCAAAGAGTATGAGTTGTCATCTCATATCTAACTCTTTGATGGATCGTGATACTTGTCGTTGATTAAGATGAGAATAGTCGAAGGGTTGTGTTCGAGAGGTTTCATAAACGGGCAAATATCGACGAAGAGACATGTTTTAGATCTCGTATCGGTTAGATTTCATGCCTTGAGATGTTAGAGACCAGTATTATGGGTTTAGGGTACGACCTAGGCCTACTAACGGTTTAGAGTTTGCAGTGACTATTTTGGCTTTACGTTACTCATAGCGTTTTGACCTGGTTTCGTCTCGATATTGAAGTCTGCGATAAGTTCTTGGCTTATACGACTTGCTTTGATCGCAAACCGAGCATCTCTACAAACACAATTTCAAAATTTTCTGGAAGTGCTGACCAAAATTTTGGATTTCTTTTATAGCGCGCTATTATCCTTCTGTCGGATGTCTGAGGATATCTCTATGGGAGGAAAAGGCTTAGTATGGACGTTTAGAGTTTGTTGTGATCAGAAGAAAACATGATGGAAAGTGTCTACCGTTTGAGCCTTCGCAAAGGATGTGTGTTTGAGAGGGTTTTAGTGCGTATGACTGTTTGGTCTTCCAAGATGGTTATTTTATCGAGAAATGTATTTTTGTCAAAAACGGTTCTTCAGGAGTCTGCGATGTCTTGCGATGCTGAAGATTGATTTTTCTTTCATATGCCGCGTTTCTTTCTTGAAATCTTCTCGGACTTGATGATGTTTTGCGGTGTCGAGGGTTTTATTTTAACCTTGCGGTAGAGAAACGTTTTGGTTTGTTTGCGGATTTTTTTCAGCCAAAATTGTTTTTATGTTTGGATGTTGAATTGTTTGATTTTTGATTGAGGAATTAGGACCAAGGGGCCGCGTAAATTTGTCCCTGGGAAGAAGCCTTTTCCTTCACTGTGCTTTGTAAAGAGTCGGCCCTCCGAGATTTATTCGTGTATTTTTAAGGATGTTTCGTATAGCTTTAGGAGCTTTGTTACGATTTTTCCTTATATGTTGCGTTTTATGGGTAAAACATTGCGGGCTTAAAGTGAATTGTGGAACATATAGAACTTGGTCTACTTTTCGACAAGTTCAGTTTTTCGTGAACCGTTTGTTGTTAGGACTAAGTCTTGTTGTAAAGACTTTATTGTATGATTTGCATTTCTGGATTATACGATAATTATTTGCGTAATTGTCACTTGGTGTTTTTAGACAAATCTCGGATTATCGTTTTGCCGTTAAGTGATTGGATGGAGCGGTGTTCGCTCAAATGTTCTGGTTTGGCGTAAAGGCTGTGTTGAACCGCATAGTCGAGGACGTTGTTGGTCAAGGATTAGACCGTGGCACTTTCGTGTTAACATTAAGGTCAAGTTAGTTTATAATTGTCCTTAGAGGGGATGCCAAATTCTGGTTTGGGATTTTACGGGAAGGCTTAACGGGCCGAGGGCCAAAGAACGTTCGTCAAGATTGATAGGACCAATATGCAGGAATTTTCCATGTTAAGATGGCCGATAGTGGTAGAAAACGATTTTCTACTTTAGGTTTTAGTTATACGATGAATGTGTTGTAAAATGTTTCCTTTAGTCGTACAAAATTGTTTTGTTTTTGACTGAGGAAGATGAAGCCTAAGCGACTTGATAAAGTACCCGTGCGGATTCATTTTTGAGATGATTTCCTGCTCGGATGTAACTGAGGGGAATGAAAGGCAGAAGCCAGCGAGCCGTAGGGCTGAAGAATATGATATGTAAGATCGTAGTGCGAAGAGATAAAGTTTAGATTGGTTGTTCAAAGTTGGATCATACAGCTTTGAGAAATACTTCTTTGTAAAAATTGTTATGTTAATTTCCGGGTGTTACTTCGTATGACTTTATTTGACTATATGAAGGATTTTTTTCGTGTAAGGTTTATAAGGAGGGCTTCTCATGGGGAGTCTTTATCGCAGATTGCTCGTGATGTTTTCGAGCGAGGGTTAGGTTTTCCTCATTCGCGTTTTGGTATTGCGAAGTCGTTTTGCATGATACCGATCTTGTTTTCCCGTAGACTTTTTCGTATAAAATATTTTAGTAATACAAAAGTGATGGGTGACCGTTTTTATGAAGTTATTTACTAGTCGGGATGTATGGAGATGTCAAAGTAGCGATGTTTCCGCAGATTTTGGTAAACGTTTCATCTTTGATTTAGATCATTGGTAAAAGTTTCTTGGAGTCACTGATGGAGTTTTACGAAAGGTTATTTTGTTACAATCTAGTCGAGAAACGTTTTTGTGAGTTTCTTGAAAGGAACGAATCGGTCAGCCAGCGGTACATCTAGTCAACGAGCGGGGAGAAATTGTTCCCTTTGTTGTGCTTGCTCCTACTTGTGTTCTCAATTTTGATTTTTCACAAATGTTTTTTTATACCGAGGCAAAAAAGTTTTTGAAGTATGGGAGTAAACAAGTATAGTATACGTACCTACTCCCTCGTTTTTTTACGAAAGAAACGGTTGAATCAATATTTTGAAGGATTGTGTATGTTTTATTTTTCGAGGATTGGGATGATTGACAATCTGACTCGATATAAAGACGGCGTTGGGATTGTGACTTGGTAGTTTTCAAGTTGACGACTTGGAATATTTTGGTTTTGAGAAAATTACTAGGAACGAGTCGGTTTTAAGACGACGTTTGTGTCTCTAGTTTTTTCTTTCTTTAGGAAGTGACTTAAGTATGCGTGGCGATCGTTCCTCGGTTTTGTGAGAATTTAGATAGTTAGCAAGATGTTCATGAATAGTTAAGGAAAATCCCTTAAGACTTAGTTTGCTAGACTATCCACCTATATTTTAAGTTCCCTAAAGTTTACGGCAATCTTTAAGAATATTGACTCTTCCTGGATTTCTTTACTTTCCTTACAGCGTTTAGGCTGAAGCATGTCTTGTGGTTTTGGTTAAGTGATCCATATTTCCCCGATCTGAATTTCAGCCTCCGTATCAATGGGTTTACGAAAATGAATAAGTACCTTTTCGAAAGCCTTTTGGTGTTTTAGAATTAGCCAAGGGCGATCGGAAGCTTCCGAGGGAAATCAGAAGATGCCAATGGCGACCAGGATGACTCGTTGGGCGAACGGGAAGATTCGTTGAGCGATAAGGCACAAGAGAGAGGACGGTGAAACCGTGGAGAAAAGCTGATAGGCGAAGTTCACTCTTCAGCTCTCGCTCCATCCCTTTCATTCTGAGAGTCTTTTTTGTACGATCTTGTTTGACTTCTCGAAGAGTGTCGAATTATTTCACAAAAGCTATCTCGTAAAATGTTGTCGAGTTTAATGTTTTCGAAAGTTGTTTTGTAAGATTTTTTCGAGCTTAATCTTTCAAAAATTCTTACGTAAAATGTTGTCAAGTTTAATTTTACAAAAATTGTATCACAAAAAACAAAAATTGAGTTTAATTTTACGAAGGTCGTTTCATAAATTAATTTTACGAACGTTATTTTAAAAAATATTTTATAGTTTGACTATATGAGAGCTGGGTCTGTTCCACAAAATTTGTAAAAATCATTGGAAAACTCTTGTTTTTGCGGCTGTTCCCCAAATTTTTAGTTTCTTTAGGAACCAAAATTCGCACTGTCGATTTTCGTTGATTTACGAAGGCAAGGTAAACCTAGCTTTCCCAGAGGTCCCAAGTTTCTGCTAAGCCAAACACGTCAAGCGACCAAACAGTGAGAACAAACGATATGACAACGGATTAGTAAAAACAAAAAAAAGAGCAAAGATAATCATATTCTGAATCTGTGATTTGAGCGTTACAACAGGTAAAGCCTTAGCGAAAGAGCCGTCGGCGAGTTCCTAGTTTTAACCTTGTAAGACTTTGAATGACCTAGTTGAGTTGCAGCTCGATAACAGAAAGACGGAAATATGCCTAATTTCCCTAAGTGCTATGCTTGCTCTGAGTAAGAATTTTCGTGTCCTCTCTGCATCCTCAGCCTCGAAGCTCTTATACACTACTCCCAGATGCGTTATCTTTCCCCTTATAACCTCGGCCGAGTTTATCGATTCGCGGAAATATTTCTTTTTCCTTTGATCTTCGCGATTATCTTTGGAAACTTAACACTGAACTTCTGAACTTGACATTTATCTTCCGAACTTAACATTTATCTCTTCCTGAAAAATAAAAGATAAACCGTCATAAAGATTGGGCTTGATTTCGGGTAAAACCGAGGGGCTTTTAGTCGAATTTTAGGCCTTCTCGGGTCATTTTTCGACTTAAGCGTTTTTACAATTTTATCAAAAGAGCATTTCTGAAATGATGTCGATCCCCAAGAGAGTTAGAATCTCTCGTATAGTGCAGGCAACTTTAGGTGTTTAGTCAACCGTGCTACACGATCGATTCAAACTTTACACGAGGGAACGAGTTCTTACTATAAAACTCCAACGTTAATCTCGATCAATACAAAACAAAGATGAGGTCGATCCAATTTCAAAGGAGGGAGTTACGAGGAGGGGATGAAAATTGATTGATTGATCCAACTCGCCGAACGGGCGAGTTGGATTGCTCTCTACTCGCCCATTTGGCGAGTTGGATTGGTCCAACTCGCTGAGCGGGCGAGTTGGTCGTCTTGTTCGATCCAACTCTCCCGTTTGGCGAGTTGGTCGGCCCACGCTGCCCAAATCGTCCATTCGGCGAGTTGGTCCCACGCTGCCTAATTCGCCGGATGGGCGAGTTGGTAGGTTTGTGCGTTCCAACTCGCCCGTTCGCTGAGTTGGACAATTAAGACTTTTAGTCGTTTTGTTGTTTCGACGCTCGGGGATCCGTTTACCTGAGGTTTAAAGTATATTTTCTCGAAGACTTACCACACGGACCCTTCTTTTGAGGTCACCCGAAACTTAACTTTGATTTTCCCATTCTCCTTTTCTTGAGATATTATCTCTCTTCTTTACAAAGAGTACATCTCTTGGGAAGTTTCTAACGTTTATTCCGTTGTAACCGATTTTGACCCCAATAGTTAGCCCCCCAGCTCGTTAGAATCTGATGTTCTTGGAAGCGGCTTATGCATGTCGGGTAAGTTAGGCGGAATCCAAAGTCCGAACGTCCGAAGGTGAAATAGTGAATTCTCTCTTCTATAAGTTTGTGGAGTGAGTTTTCAAATTCTTGACTTGCACATTTCCACAAACCCTTTTATAAGATTAAAAGATCTTCTCCTCTCTTTTCTCCCCTTGGTATAATTTTGTTTTAAATCATGTCTTCGAGGAGAAAAGCTTCCACCAAGTCTCGCCACGATCGTTCTGCCCCTGGCGGCTCTAGCTCACAGCACAACGATGCTGGGCCAAAGGTGGAGTTCTCGGCACACCTCGCTGATCCTAGGAAGCCGAGGCATACTAGGCGGCCAGGGGAGAAGTAAAACCTCCTAGGCCTGGTACGTGGGCCCCTCCTCTGTTTCATGCTAATCCCGTAGAGGGTTGTCCAAGCAGGAGCTGACCGAATGGGCTTGCTGCCATCCAGGGCTGCTGCCAAGTCCCGTAGTTAGTTGAGTTTCATCTCCTGGAAGTTGGGGAGGTTGCCGAGTCTCCACCCGAGGTATACTTCACGTGCTATGAGGCGTACCTGATGCAGTTCCACTTATGGTTTCCCATTCCTGAAATCATGGCACGCCTTTTCAACAGTTTCAAGATATTGATCGGTCAGATAAACCCGTGCGGTTTACAGCATATGTCGGGATTTTAGCGCTGATTTACGAATTAGGTATGACCCTCTATGCCAATCCTCTTGAAGCTATGCTTAAACCCTAGGGGAAATCAGCCATAGTTCAGCTGAGGCCTCGACCGGGCATGACGATCATAACAGAGTTCATGTGGAACTATCATGACTGGCGGGAGCACTTCTTCTTTGTCTGTGTTAACGATGCATTCATAGAAGCGAATGGCATCCCCATCTTTAGAACCAGATAAGGTCTGAAAGGTATTCCCGATCGAGCGTCCTCTAATTTCGGTTTTGATGAAGTTCAATCTTACATGCTTGTTTTTGTTATTTTTTTCAGAGCCTAATCCTCTTCCTCCGATTCCGGAGGGCCTGTACACCGTCCAAGACTTGCTTCGTTGACGTCCGTGTTTTTGGGAAATGTTTACCCCGAAACGGGTTGCCGTGATGTTGCTCTCCACCGCTCTCGGTATCAGTCAGACCTGCCGGTAGAGGAAGGGTTGAAATCGACCATGGACAGGTCCGTTCTGTGCTAGGTTTGCGCGAGAAGGGAAAGGTCGAAACCTCGCAAGGACAAACACATCGTCGAGGACGACGCGGCTGACGAGCAGTGCTCTACCGATAACGTACTTAGAGACTATCTCTATAGTCAAGTAGGCGGGAGCGGTCGCGAACGGAACGATCTTGACGAGTTTCTCAATTTTGACTTTCCTCCGGACGTAGATGGGTCCAGCGGGGTGCTGAGGATGGTTAAACGGGGTAAGTTTTGGTCCTTCAGCATTATTATTCTCTTTAAGGATGAGCTTCTCTTGGCTTTGAGATACTTTGCAGGGTCTCCTTATGATGAACTGAGCCATTGATGCAAGCTGCCAAGAGGCACACATGGCTCAATTCAAGGCTGAGACGGCTGACAAAGAGATCGCCCATCTAAGAGATAAATTGGAGAGTTCATGTTGTCGTGAGAGAGAGTCAGTTGCGACGGAGGTCCGTCGTGCTTATAGATGAGGGAAGAGAGAGATGGCTGAAGTCATGAAGACCCGTCATGAAAAGTTGTCGTGTGAGTTCGAGGAGCTTACGAGGGGTTATAAGGATCTCGGGAATCATCGCGAGTGTTGCAGTACTGTGGGCGGATTATACCTTACGCAGGCCCGTGACTATTCATTTGGCGGCGAGTATGCGAGGCAAACTGGGTGCATGAACGAGAGAGATAAGAACTTCGTGATCCCTCAAATCAAGGATAGGATTTTGGAGCAGTGGAACCCGATTCCTGTTTCTCCTGATGCGGTGGAGGCCAAGATGGGAGTTGCCGACGAGACGATTGAGGTGAACCAGCCAGCGTCTCCTCTGGATATCAACAACTACTCGCTGGGGAGGTCGATGACCGGGTACTTTGGTCTTGACGATTGATCGCAAGGTCACGACTTATTCGGGAATGTGTTCCCTTGTATTAGTATGTTTTTGTTTATTTGTTCATCATCGGCCACGTGTGGTCGTATGTAGCGGGACTGGCCAAGTGTGGCCTCAAATCCCTGCCTTTTATCAGCTTTCGTTTGAACCGTGCTTTTTATGAGAAAGGATGTTTTAAAAAAGACGTTTGATTTTTGCTGAGTGTAGGGGAAAGGTTTGAGTTGTCATCTCGCCTTCCTCCCCTCTTTGCGGATCATACAATTCGTTGTTCATCCGAGATTTTCGAGGATTTGTTGATCTCGGTGATACCTTAGTCAATGTGAAAAGGTTTCTTCGCTGGATAAGATAGCGTGGAGTTGATCCGTTTTGAGGTAGAATTATTTTTCGCGAGTTTCCGTTTTTGGGTTCGTGTGATAATCGTTTCGCTCGTATATGGATGTTTTCCGAAAGTATAACATAATTTTTCTTTGCAAGGTAATAGAGAATTTTGCTAAATAATAATGAAGTCTTTATTGCCGAGAAAGTTTTGAAAATATTTAGTACAAAGCAAATATTTTAGAATGCTGGAATATACGAGTATTCGTATATGTACCCACTCCCCCCCTTTTAGAGAAGGGGATAGCTGAACTTGTCTTTCGACGAGCTGCCTACGTACCACTTTCAAGGATCAAGCCATCTCATAGTTCTTCTGTTTGCACAAGTGTATTTACTCGGTCGTCGTGTTCGTGTCGATGGTATTAGTTGTTGGGTCGACGTCTTCCTTTGGAGTTTTCTTCTCTGGTGGTTTTGAATCGTCGGGCCCTGAACTAGTTGGATTTTGGCCGTTGCTTGAGTCGATGGATCTGGGTCGTCTTTGTCTGAAGTGTTTTCGGCTGGTGCCTGAGCTATCTTCGGGCATTTGGTCTTCGTCATCGTGGTGTTCGTGATTTGTCTTAGCTTGTGTTCGGCCAGGAAACAATCCACTTAGCCCTTGTCTCGGCCTTGCGCTGATAAGTTTTGATGGCCGAGACAGTATCGCTGCAATATTGCGACCCGGCGGTGACCATGTTTACCCTGCGACAATTGTTGTTGTTGCCCTTCTCGTCATGTCTTCTTCCGCACTTTTCTCCCGATTGGTTCCCTTGGGAAGAGATCCCTGTCGTTTTTGGGGGACGGTCTGAATCGCGGATGAGACCTTTCACGCTGGAGACTCCAGAGTTCTCCAGCGAGCAGCTTCGCGGCCAACCTCGCAACGAGAACTTTTCAGTTAATGGTTGAGTGTTCGCAGGCCTGGTGAAAGTCGCAGAAGACTTTTTCGTTGTAATTCGGATTTCGAGTCCACATGTTACCCGTCATCCGGCCTTGCTACGATCTGAAGTTAATAACGTAGTTATGCGCTCCCTGGGTTTCTTCTTCCCTGCTATGGACACTTTTGTCCTTACGAGGGTTTGTCTTTTTTAACTTCTGATCGGACCCTGGATCCTTCGACGAACTCTTCGTCGGCTTCCACTTTTGAGACAAGACTTTTGTCTCTTCTTCGATGATGATATAATCTGTGGCTTTGTGAAGCGCATCCTGGATCGTACGCGGCTTCTCCATAGTTATCCACTTCCTGAACTTCGACTTGTACAAGACCGTATTTCGAAGTGCATCTATTGCGACTTTGTCACTTATCCCGCTGACTCTAGCCATGATGGTTTTGAACAGTTTTATGAAGTCGCGGAGAGTCTTGTCCTCTTCCGGGGATAAGCTCCAAAGTTTGACATCGGAGGTTTCTCGATCTATGAACATCGAGTATTGCTTGAGAAAATCCGAGGCGAGCTGGCAAAAACTTCAGATGGAGTTTCGCCTAAGGCGAGGGAATCATTCGAGTGCTGCTCCTCAGAGGTTTTCCACAAAGAGGCGGCATTCGCCAGCGTCTCTTTCGTTTTCTCTGAACCTGGCTCTTCCCATCACGACCTGGAAAGCCTGTAAGTGTGTCTTGGGATCGGTAGTACCGTCGTATGGCATCATTTTGATCTTTCCAGGATCCGAAATCCTAGTTTTGGTGATGCGTGTAGTGAAAGGTGTTTTACGAATATCAGGAGGGTTTTTATGTATTTGAATGCAAACTCTATCAAATTAACCCTACGTGGACACACAATAAACTCAATACAGTCGTCATTAAGCTAGATAAATAAATTAATAAGCAGTAAAAAAATTACAGCAGATAATTGACTGATTGGTAAGTGAACAATAATAATAAAAAGCTAGATCTAGGGTTTCCGGCAAGGAAATTATCGAGGATAGAAGCCAAGAGTATTAATCATAGAACTCGATATCTAATGCAAAAGACGACCAGCTCTTGCTGCGATTCTAATCTATTGACTAAGTCCGATGTCTCAACTCTCGCTTGTTGACACGGGATGACCGTCGATCGTTCGCAATGATTTTGCGTCGATCGATGATCTCTTGAGTCAATCTTTATGACCTTATTCGATAAGTTCACTAAATTAACTAAATCAACCCTCGTTTGTTTCTATCAACCTAGCTCAACAAAATTAATCATGGTAGTAGACCATGCTCTCGCTTGCGCCTAATTATCCTATGATCAGGGTTCTAGTTAGCTACTCTAGAACACAAGCAATAAACACAATTCTATTGATAGATCTGATAATCACCCTAGAAATTCTTTTGTTTGGGTAACCCATCAATACCATTAATAAATTCTAAACCTAACAAGAGATCTACTTAGACATGATCTCTCTCACATAAATCATAGATGAATAGAACATATATAATATAAAACTAAAGGAGTTCCAGGAGGACTCTGAAAGAGTTCCTCCCTTCTCTCATAACCCTAGAACAATGAATACAAGAAATCTTGGTAAATGTGTAGCCTAAACAATGGGATAGAAACACATAAATAGGATTTAAAGTCATGCAAGGGCATTCTGGTAATTTGTGATAACTTTTGGGCTTAGGTCGGCTATAAAACAAGTCGGGCCTGTCTTCTGGGATCACCGTCGATCAAGACCAAGGCTGGGCCGTCGATCGGCCGTCGAGCAACACTCATTCATCTTTTCGACAACTTCCTCTCACGAGGCAGACACCCCACTCTCCAGTAAAACATGCATAACTTTGGCTGTAGGATCCTAATTGACCTCAAACCGGTGTCATTGGAAATCTAACTCAAAAATATATCTTGTGTCAATATATCAAATCAATCGCACCAGGGTCAGGTGTCCGTACATAGCTAAACATCTGACGCATCTGCGCAGTTCTACATCTCTAAAAACTCCAGAATTACCAAAGTTCTCCAGAACCTATCTGAACCTAAAAATACTCTAAAACATACCAAACACATATAATAGAATCTAAATAAGGATGATATCATGGCACAATAGTGGTAAATATCAGGCCCTATCAACTCCCCCATACTTAACATTTTGCTTGTCCTCAAGTAAACAAAGTCTGTGAAAGAGGTTTTGAAAAGCGGAGACTCACATAATGTCTAAGTACAACTATCACCCTACTTTGTTGAACCACATCCTATCAAGTCAATCACAGAGAAACTTTATATACCCTATTCTAGTATAGCAACCAAGTCCATTCTACCAACAACTTAGCAAATACTAGTCTAACTCACCCCTTTACTGATTTCATTTCTTTGCATAAAATAAAAGTGCGTGTTTTACCTTGGGAGTACCGATCAAAGGACACATGGACTCTTACCTCTGCAAGTATCTGAACAACCAGGCACAAATTCTTCTCTGATCTCTTTCTTACCTCTTTTCTCTCTTCTTTGAATCATTTTAGATCTCAAACTTAATGGATAATGATGTTGATACCGTCTATCTTGCCATTTTATTGAGGTCATCGGTAATGTACCTACCCTCGCTTCCAACAATGTGTGATCGTTCCTCCGAATTAGAATGATGGGGTCATCGGTAATGTACCTACCCCTAGTGTAATCCATCCCAGATTGGTTAGGAAAAACTAAATCATAAGTAAATAGCTTAAGTAGAAAAATCGATACCTCTCTCTCTGTAAGAGAGTGTCGATCGATGGTAGGCGTGAGGGGTCGATCGATGGTTAAGTTCCATGGTTGATCGATGTTGATTCTTCAAAATCGATCGATGGTGAACATGTAAGTTTCTACTCTTTTTTTAGAATAAGTATAGAATATAAAAATCCAAATAGAACACAATATCAATAAACTTGCCCCAGACTTAAACAACACTATGACTAGTGTTATACAGTCTAAGATTGATGAAGGAAATAAATCATAACGACAAAACTTAACAAGGAAAAACGATATACCTACTCGCTGATGGTGACCGTCGACGGACACAGTTAAGTGGTGGTCGATTGATACTAGGGTTACTCCGTCGATCGACAATGATCAAGTGTCGGTCGATGCTCTGTGCAGACTATCTTCCTTGGATCTTTCTTTTTTGAAATCTGTAATAATAAAATAAAATCTGAATTTAGACTAATATAGTTAAAAACTAATTGAAAACTTACTAAACAGTGGGTTGCCTCCCACTCAGCGCTTGTTTATAGTCTTTAGCTTGACGTTTTGGAGTTATGATTCAGTTCTGGTGAGATTGGGGACATGCTCCAAAATAATTCCCAATGTCCAATGTCTTGAGCTTCATAACCCTTTTTTTTAAAGCCTCCATAGATTCTTCGCCTTTGTCTATCTTCTCATCAATAAGGAGTGCTCGAAGAATTGCAAACGGTTGTGAGAAGCATCTGCTGCGCACTCTGTATTTCCTAACACCATCTGAGAAGTGAGGAATCAATGACAACTGTGGACCATACTTGATCCTCTTTCTCTTCTTCCAATTCTTCCTCTTCTTTCCCCCAGATTTGTCTGTTCTCGTGTGATTGCCTTCATCAAAAAGACTTTGACACTTTTCAAACTCATTCTGCTGTGATACACGATGGGAGTCGATCGATGGTGCAGTGGTAGTGTCGACCGATGCCGGCTTGTTGATGTCGTTCGATACTGCTTATGTGCAGCCCTTGTCGACTTTGGTTGCAAATCTGAACCCTCGCTGAGAATTTGATGTATGATCATCAAATACCTCAATATATGGATCCATATGCACACTTCCATCTGGTGGAATAGGAAATTCAACCTCAAAACAGCACTGGAAACCACAAACTTCACAGGGTCATGTACCATCTTCACTCTTTTGTGAAAACCAGCAGCTTCTTCTGTGCAAATAGGTTTTAGTAGATGTTCATGGATAGCAAGGTGTGAGGTCTCAGACTTGTGCATTCTCTCCTCAACTGTGTAACCTGGTTCTTCCAATAATAAGCGTTGATCGATATCATCAGGAGGTTGTCGATCGATGCAATCTGGTGGGTGTCGATCGATATCATTAGGTGGTGTCGATCAATGCTAGCCTTTGGTGAAGTCTCTAGATCTTTTCCCAAAGTTTGCTGATCGTCATCAAGCTTCTGATCCATGTCTTGATCCATAACTTCTAGCTCCAAGATATTTTCGAGTTCCAAAAGATCTCCCATGGTGATTTCTCTGTCTACATCTGGAGCATGATAATAACTAGATACGTCGGTGCTCTCCAATGACGAGTCTGCAATGTCCTGAAGACAACTTAAACTTTCATGGATGTCAAGTGGTGTCGATCGACAACAGGGGTTAGGGTCGATCGATGCTGAGCTATTAGTGTCGATTGACGTTGACGTCTTAGTGTCAATCGATGCTGAAGTCGGATCGATAATATCATCTTCTTCTTCTCTTCTTGGCTCTCCAAATCCATGTTGTCCATCCTCTTTCTGTGTAACCTCAAATGTCTGTTGAACTTGAATATCTGTCTTTTAGCATGAGTGTTCAGTGTTTCACCATCTCTATCCGTTTCGCCTTCTTTCATCTGTCTCGCTATAAGGAACACCCAACATCTGAATGAACCTAAACATTAGCTCCTTCTCATGGCCTTTAGCCATCATGTCCAACATATCATCAATCTTCCTTTGTCGAGCTTCTGTAGCATCAGTGATAAATTCGTAGAGGAATGTGCTTTTAATGTCATCCCAATCTGTTAGAGATCCCGGCTGCAGTCGATTGAGCCATCTAAATGCATCTCCGGATAGAGAATATGGGAACATCCTGCAGAGTATGTGATATTTAGCTATTCCATGTCGCTCGGTCTCTGAGACTAGTTTCTCAAGTTTTTTGATGTGGTCTCTGGGATTTTCGCGAGGAAGTCCTCGAAAAGGGAATTGAGCTAACCAATCATATCATTCAAGGCTCATCATGAAGTCATTAATCTCAGAAACACGAATAACATCAGGAATCACAGGTCCTTGTGCATTAATCAATTGTCCTATACTGTTGCGAGGACGACCTTCTTCGTCTCATAAAATATCATTCTTCGTCTTTCTCTGTCTTCTCGCAAATAGTATCGATCGATGGTGATGTGTGGGCATCAATCGAAGTCATGATGTTAGTATCGGTCGACGGTGAAGTATTGGTGTCGACCGATGCTCGCTTCTCTTTGCTAGTGATCACTGCTTGGAGGGTGTCAACTGCCCTCGTAGACTTATGGATCGTGCGCGAATCAGCAGATTCCTTTTTTGAAGAACCCAAAAATCCTCTCCTCATTGTTTCTTGGTACTAATATGTATGTACCTGAAACACTTGAAAAAAAATTATGTAAGTAAACTAATATAGAAAAATACCTAGACTAAATCAAACAAATTTGGTCTAATGGCGAATCCTTGCTCCCCGACAACGGCGCCAAATTTTGCCAGGAGGGTTTTTATGTATTTCAATGCAAAACCTATCAAATTAACCCTACGAACTACTCTTGCCAAGAGAGGTCAAATTGTAGTATTTAGGGATCGAATCCACATGGAGCGTGGGCACATAATAAACTAAATACAGTCTCGATTAAACTAAGCAAATAGATTAATAAGCAGTAAATAAACTATAGCAGATAATTGATTGATTGGTAACTGAACAATACTAATAAATAGCTAGATCTAGGATTTCAGGGAAGTGGATTATAGAGGATAGAAGCCAATGGTATTAATCATATAACTCGATATCTAATATAAAAGACGACCAGCTCTCGCTGCGAGTCTAACGTATTGACGAAGTCCGATGTAGTAACCCGCCCGAAGGGATAAAATGGTTGAGATCGACAAAGTAGGAATATGAAGCCAAGCTTTTGGGGATCAAAGTTTGATGAGGAATGTTGAGTTTTGGTCATATAAAACTTAACATGGTTCAGAGAAAATGGAAGAGTGGTCGAGCATCAATGTCGCAGATTGATCAGTCAGACGTTTTGGAAGCATCACATTTTTGGAAGCACGACATTTTAGAAGCACGACGTTTTTGAAACTCGGCGTTTCTTAGGCACGAGGTTTTCCGTGAAACTTCATAATATATTATTTTGGAGAAATAAAAATAAATCGGAAGCAGGACGGGAATTAACCAGGACGGGAACGAAGCACGACGGGATCGAAGCACGACGGGAAAACCCATAATCGGGCAAAACCCTAATTTTGATATTATGGAATTTTTCGGGGAAGCCGGAGGTTCGAGAAATATTTTTCATCAAGGTCAGGATTCTTTTGGATTTTATTAAGAATATTCAGAGCATCAGAATGGGAGCAAAAAAATTTTCGGGATTGATCGCGGGTCGAAAATATGCCGGAAGGGTCAAAATTGGGTGAATGGACCGAGAAACACGAGGTGGCCTGATCTATGGGATACGAACGTGGTGGAAAATGTCTGACCAGCTGAGTGTATACAGAAGCTCGAGGTGTTTCCGTGCATTGAAGCAAGATATGCAGCCTGACATGCAAAAGCACGACATGTCACCGTATCTGCACCCGAAGCATGCTGATCGACATGTAGCGACCCGTCTGTCGCGACGCATGCAATCCAGCCATGATGAGAGACATCTGGACGTGTTTGTGTCACTTTTCATGAGCTTGATCATGCATCAAGGAATGTGTACGCCCGTGTGTCGCCGCACATGCGATCGGAAGCATGTGGGCTGACACACAATCGCTCGTGTGGTTCGATCTTACTGGCCGAAGACTTCTATATATACCAACCACGCCCCCTTCAGTTTCACTCATCCCATTACACCTAAAGCAAAGAAAAAAACGTGAGTAGAGAGAGAAAAAAAAAGGTCGAGTTAAGTGTATGGTGGATTCAAAGGACCGATACTCCACCGAGAAGGCAAGTTCTGTCCAATCGGTGATTCTCTACAATTGTGACGCGGAAGCTCTGCCAAAATCAGTCCATACGAACCAGTCATATTATTTGATGATCAAGTGGAGGTGCTGTCCAAGATCAGTTCAGTCAAAGTTATGGCTCGATACTCCGCCCAGAAGTCCCAAAGACTGTCCAGCAGCTAGGGAAGGTTCTGTCCAAGTCAAGATCAGTTCAGTCCAGTCCATTATCAGAGGAGATTCTGTCCAGATCAGTCTAGATCAGGCAAGACATGAAGGTTGGGTTTTGGCCAAGTCTTCTCCGATCAACCAACTGCTTATCGGCATAGAACATTGTGAGTTGGCTTGCTTGAATTACACTTGGAATTTATGGTAGTTTTGTGAGTTGATTTCTTTGAATTCCGTTGGAAATTAGGATAGTTTTTATTTATGCTTGAGTTCCACTTGGAACTTAGGATAGATCGAGTCGCATATAGAGTAGAATGCTCATGCTATTTCATGATAGAGTTCTTAAGGTTATTTTATTGAACCGGACTCAGTTTAGCATGGGCTAAGCTGAGATGAAATGAAATTAAGACTGAGTTAATAACCTGACTAGGACTAGGAATAGGATGCATCATTTTTTCTACTCTTGCTTATTAATACAGTTGAGTGCAGGATCCCGTTATCTTTAAAGATAGTTTCATAGCAGGAGGCCGAACTATCTAGGTAACGGTTTGGTTGAATTGATTGCCTGTTAGATTAGTTAAATGCTTGCTTGTTTAATTAATCTTGTTGACTGAGGTTAGTTATCTCTTGGTAAGGGAGTGACTAACTGGTTGCGTTGTTTATTTATGATATTGTTGTTTAGTTTATTATATGCTAGTACTAAGGGTCTTAGGCCATATAGGCCGGACTACTGGTACTATTGGTTAGTGTTATAGAGTCGAGTCCAGGATCTGGAACTTTAGCCTTAGGTTAGGTTCTTGATTTTGTTGAGTGTGTGCCATATGGCATGTGCGTAACCCGCCCATGCTAGGCATTGTTAGGGGTGATTAGTGTCCTCGACCCCGTATTCAGCGGGTTCAAGGAAACCCCTTATTCGCTGGATCGGGAAGACTTAGAGAGACGGGGTCATGGCCTAGGGCTGCGTGTTACACGACGGTGTAATGTCTGGCTGTGACCCGAATGACTGTGGGCTGTCGCGCGGTGACCCGAGTGATTGTGGGCCGCAGTCGGTTGAAAGTTCCTTCTGCTAGCCTCTGTGGTAGGGAGATAGGATATTGCCGATGTAGAGGAGGGACACGAAGTTACCAGGGCCCATGTTAGAGTGTCGAGTTAGAGTGTCGTGTTTAGTAAATGGTTATGGAACCCTAGAGTAAGTGTAGCACCGATATACGGTGTTACGAGTTAGATCAAGTTGTAGTTAGTTGGTATATTATTATTGTGATATTGGTGTTTGTTTTTCCTTGCAGGTTTCTAACACTGAGATCTAATTCCGGGTTAGGTACCGGATTAGGCTTGGTGTCTCTTTTGTTAGTATAGACCCAAAGTTGGCTGTTATATTGTTTGGGTGATTGCTTATGAAGGGTGGTGGATATTGAAAGCTATGCGGTATCATTGATTGGCCGATCATGTTCTTGCTTGATTGTTGGTCGACTGGTTAATGATACTTGTATAGTCTAAGTGTCTAACACTACATGAGTACTGTCCTCAGGCGTATATATGGTTATCTAGGGATTGTTTGTTTAGTCTTAGCTTTGTTTGCATGCTAGGGCTAGATTGATTGTTATTTTGGATTGTCTGGGTTAGTTTATAGGTTGCGGGTAGAGGCCGCCAGCTCACTGAGTAACATTTGGTTACTCACCCAACTCTGTTGTTCTTTTTGCAGGTAGCTTTAGTAAGGATGATCGGATAGCTCGGTGCTGGACGTTAGGACCGCCGGAGTAGATTTCATGCCTTTTGTATACAGTATTTTTATTTGTGTTTAGTTGACTCGATTTGGCATTAGGCCGGGCCCAGTCTTAAATTATTTCAATGTATGAATATTTCTTGAATGAATAAAGTAATTGTTTTATATGCGCATCATGAGTACTCTGATATTTGACTAGTCTTGTCTAACACAACGTTAGGTCTTGGTACGGGTTGAAAAACCTTAGGCCTTGATCTAACGGAACCGTTAACTCTTGGTATGGGTTGTAAATCCATATGCCTTGATTTAGCGGGACGAGTTAGTGGATGAACTGGTCTAGGTTGCAGAGTAAGTTCTATGACTCTGACCGGATCATCCCTAGCCCGTCATGTAGCGCTTCCGGACCATGGTGCTGGGTTGGACGGTCAGTCATGTTATTGTTTGATTGTTGGCTGGCCGGTTGACTCATCTCTAAACCTAGGTGTTGGTTGGTCTATCGGTCATGTTCTTGTTTGATTGTTGGCCGGGGGGTCGACCATATGTCTAGGACGGTTCAGGGGTGTTACATCCGATGTCTCAGCTCTCGCTTGTGACACGGCATGACCGTCGATCGATGGCAATGATCCTTCGTCGATCAGTTATCTCTTGAGTCAAGATTTATGACCCAATTCGATAAGTTCACTAAATTAACTAAATCAACTCTCATTTGTTTCTAGCAACCTAACTCAACAAGATTAATTCTGGTAGTAGCCCATGCTCTCTCTTGCGCCTAACTATCCTATGATCAGGGTTCTAGTTAGCTACTCTAGAACACAAGAAATAAACACAATTTTATTGATAGATCTAATAATCAGCAATTATATTGTTTGGCTAATCCATCAATATCATTAATAAACCCTAAACCTAACAAGAGATCTACTCAGACATGATCTTTGTCACAGAAATCATAGATGAATAGAATAGATATAATATAAAACCAAAGGAGTTCCATGAGTACTCTGAAGGAGTTCATCCCTTCTCTCCTAACCCTAGAACAATGAATAAAATAAATCTTGGTAAGTGTGTAGCCTAAACAATTGCATAGAACACATATAAATAGGGTTTAAAATCGTGCAAGGGCATTCTGGTAATTTGTGACGGCTTATGGGCTTAATTCGGCCATAAAACAAGTTGGGCCTGTCTTCTGGGATCATCCTCGATCGACACCAAGTTTAGGCCGTCGATCGACACTCATTCATCTTCTCGACAGCTTCCTCTCGCAAGGCAGACCGACCACATTCCAGTAAAACGGGCATAATTTTGGCTGTACGATCCTGATTGACCTCAAACCGGTGGCATTGGAAAGCTAACTCAAAGCTCTATATTGTATCAAAATATACAATCAATCGCACCGTGTAAATGTAACCATATATTGCTAAACATATGACATGTCTGCGCAGTTCTGTATCTCACAAAGCTCCAGAATCACCAAAGTTCCCCAGAACGTACCTGAACCTGAAAATACTCTAGAAAATACTCCAACCTCATATAATAGACTCTAAATAGGGATAATATCATGGCACAATAGTGGTAAATATCATGACCTATCAACGAGCCTCCTCGAGCAGCAGATCGATCTCTTGTGCGGTGCTAGTAGCGTGATGGATTTGAGACTTCACCGCTCTAACTTTGGCTACCGTTTTCATGAGATCATCGCAGAGATCGCAAATCTCGGAGCTTTTGCTAGCAGATTTCCGACTTTCTCAGCGTTTCCCGCGAGTATTCCGAGTTTGTTCCTTAGCTAGTTCTTCATGTTCGTTCGAGAAGATAGCTTCTTCTTCTTCGGTCATAGGGTTGTTGAGCTGCGATTCATCCCGAGTCGCTTGGCTCCTTGTACGGCGTGGATGTATGTCTGCGTCTTCGTCTGTAGGCTCGTAATGGCTGCTAGACTCCACGTCGACGCGTTCGACTTTCCTCCTTCGTTATCTTCCTCGATAGGAGGAAGATCTCCCGGGTTCTGCCGTGTTGGCGCAGGGGTCACTTTGTCAGGATTTTGTCCAGAATTTTTACCCTGCTTGTTGAAGAACCGGTCTAAAAGGGTCACCAAATCGAGTCTTCTTCCCCGGATTCCGGTTGTTCAACACGGAAAATGGCCATGTTCCTCGCTGTTAGGGTTTCGACATATTTAGCGAGAGAGTTCATGACCTTATCTTGTTCTGCTGACTTATTTTCGAAAGTCGAGAACATCTTTTTCACCTCCTTGAACGATGCGGTGTTTGCGTCGGCGTTAACCGTAGTGACGTTCGTCGCTGGAGTGTTCTCAACGTTGTCATCACGAGGTTACTGGTTGTTGAGATCATGAGCTGACATGTTTTGATCGAGCGTTGGTGGCTGAGAGTTAGATTGATCCGTAACCCCCCCCCCTTCTAGCGCCAAATTGTGGGATCCTGAATTCGCACTGTCGATTTTTGTTGATTTAGGAAGGCAAGGTAAACCTAGCTTTCCCAGAGGTCCTGGATTTCTGCTAAGCTAAAAACGTCAAGCGAACAAACAGTGAGAACAAACGATATGATAATGAATTAGTAAAAACAAAAAGAGAGCAAAGAGGATCTTATTCCGAATCCGTGATTTGAGCGTTACAATAGGTAAAGCCTTAGCGGAAAGAGATGTCGGCGACTTCCTAGTTCTAACCTTGTAAGACTTTGAATATCCTAGTTGAGTCGCAACTTAATAACCGAAAAACAGAAATATGTCTAATTGCCCTAAGTGCTATGCTTGCTCAGAATAAGAATATATGTGTCATGTCTTCCTCCTCAGCCTCAAAGCTCTTATATACTCCTCCTATAGGCGGTTTGCTCTTTTCCCTTCTACCCTCGGTCGATTTTATCGCTTCGCAGAAATATTTTTTTCCTTCGATCTTCGTAATTATCTTTGGAAACTTAACATTTATCTTCTGAACTTGAAATTTATCTTCTGAACTTGACATTTATGTTCTGAACTTAACTTTTATCTCTTCCTGCAAAATAAAAGATTAACCGTCATAAAGATTGGCGTGAGTGGGCTTTAAGCCGAGGTTTAGAGCTTCTCGGGCTGTTTTCAACTTAAGAGTTTTTATGATTTTATCAAAAGAGAATTTTGAAACGATGTCAATCCCGAAGAGAGTTAGAATCTCTCATATATTGCAGGCAACTATAGGTGTTTAGTCAACCGTTGCCGTTGTACACGATCGTTTCCAACTTTATACAAGGGAACGAGTTCTTACGGTAAATTTCCAACGTCAATCTCGATCAAGACGAAACAAAGATGAGTTCGGTCCAATTTTGAAGGAGGGAGTTACGAGGACGGGATGAAATGGATTGATTGGTATAACTCATCGACTGGGCGAGTTGGGTTGCTTGTGTGACCCAACTCGCCCATTTCGCGAGTTGGATTGGTCCTACTCACCAAATGAGCGAGTTGGTCGTCTTGTTTGATCCAACTCGCCTGTTTGGTGAGTTGGAATGGTCCAACTCACCGAATGGGCGAGTTGGTCGTCATGTTTGATCCAACTCTCCTGTTCGGCGAGTTGGACTGGTTCAACTCGCCAAACGGGCGAGTTGGTCATCTTGTTTGATCCAACTCCCAAAACGGGCAAGTTGGTCATCTTGTTCGATTCAACTCGACCGTTTGTCGAGTTTGACTGGTCCAACTCGCCGAAAGGGCGAGTTGGTCGGCCCACGCTGCCCAACTCACCCGTTCGGCGAGTTGGAATGGTCCAACTCGCTGGACAGACGAGTTGGTCGGCTTGTGCGGTCCAACTCGCTCATTCGGCGAGTTGAACGTCTAGCTTGGCCAACTTTTCCGTTTGTTGAGTTGGACAATCGAGCCTTTCAGTCGTTTCGTTGTTTCGACGCTCGGGGATCCGTTTACCCGAGGTCTAGAGTAGAATTTCTCGAAGACTTATCGCGCGGACCTTTCTTCCGAGGTCACCCGAAACTTGACTTTGATTTTCACGTTCTCCTTTTTCGAGATATTATCTCTCTTTTTTACAAAGAGTACATTTCTCGGGATGTTTCTGACGTTGATTCTGTCGTAACCGATTTTGACCAGAACAGTTTCCGAGTTTATATCAGAAACTATAGTTGTATTGGGCTTAATTAATGCAACTAAGCTTATTCAGAAATTTTCTTGTTTCCGTTGGATTGATCCGATGGAGTTTTGAGTAGTTATTCCGAAGGAAGCTTATCTGAAAATTATCGAGAATGCACTGAATATGTTACTATAGAATTGACGCTTGGATTTTTAGGAAATCTTTGGTTTCAGAAAATGTTTTACTAGTGAGGGATACGATTTCCCGTTTGGCTTAGTTTAGTCCTTGTCAGCCATTTTAGGTTTTGAGTGATTCAGTGGGGATCAACTTTGTTTCTTCGAAAATTATTCGGAAGAAGTACAGCGGTGGGGGTTGTGTACCCGATTTTCTCGGCTTCCTTTTTCGCGAGTAATCTAGGATTTTTCTGCGATTTCTGAGAGAGCAAATTTTATTTTACCGAAATGTTTTCGGAAAACGTCTTTTGGTGGAACCCTTACTCGTTGAGATTTCTTCAACTCGATAATGAGACAAACTTTGTGGGGTTTGATAGATTTTATCATTGCCCTTTCTGTTTAGATAGAGAAATCACGAGTTCTTTTCAATTCGCTTCCTGTGGCAAAAAGTCGCGACTAGGTATTCAATTTTCTAGAGCACTGCGGGGTTTTCGTAAGTGCCATCCATAGTAGCAGTCACTGCTGGACTTGTTTTACCAGAGTTGTTGCGAGCCGCGAGTTTGTCTTTCATATTTCCGGACATCGTTTCTATCAAGAGTTTTGTGTCCATGAGTTAGAGTAATCTGCCCCTCCCCCTCCTTCTAGCACCAAATTATGTTAACCAATATTCGCACTGACAATTTTAGTGAACGGAGGAAAGCAAAGAAAACCTTACTTTTCTTGAGGTCTGGATTCTCTAACTCAAGAGCCAACAACAACTAATCGAATAAACACAGAAAATATGAAAAGACAACAAAACGAATTAAGAAAAGTTTGATCTTTATTTCGAATTCTTGTAAGAGCATAGAGATTTTCACAACATATAGTAAAGCTATGGCCGCAAGAGCTATAACCGAGTTTTCTAGTTCTAGCCACCTAAAACCTTAAACCTAGTTGAGTCACAGCTCAATAAAGAAAGACAAAGAAGACACGAAAAAGGTTTAGTTGATTTCGAACTGGACCTTATGAAAGGTTGCCAATGTACCCGCTTTCGAGAATCAAGCCAAACGTAGTTCAGTGAAAAAGTTTGAAAAAGAGATCGAACTGCCTTTGCTAGCTCGTCTAGTAGTCGAGTGCAGGACATAGAAACTAAGCATGTCAAGTATAATGCCTAAGGTTTCTAAGTGCAGAGAGTTCTTGTTGAGATTTTTCCGTGTTTGCGTCCCTCTCCCTTGCTTCGTTTATATAGGTCTTCAAGGTCGGTCGTTTTTCCTTTTCTACTTTCGATTCGAGTTTATCCTTTCGCGGAAATTTTCCTTATCTTCGCGTTTTCCATAACTATCTCGGAACTTTGAAAATTATCTTCTTTTCCATTTATCTTCTGCGGATATTCGGTAGACCGTCATTATAGTTGGGCTCATATTTGTGGACCCTTTCAGGCCGTTTTGCGGTTAAGCAATTTTAATGATTTCTTTCAGAGAAATCGTTCCTCGTATGATTTGGTGATACTGATTCCGCAAAATAGTAAACCAATCTGTATAGTCTAGATAACATTTGTGTTTAAGTTAACTGTTATCAATTTATACAATTGACTCAGCAGTTTTACGAGAAAACAAGTCTTTGTGATTTTTATCATAAAACTTCAATGGAAACCCAATCGAGGCGTAACAAGAAACAGCCGAGTCAAGACTAAACGGAGAAAGTGAAGAAGAGTACACAGTCTAGTCGATTACAGGCGACAAGACTCGGTGACGAGTCTAATCGCCCATGGGCGATTTGACTTGGTGATGAGTCTAATCACTCATGGGAGACCAGACCGTGATAATGAGTCTGATCGCCCAAAGGAGACCAGACCTTAATGGTGAGTTTGATCTCCCATGGGCGACCAGACCATGATGGTGAGTTTGAACGTCCATGGGCGACCAGACCTTGATGGTGAGTCTGATCGGCCATGGGCAACCAGACCTTGATTGTGAGCCTGATCACCCATGGGCGACCAGACTTTGATGGTGAGTCTGATCGCCCATGGCCGACCACACCATGATGGTGGGTATGATCGCCCATGGGCGACCAGACCTTGATGGTGAGTTTGATAGCCCATGGGTGACCAAAACTTAATGGTGAGTCTGATCTTCCATGGGTGACCAGACCTTGATGGTGAGTCTGATCGCCCATTGACGACCAAATTTTGATGGTCATCCATCGGCTACCAGACCTTGATGGTGAGTCTAATTCCCCACAGCGACTAGACGTTATGTTTTTTAGTCGCCCGTGGGTGACAGACCTTGCCAAAGTTCTAGTCGCCCATGGTCAACTAGGCCTTGGCAGGGATTTTAGTCGCTCGTGGGTGGCTAGACATTGCTTGTCTGATCTCCAACGGGCGACCAAACCGGGAAGTGACTTGGTTGTTCCCTCGATTGCATGTCTTGATTCGTTAGCCAGGATACAATGGGTTAGGCAATGAGGAGTTCGGAAGCGAGGATTTCTTGTTTTCTTTTTTTCGAAAGAGAGGTAGCGTTTCCGCAGTAACGTTTTCACAATATGTTCGGTTGTGACCGTTTTTGACTCCATCAACGGAAGACTATTTTGTAAAATTTGTCATTTCTCGCCAAAACCTTATGTAAGAACGTTTTTCCGATCATTTCATCTTTGGATAGAAATTCTTTTATTCCTTGTCTGGGATGAAATATACAAATTTTGTTTTTGTATTCTTACGCAAATAGGTTTGACTTATGTCGTATAGTTTCTCCGACATTTTCAACTTATATTTGCTTAAGGCACATTTTCTCAGAGGATTTTAGCTGTTGATTTTTCCATGACCGATTTTGACCCCAAGAAGGAGTTCCTTTCTTCTCTCCTAACCTAAAAGAAAACCTAAAATAACAGAATATAAATCATAGCCTAAACAATGGCTTAGAAAAGCATAAATAGGGTTTTAAGTCGACCAAGGGCATTTTGGTAACTTGTGGTGATTTCTAGGCCTTAGTCGGTCCTGAATAGACTTGAACAATCTGCTCGCATCAGTGTCTAGCGACACTAAGGTTTAGGTGTCAATCGACACTTCTTCATATATTCGACAACTTCCTCTCGCGAGTCAGACATACCATTCTTCAAAAAACAGACATACCATTGATTGATTAATCGCGCATATGAATAGAATTTGTAGAAGGATTGCATGTAGGTGCAGGGGCTTGATCATAACAAAGCCACCTGCAAAAAACGCTATATAAGTTGATGTAACGGAGAAAATGAGGAACTTCAAGCAAAGGGAAAATTGTATGGAATGAAGGTGATGCTACATATGGGATACTAATGTTTTATTTTCCTACAGAGCTTGGATTTGAGGGAAAATCCTTTGAAAGGAAGAGGGGATGGTGCGATCTTGATCAGGCTTAAAATCATTGGATTGAAGCCAATGTATGTATCAGCTATACCAGTGATCATGGTGCATCTTAAGCGACAGTTGCAAGGTCTCATTGGAACGATCTATGAGGTTCTGGATAAAAAGAAGATGTATTGGTACAACCAGGAATGTAGAAGTATCAGATGGGAATCTGAAGTTGTTTAAGTTGGAGGAATCAGGAAGTAATGCTGAACTGGACGAGTGTGAAGAGGATGAGCTGATTGAACCTGAACAAGATGATAAAGGTGCATTCGGGTGGACGATAAAGTCCATTGCAGCCAAGAATGAATATCTAAGTGACATCCTTCAAACCATGAAGACCCCTCCCTATTTTGTCTTGTCTAAAACACTCCATATGGTCAGGTGGTCGAGTGCAATAATCCCCATAATCAGTCTTGAGCTTTGGTTTCTCTTTTACCCCAACAAGTTTCTGTTTTTCTCTTCTGAGTTTGTTCTGATCAGTTATGGACCGGATTAAGAACGTGTTGGCTCCTAACTCTTCTTCATTCTCACTGTAACTGGTCTGCATCACACTATTCTCTCTCCCTTCAAAAGGATTTGACCACAAATCTTGTTCTTGAAGAGTGAATGAACTCTGCAAATCAAGCTTGAATGCAGCTGCTTTCTGGTCAAGAATTTTGTTACTTCTTCTAAACACACAAAAGATTCCTCCTGGTTCAAAAACAACTTGTTGCAGGCCCTTGACAACTCTCACATGCTCCACTAAATTGAACTGAAGATATACCATAAGTCTAATAACTAAGTCACAAGATAATGTCTTAAAGTTTTTACCTTGATCAACCATATAAAGCACCAATTCAGGAACTTCAGATGACCCTTCAAGCATTCTCTCTTCTTCTTTTGTTTGATCAGGCACGTGGTCACACTACACATGTGCATTCGGGTGGACGATAAACAATACAAAAAAGATCAGCAACGTACCTGAGCTTAAGTTGAGCTATGGTGATCAGTTCCACGTCCAAGTGGGCCTTTAGAACAAGGAAACAGCTCAGGAAGGTGCTGGAATGGGCTAGAATTGGAGTTGGGTGAAATAAGGCATTTTCGGCCCAAAAAGAGAACTGCAACCATAATCTTTATCCACTTGCTTTATTGCTGGGCCAACAGCACGTGGAGGATCCAAATCCTATTAGGAGACACTCCAGTCCTCGGTTAAAGTCATGGGCCATCATGAAAAAGGAGGAGAAGGCCAAGAACCAGCTTGTTGGTTTATTTTCTTATTTATAATTTCAGTTTTGTAAACCAAGTTCTAATAGGATTAAGAGAAGTAAACCAATCTTAAATATGATTAGGACGTCCTAAACCAATATGGTTATGGATTAGAGATTTATTTTAGGCATTATAAGCCTTTTTCACGTTTATGTACTCATTCAATCGACATTTTTATAAAAACTGCTTTTTAGTGCAAAACCAGATTGTTCTTGAGACTTTGTCTCTTTATTCACTTAGGTTGACGTGTTCTATATCACACAAAGGTAGAGTGATCTCCTTTGATCTATCCTAGACACTAAGCAGGATTATTATGTGCCTCAGGTGATGCGGCCATCCAAGTAAAGGTTCTCATAACCAGACAAGGTCCAGAGCTAGGGTCATAAGAGAGGGTTTCTCTAAAGCTGTCCAAGAGATCTTCAAGCAAGACCAAACTGAACCTCATCAACTACAAATTGAAGAGATGATCTAACTGAAGATCCAAGATCCACCTGGTTCTACTGAGGTTCAAGAACAAAAATGTCCAATCCAGTTTCCACCCTATGGCCAAAACCAAACGGGGATGATCATTTCCACAAGCTTTCTTGGCTCAGCCTCAGGTCCCATTGCACCTGGTTTAGACACTTGATTTTCCGGACCAGTCAGGTAAGAAGGTAAGATTCCCATTGAGATTTCTAACTGAATTGTTGTTTTTGATTTGTGTTTGGTTTTCTTTTAATTTGGTTCAATAAACTTATGGGAAAATTGTTAAGTCCTTTTATTTCTTTTAAGTCCAGTAAACCCAAGGCACTTGTTAGCCTTTTTTTCAGAAAGAGTCGGCCCTTTTTGTTTTAGGCTTTTTCATTTAGAGTCAATGAGAGAATCCATGTAATATGCTTCAAGTCCCCTAGAAGGGCAAAGCTGCATCGAGTATTTAAGCTCCCTATAAGCAACCGTGTATCTTTTTAATTAGCCAATATATGAGTCAGTTTGCTCTAGCAAAGAAAAACCATAAGTCTTTCTAGTTTGTGAGAAGCCGACCAGGATGCATTCGAATCTTATCAAGTCTCAATCCATACGACTTGTGGTGATTCGTTATTCCATTCCACCCACTGAATTAGCTTGAGAGAGATACACATCCAGCAAGCCAAATTCCATCATTATTCATCACCATACGTTGATCTGTTGAGAGAGACACACATTCAGCAACAAGATCCCATCCCTTTTATCTCTTGTTTATCATTAGAACCAATCGGACCAGCACTGCCCATTCAGCCGACCACCTGATCACCCGCAGGCCACAACCGGACCAACCTTAGTTCGGCCATCCGAAAGGTCTAATTTTCAGGCTGTATCATTTGGTATCAGGGCAAAGGGCTCCTAAAATCAGCGGTTACATCTTTTCCTTTAGTGCTCTCATATCGTTTAGTGTCCTTCATTTTTCTTGCATCGGAAAACTCAAAAAATAATAATAACCAAAGTGTTCTTATTGCATCGTTTGCATTGTTAGGTTTCTTAGTCTTCTTAATGTTTTGCTGTCGAGATTGTTTGAACCTAGTACTTGGGTAAGAAGCAAGGGAATTTTGCATTAACTGGTCATATATTTGAGTTTCCATATAGGTGGTCAAATATTTGCTAGTTTTCCATATTTCCTTTCTTGATCCGATTTTTCTTTTTCCCTTTCCATTTCCTTGTTGATTCAAATTTAAAATAGAAAAAAAATATTTTTCCTTCTTAAAAAAAAATTTACCAATTTTTCCATTTCTGTGGTCGAAAACCCTAGTGTTCCCTAACCTAGTCTTTAAATTCCTTTTCTTTTCCTATTGCACTTGATCCTCTCGTTTCTTGTTTGCAGAATAACCATGGGATACTTAGGACAGAACGGCTCCCCAAACCAAGCTGATATCAACAACCAGCTCCTAGCCGGCCAAGCCCAACTCACGGCGGCCATGCAAGTTGTCACCGAGCAACTAGCTCGACTAGAGCAACAGATAGAGGGCAAGAACCAAGGTCTCCCTGGGAGGAATCATCCTTACCTCCAAGATCCTCAAACCCACACTGATGAGGACAGCTCTGACTCTGAACCACCCTACCAAAGACACCACCCACATGCCCAAGCGAGACGAGGAGGCAGACGTGAACATACGATCCAAGGAGATGGTAGCCCAATCAGAAGGAGAAGGAGAGGCCACGATGAAGAGGCTCCTTCACAAGGAGGCAAAGACCTCAAGCTCAACACACCCATGTTTTCTGGGAAGGTTAACCCGGATGCCTACATTGAATGGGAGAAACGAATGGAGTACATCTTTGAGTATTATGCTTATCCCGAGGCTAAAAAGATAGCTCTAGCCGCAGCAGAACTCACTGACAACGCCTTTTCCTGGTGGGATAAGGAGGTTGCTGAGGCTGTCTTAGTCTATGGAATCCATACGTGGGAGGAGATGTGAACAAATCTTCGCACCATGTATGTTCCCACTTATTATCAAAGAGACTTACAAAAGTGTTTTCGTAAACTGTCTCAGGGAACCAAGACCGTGGATGATTTCTTTGAGGAGTTTGAATCTCTTATGAACAAACTCATGACACGTGAGCCAGAGGAGACATTGACGGCCTTCAAGACAGTATTTCTCGCAAGGTGGAGAGGCAGCACTACAAGAACTTCAATGACCTTCTTCATTTTGCCATCCAAGCAAAGCAACACATCAAGAGGAAGAATGTGTCAGTTGCTAGGAGCAAGACACCTTGGCCACAATCGAGTTCAAAAGGATGTGACAAGGGCAAGTCCATGGAGGTGGAAAACAGGTTCAAGAGGAACCCACCAGAGCCATCCAAACCCACCCAAGCTGACCAAGGTAAGTTCCAAGCTTAAGTTCAACGGACCCATGACATTACGGTTTTAAATGTCAGGGAAAACGCCATTATGCTAGAGACTGCCCCAACAAACGTGTGATGATCCTCAAGGCTGATGGTGAATATGAATCCCAAGATGGGGAGGAGATGGAGACCCCAAACTCAGATGAAGAAGTGAATGATTATCCTGAGGCTGGTGAGTTACTAGTGAACAGGAGAGCACTTAGTGCACTCTTTGATCCGGAAACAATCCAAAGAGAAAACATCTTCCACACATGATCTAGCATTGAGCACAAGGTATGTAGTTTGATCATTGATGGAGGTTCTTGTACTAATGTGGCTAGCAAGTATCTTGTTGATAAGCTAGGACTGGCCAAAACCCCACACCCACGACCATACCGCCTCAAATGGCTCAATGATGAGACTGAGCTCAAGATAGCCAAACAGGTTGTGGTGTTCTTCAGCATTGGCAAGTACCATGATCAGGTTAAGTGTGATGTTGTCTCCATGCAAGGCGGCCACCTACTCTTTGGAAGACCATGGCAATTTGAAAAATAAACCATTCACCATGGTTGAACCAATGTGTAAAGCTTCAGCCACAATAACAAGAAACACAACCTAGCACCACTAGGTCCTAAAGAAGTCCATGACATGCAAAAGACCATGGACCATACCAGTAAGGTAAGTAAGACTAACCTCTACATCAATTCTGGTCAAGTTCTTAAATCCTTACATCATGAGACACAGGTGGTACTAATGGTCTTTAAGGAAGGTTTTCTTGCAGGTTTTGAGGTACCTCAACTACCAGAAGAAGTCCAAGACCTCATGAACAAGTACAAGGATGTATTCCCTGATGAAATTCCAGCTGGCTTACCTCCCATCCGAGGGATTGAGCACCAGATCGACCTCGTACAAGGTGCACCTTTACCCAACCAAGCCGCGTACCGAGTGAACCCACAGGAAACCAAGGAGTTAGAGAGGCAGGTCCAATACCTCCTGGATAAGGGCTACATCCAAGAGAGACTTAGTCCATGTGCAGTACCAGTCCTCCTAGTGCCAAAAAAAGATGGTACTTGGCGAATGTGTGTTGACTGCGGTGCCATCAACAACATAGCCATCAAGTATAGGTATCCAATACCTAGGTTAGATGATAAGTTGGATGAACTAAGTGGATCTATTGTTTTTTCTAAGATTGATATTAGTAGTGGATACCACAAAGTGCGCATGAAGGAAGGTGATGAGTGGAAGACTGCTTTCAACAGTAAACAAGGTTTGTATTAGTGGCTAGTGATACCATTCGGCCTCACCAATGCCCCAAGCACGTTCATGAGACTCATGAACCAAGTTTTAAGTCCTTACATCAGTAAATTTGTGGTTGTTTATTTTGATGATATACTGATCTATAGCATTGCGTATCCGATCATGTTCAACACCTAGAACAAGTATTGAATACTCTTAGACAAGAAGGACTCTATGCCAACCTTAAGACATGCGTCTTTTGCACTGACCAGTTGGTGTTTTTAGGATTTGTTGTGAGTTTACATGGACTTAAGGCTGATTAAGAGAAGATCAAGGCCATCCGAGATTGGCCCACCCCAACCACTATAGGACATGTCCGGATATTCCATGGCCTTGCTAGTTTCTATTGACGATTTGTCAAGAACTTCAGCACCATTGCTGCCCCAATGACTTTAGTGATCACGAAGAATGTATCATTTACTTGGGGACCAGCCCAAGAAGAGTCCTTTAACAAACTCAAATATAGTTTGACACATGCACCAGTTCTCACCCTACCTAACTTCGATAAGACTTTTGAGATTGAATGTGATGCGTCAGCTACAAGGATAGGAGCCGTGCTTACCCAAGGAGGCCGACCAGTAGCCTTCGTTAGTGAGAAATGGAGTGGAGATTCCCTCAATTACCCGACCTATGACAAGGAACTCTATGCCTTAGTGAGGTCCCTTGAAACATGGCAACATTACCTCTTGTCTAAAGAATTTTTTATTCATACTGATCATGAGACACTTAAGCACTTGAGAGGACATACCACACTTAAGAGGAGGCATGCTAGATGGCTTGAGTTTGTGGAGACCTTTCCCTATGTGATTAAGTACAAGAAGGGCAAGGATAATAGAGTAGCCGATGCTCTTTCCAGCAGATACACTCTCATCTCAACAATGGAAGCTAAGATCATGGGTTTTGAATATATTAAAGATTCTTATGCTACTAACCTTGATTTTCAAGAAGTTTTCAGGAACACCATGCAAGGAGCATCCGGACCATACTACCAACATGAGGGTTTATTGTTCAAGGAAAAGAAACTTTGTATTGCCCAAGGTTCAATGAGGGAATTTCTAACTAGGGAGGACCATGGTGGAGGCCTCATGGGATATTTTGTTCATGATAAGACCTTGAGTGTCCTAACCGACCATTTCTTTTGGCCAAACATGAAAAGGGATGTTGAGAACCTTTGTGCCAAATGTATTGTCTGCCTCAAGACAAAATCCAGGTCACATCCTTATCGTCTCTATATGCCATTACCTATTCCTAACCACCCTTGGGTAGATGTTTCAATGGACTTTGTGCTGGGCTTACCCAAGATAAGCCACAAAGATTCCATTTTTGTAGTCGTGGACAGGTTCTACAAGATGGCCAATTTCATTGAATTTGACAAAACCAATGATGCCACCCAAACCGCCGACCTATTTTTCAAGGAAGTGGTACGTCTGCATGGAGTGCCAAGGACAGTTGTGTCTAACCGAGATTCCAAGTTCCTCAGACATTTCTGGAGGACACTTTGGACGAAGCTAGGGACAAAACTCCTCTTATCTACCACTTGCCACCCATAATCCGATAGTCAGACCGAGGTAGTGAACCGTACACTCTCCCAATTATTGAGAGCTACGGTCGGTAAGAACTTAAAGAATTGGTTGTCTTGTTTGCCATTCATAGAATCCGCTTATAACCATGCTAAGCATTCTGATACTAACCTTTTTTCTTTTTGAGGTCGTATATGGATTTAACCCAGAGACACCACTAAACCTTATTGACCTGCCCACAGCCATGTTCCGTAGCCAAGAAGGTTCCACCAAGGCTGACTTTGTTAAAACGATTCACCAAAGAGTTAAGGATAGACTAGAAGAGAAGGCAGCCAAGGTCAAGGCACAAGTCGACTAGAAGAGGAAGGAGGTGTTTTTCGAACCATGCAACCTGGTCTGGTTACCATGAGGCCAGAACGGTTTCCACAAGAGAGAAAGTCCAAACTGTCACCACAAGGGACTGGTCCCCTCCGGGTCCTAGAAAAGATCAATGACAATGCCTACAAACTTAATTTTCCAGGTTAGTTAAAAATTTCCCCCACGTTCTATGTTTCTCATTTGTCTCCTTTCAATGCAGATGATGATGTTCTGAAGTCAGAACCTTTTCAAGAGGTAGGGAATGATGCAGCCATCCAAGTAGAGTGTAACGACCCTAATTCTTCATTATTCATGAATTCGTTTGTTTCAAATTTTTGGTTTAGCTAAACCGGCTACTTTGGTCTAATCAGTGTGATACCTAAATTATTTATATGCACTCGTGGTCTCTTCTTCCTTGGACGCCGTCAAACATGGTGGAGTGAGAGAGGAGTCACCGATGTTCTCAATACCACAAAAGATCATAAACATCATTACTATGGACACCATCTTTGAATATTTGCGATGAAGTAGGGGGGTCAAGAAGTGGAAAAGAGATGCCCGAGACCGGAGCCGCCGTAACACCACCGTCTTCATCACCACCATATTTGGCCTTGTTGTTGTGTTACGCTAGATTCCATAGGTGAAGAATAATCACCAGATCCATCGCCATTTAATCTCACACATTTTGGACGTGAGCAAAGACGAGAGGGAGTGAGGACGTAAAAACGGACCAGTCTCATATCTTCACCATGTTCACTTGCATTATTCGATCCATGGCTGAGATGTTGTTTTGAGAGAGGTTTCTAGTTCGATACAAGGGATTTTAGGCTGCAAAACATGGCCTCTTGCATAGATCTCGTTTCCAAGAATCTATAGCAACAAACGGAATCGAAATCGAAGTTGTACAGAAGAAGTTACTGGCGTTGCTTCTTGGCCAAGAATAAGTTTAAGCTGTTGGGATGCAGAGACAGTTTGAACCAGTCTCAGCGTAAAAGCGAAACGGTCGACCTAAACAAAATAATTCCGTCTGTAAATTTGTAAGTACGTAGTTCTTTCTTTAATCTATCATCTCCAACAAGCAGAACATCATTCCGAGTTATTTTCTGAGAATTATGCTTGTTTTCGTGAGAGGTGTTGATGTAGTCTTCGTTTGCGACCAGACTGGAGATGAAGCTATTTTAGTTAACCAAATAGTTTCCGATCGGATTAAACTCGGTGACTACTGACAGAGGACACCTAGGACTACATTATGACCGGAGGGATCGAAAAGTTAACGGTCAGTCCTTGAGTTATTCACATGTTATCTTTAGAGTTCAATTCTGCCAGAAACATAATATTCATTTTTTCAGAGAGTTTCGGAATTGTTGTTGTTGAGCCGTCAAGGTCAGTCGGTGTTTTTCCAGGTTTTCTTTAGAACACGTGGCAAAGATGAGGGTATATTCCGTAATCCATACTAAAATAGAATTCTTCCTATCGTAGTTTAGATTTTGAAACATAGTCCGTCTGCTTGAATCGAGTCTTGCTTGATAGTTAGGATATTGATTGTAAACCGGAAATTAGGGGTCTAGAGGATTCAATCTTTGATTAGATTGTTTGATGTTAAGTGTTGAAATATATATATATATATATATAATAGTTATGAATATAAGGACTATGTGAGAGATTGCGGGGGCCAGACTGAGCTATCAACGCCGATGTTTGAGAGATTGCAGGGTGCAGAGACGTTTGCATATCGATGCCAGAGTATGACTGAGGGGGTACAGAGACGGACTTCTGTACTATCGACGCATAATATCTATATCCTTATGAGGAAAATACGGGATGTATGGACTAGCCTTATGCTATCATTGCATTGCCAGAGTGGAATTGGGACGTGGTGACTATGGACTTTGTGACTGTGGAAAAAAAAAACCCAGTTGGGTGATTGTGGATAAACTCACTAAGTCAGCTCATTTCCTGGCAATTAAGAAAACAGACACAGCTGAGCAGTTGGCACATATTTATATCAGGGAGATTGTGAGGTTGCATGGAGTTTCTGTTAGTATTGTATCAGATCGAGATGCAAAGTTTACATCTGCATTTTGGGGAGCCTTTCAGAAGGCGCTTGGGATAAAGGTCCATATGAGTACAGCTTATCACCCCCAGACAGATGGACAATCAGAGAGGATTATTCAGACCTTAGAGGATATACTCAGAGCTTGCATTTTGGATTGGGAAGGAAGCTGGGGAAAATCTACATCTAGCAGAGTTTGCCTACAATAACAGCTATCATTCGAGTATTGAGATGACACCATATGAGGTGCTTTATGGTAGGCCTTGCCGTACACCACTTTGTTGGACAAAAGTGGGGGAGCTACGAGACTTAGAACCAGCAATGGTTCCAGAGACGGTCGAGCAGGTAGGGATGCTCAAGAGTCGGCTTAAGGAAGCTCATGACCGTCATAAGAGTTATGCAGATAAACACCGCAAGGATTTAGGGATTCAGATGGGTGACTTAGTGTATCTGAAGATGAGGGCATTTCAAGGAGGATCTAAAGAAGTTAAGCCGAAATATATGTGACAATACTCCATTGTGGAGCGGATTGGAGCAGTGGCTTAAAAATTGCAGTTATCATCAGAGTTATCAAACTTCCATAATATGTTTATGTGTCAGTTTTGAGAAAGATCGTGAGAGAGCCATAACTCATTTTGCAGCAATCGCAAAGAGACCTTGGAAAAAAATGTGTCTAGCCAACCAATCAAGATTATGGATCGGTAAGTAAAAATAGCACAAGGGACGAAGAACATGCTTGGAAGAGTTTGCTGGGAGAGAGATGAGATCCAGGAAGAGTCCAAGGAGGCCAAGACTTAGATGAGGATTGACTATCTAGAAATTATTTCAGTATGGTACTGGACTGTTGGTTCACGATTTGAATTCGGGGTCGAATTCCTTATTAGTGGGAGAGAATTGTAACGACCCTAATTCTGCATTAATCATGAATTGGTTTGTTTCAAATTTTTGGTTTAGCTAAACCGGCTACTTTGGTCTAATCAGTGTGATACCTAAATTATTTATATGCACTCGTGGTCTCTTCTTCCTTTGACACCGTCAAACATGGTGGAGTGAGAGAGGAGTCACCGATGTTCTCATTACCACCAAAGATCCTAAACATCATTACTATGGACACCATCTTTGAAGATTTGCGATGAAGTAGGGGGGTCAAGACGTGGAAAATAGATGCACGAGACCGGAGCCGCCGTAACACCAGCGTCTTCATCACCACCATATTTGGCCTTGTTGTTGTGTTATGCTAGATTCCATATGTAAAGAATAATCACCAGATCCATCGCCATTTAATCTCACACATTTTGGACATGAGCAAAGACAAGAGGGAGTGAGGACGTAAAAACGGACCAGTCTCATATCTTCACCATGTTCACTTGCATCATTCGATCCATGGCTGAGATGTTGTTTTGAGAGAGGTTTCAGATTCGATACAAGGTATGTTAGGCTGAAAAACATGGCATCTTGCATAGATCTCGTTTCCAAGAATCTATAGCAACAAACGGAATCGAAATCGAAGTTGTACAGAAGAAGTTACTGGCGTTGCTTCTTGGCCAAGAATAAGTTTAAGCTGTTGGGATGCAGAGACAGTTTGAACCAGTCTCAGCGTAAAAGCGAAACGGTCGACCTAAACAAAATAATTCCGTCTGTAAATTTGTAAGTACGTAGTTCTTTCTTTAATCAATCATCTCCAACAAGCAGAACATCATTCCGAGTTATTTCTGATAATTATGCTTGTTTTCGTGAGAGGTGTTGATGCAGTCTTTGTTTGCGACCAGACTGGAGATGAAGCTATTTTAGTTAACCAAATGGTGCCGATCGGATTAAACTCGGTGACTACTGACAGAGGATACCTAGGACTATATTATGACCAGAGGGATCGAAAAGTTAACGGTCATTCTTTGAGTTATTCACATGTTATCTTTAGAGTTCAATTCTGCTAGAAACATAATATTCATCTTTTTCAGAGAGTTTCAGAATTGTTGTTGTTGAGCCGTCAAGGCCAGTCGGTGTTTTTCCAGGTTTTCTTTAGAACCCGTGGCAAAGGTGAGGGTATTCCGTAATCCATACTAAAATAGAATTCTTCCTAACGTAGTTTAGATTTCGAAACATGGTCCGTCTGCTTGAATCGAGTCTTGCTTGATAGTTAGGATATTGATTGTAAACCGGAAATTAGCGGTCTAGAGGATTCAACTTTTGATTGGATTGTTTGATGTTAAGTGTTGAAATATATATATATATATAATAGTTATTAATATAAGGACTATGTGAGAGATTGCGGGGGCCAGGGACGTCTGAGCTATCGACGCCGATGTTTGAGAGATTGCGGGGTGCAGAGACGTTTGCATATCGACACCAGTGTATGACTGCGGGGGTACAGAGACGGACTTCTGTACTATCGACACATAATATCTATATCCTTATGAGGAAAATGCGGGGTGTATGGACTAGTCTTATGCTATCATTGCATTGTCTGTTTTGTGTGATGCTTTAGGCATTGTGTGTTCATGTTAGAGCTAAACTTCCATAGTGAGAGTTCTATTTATTTAGTGAGAGGTTTGCGTGTCTAGCATCCCATACTTCATTGAGTGACTCCCCCTGTTGCTCACCCCTCCTTGTTCCCCTTTTAGGTGAGGTCGACGATCAAGAGTGATCTTTTCGGATCGGTGCTTTTTAGGCGTTTTCTTTTTTCCTTTCTATTTCAGATTTCTGGATTTATGCTTATCGTTATTTCAGACATTATTCTGTTTATTCAATTTATGGTGTTGAGACGACTTTTGAGAAGTAATAAAGTGGAGTTTTAGGAGTTTATTATTTATTAAGTTAATTCGAAAATGCGGGTCTCACATAGAGGTTCCCATAATCAGACAAGGGCTAACCACCAGTTCTGGATCTAGGGTCATAAGAAAGGGTTTCTCCAAAGCTGTCCAAGAGATCCTCAAGCAAGACCAAACTGAACCTCTCAACTAATAATTGAAGAGATGGTCCAACTGAAGATCCAAGACCCACCCGGTTCTACTGAGGTTCAAGAACAAACATGTCCAATCCAGTTTGCATCCTTTGGCCAGAACCAAACGGGGATGATCATTTCCACAAGCTTTCTTAGCTCAGCCTCAGGTCCCACTGCGCCTCGCTTAGACACTTGATTGTCCGGACCAGTCAGGTAAGAAGGTAAGATTTCCATTGAGATTTCTATCGGATTGATTTGTGTTTGGTTTTCTTTTAATTTGGTTCAATAAGCTTATGGGCAAATTGTTAAGTCCTTTTTTTCTTTTAAGTCCAATAAACCCAAGGCATTTGTTAGCCTTTTTCAGCAAGAGTCGGCCCCTTTTGTTTTAGGCCTTTTCGTTTAGAGTCCAGGAGAGAGTCCATGTAATCTTCTTCAAGTCCCCTAGAAGGACAAAGCTGCATTGAGTATTTAAGCTCCCTATAAGCAGCCGTGTATCTTTTTAATTAGCTAATATATGAGTCAGTTTGCCTTAGCAAAGAAACACCTAAGTCTTTCTAGTTTGTGAGAGCCGACCAGGAAGCATTCAAATCTTATCAAGTCTCAATCCATCTGACCTGTGGCGATGCTTCATTCCATTCCACCCACTTATTTAGCTTGAGAGAGATACACATCCAGCAAGCCAAATCCCATCATCATTCATCACCATCCATTGATCTGTTGGGAGAGACACACGTCCAGCAACAAGATCCAACCACTCATCCCTTTTATCTCTTGTTTATCATTAGAACCAATCAGACCAGCACTGCCCATTCATCCGACCACCCGATCACATGCAGGCCACACCCAGACCAACCTCAGTTCAGCCATCCGAACATTCTGATTTTCAGGTTGTATCATCAGGAGCAGCCAAACAACCTCTCAATAGTACATAGCTCGAAGGTAAAGTCCATCACCATCTTCAATCATTTACCCACACCCCCTTCAAGTGATTCAGGGAGAGACCGGTATTCGAGGGCCATACCAAGAACGTAGAGAGTTACTTTAGAAAAAAAAATCGTGGAACTGCATCGCAAAGATAATCTCTTACTATTAAAACATAGGTTGTTTAAAAAGGTTAAATAATATACTTTAAAAGTTACAGTCTTTGAAGTAGTCTTGAAAATTTTGAGAAGCTTTTCTAAAGTCTCACCTTCATGAAAATGCCAAGGTAAAGAGAATTCATCATGCCACCATGACTGTGATTATGTGGTAGATGAGGCATGAAAATGTGTTACAACACTCCCATTGGGTTCAAATCACATATGCAACAAAGTTACAGTTACGCGCGAAATATGAGTTTGGGTTTAGGTTCCGGCAGTTTACCTGGTAGTCTGGTAACAGCGATCTAGCTATCCATGACATTAGTCGGAAGACATTTCAAACTCAGGACAAACAGTGCAGTAGCTAGTCCACAATGTAGCACTAAATGCATTCTTTTCGGACCGACCGGTTCAACTGATAGGACATCAAAAAAAAGAGAGAACCCATTATCTAATTATGCATAATATGGCTGATACAAAACGTGTGTGTATAACTTGACTGCATCTAATACATGGAGTACACGGAGTGTGGAAATCGAAAGAATAATATTCTCATTGAATACTACTTTTGATAAGTAGAATAATTTATTCTTCTCATTTCAGTATAGATACATATATATCCACAACTTCAAAATATTCAAGTGTAGTTTATTTAAAATGTGTACTTTTCTCTAAAAAAACTTGATTCTTGTGTAGGCTCATCGAATCTGAGAAATAAGAGTGAAGAAAAAGGCTTCATCGCATGGTAAGCTCAAACCACCGGTCGGATGATCAAAACCAAACTCTTCTTCTGCTTTCCTCAGCAAAGCTTGGAAAGAAGGTTTGCTCAAGAAATAAACCGGAACAAAAAATCTCTTCTTCTTCAGATTTTCTCCAACGTAGACAGCTAAGAATCCTTTCGGTGTTGATGATTCCGTGGTAAAAGACTGGCGAATGATATGCTTCGTAGCAAAAAGACTCTTCAAAAATGTCATTTCTTGTATTAGAAAAGCAAAAAAACTTTGAAATTCTGGCTCGAGTTTTCTTGATATTGTTTGATGAGAGAAGGTTTGAGTTTGGTTTGTGAACTAGAGGGAAATGTGGGTCTATATATATTGGCTAAGTAAGAAAGGTTTTAATAATAATAACTTGTATTTCATGAGTAGTGTGTGTGACCTACAAGGACATAATTTTGGCAAACAGATTAGTTACGCGTATGGATTGTAGGAAGCTATAGCTTAATTAATGTTAGCGTGTTGAGAGGTAGTATGTGTCCTACATGGCTACGTGCATGTGGTTAATGGCTAGCTATGTCGACTTAACGGATGAATGGTGCACATTAATTAAACTAAAAACATTAATAGCAAGTAATAGAATTTACCCAAGGCGTGATAGTCTAGTGGTACTTCCTTGGCTGAGAGGTCAGGGATTCGAGGTCACTAGGCCACGATTTGGGGAAATGTGTCCAGGGCCATAAAAGATACATACAAAGGCTGGCACCGGGCCTAGGAGGTGGGGCGCAAGCTTAACACATGGTTAAACAAAAAAAAGTAATAGAATTTGTTGTAACGTGGCGACGCATCTTAACATACATAATTTTATGTTTGCATGTCGACTTGGGTAGATCGGTTGAATCTGCATGATGACACGAGTAACACACTAAACCTGTACAATATATGTTCTGATCTTGTGATGCCTTTTATATAGTGAACTTATTGACGTACAAAGTGCAAGCTTAATAAGTTAAAAAAAAGTGCAAGCTTAAACACTATTCACATTCACTTTTTCTGTTCCGTATAGCAAGTATCCATTGAAACGCGTTAAGTACGTACCATGTCAGTTTCTTGTACTCGTTTGTTGCTCATCCACAATATCCAACTTAAAACACCTGTCATACTTGTTAATATCTCATTCAAAATATCTTAGAATCCAAAGAAAAATAAACATCTTGAAATATCTACCCAAGAGACAGATATACATAATGATATTTCCTTTTCACGAAACTGGTCGGGCCAAAGTACGTACGGGGTACTACTTGTTATGGGCACCGGTCACATCTCTAGACCCTTTTGATTTTTGTGGAGAGGTCAAAGAAGATATAAAGCTGTACTTAAGCGAGTATCATGAATTTATGATAACCCCAGAAGGGTGAAAGAAGAAGAGCACATGGCAAAAGGTAGAGAAGAGTCTTGAAAGTTTGTTTGGTTAGGGAAAGTCAATTTTGTTTTCACATTATTAATTAATTAAATCGAGCCAACTCTCATGTCACATCTTCACTTGTCTGCTTCTCTTCAGTCACACCTCCACTATGGAAGATGATGATCACCACCAGGCACCAGAACAGAAAAGTTGCCTTTCATTAGGTCTTTTGTCCGGTCTATTGTTCGGAAGATGGCATTAAAAACTTCTTCATAAGGCAATACCATGTGCCATTTTATCTCCAAGTTGTAGACTATAACTCACAAAACTAACCTCTTATCTTTTCTTAGTTGAAGCTATGGCTTTTGAATTTGAATTTGGCATGTTCGAGATGAAAATACAAACTCGATGATTGTCTTATTTGAAGAAAAAAAATTACTAGAAGATTCACAATTGATTTCAAGGAAAATAATAGTAAAATCGTCTAAGAGACGAAGAGCTTGTCAAAAACAAGTTTAAATCAATAAATCCAGAAATCCTAATTCTTTTGCCGCCTTTGTGAGTTATTAAATTGTTTTTTCCTTGAGCGATTATCTATTTATATGAGGAAGTTGGGTAGGTGTTTCCTTTTCCTTTGCCGACTTGGAACTCTCCATTTGTCTCTCTTCTCACTATTGGGTCGAGATCGTTTACTCAATGGGCCTTACACTACAAGAAACACACAATTTTACCGAAGAAAATTAACGTGGAAAAAATGTCCTCGTAAAATTACATTTTCGTAACGAGTAACTTATGATAAAAAAATTAATCAACGTAAATTCTTCATAAAATAACAAAAATAATTTTTTGTCGTAAAAATGACGCAATTTAACAAAGTTTTACGAGGAAACATGGTTTTGTCGTAAAGTCGACGTAAATATAACAAGGATTTTAGGATGAAATAGTTTACGTCTATTTAGCGTCGATATCTCGAGTGCACCAAATTTTTAGTTGTAAACACTTTTTTTGTTTCGACAAGCTAACTATATTGCCTCGTAAATTCCTAGTAAAATTTCACCTACCAATTTCGAAAACTTCCTATTAATACGTCCCTTGTGTTTCTCAAATGAAACACACCAAAAAGAAAAAAAAAACTAAAAACTTGAATTAAAAAAAATGTCAGGTGATGGGAATATTTTCAAGTTGCAGAGGTGGATGTATACGCACGGGGAAGGTAATGGGAGAGTGACGAAAGAATTCTCGAATGGCTGGAGATATTTATGCATCAAGCAGATTCTACAATGTTCGACTAGGAAAGCGGTAAGATGTTATGTCCTAGTCGAAAATGCAACAATTCAAAATTGGCAACTCGTTAAAATGTATGGAAGCATTTAATAAACAATGGTTTCACGATAAATTACTATATCTGGTTTCAACATGGAGAAGGTTATAATTATGGGAATGAAGCTAGTAGTAGTAATAGCAATTTTCAGGATGAACCGGTTGATCATTTGCATAATCAACATAGTTGCCATCAGGAGAAGCAGATGGTAGATTATGATAGGGTCCATGATATGGTAGCTGATGCATTTGTAGCTCATGATGAAGTTGAAGAACCTAACATAGATGCAAAAAACGTTTTATGAAATGTTAGATGTAGTGAATCAGCCAATTTACAGTGGTTGTAGAGAAGGTCTCTCTAAATTGTTGTTTGCTGCTAGAATGATGAATATTAAAACTGGTCACAATCTACCTGAAAGTTGCATGGATGCATGGGCAGACTTATTTAAAGAGCATTTGCCGGAAGACAATGTGTCTGCTGATTGTTACTACGAGATTCAGAAAATGGTTTATAGTCTTGGGTTGCCTTCAGAGATGATAGACGTTTGCATTGAGAATTGCACGATCTACTGGGGAGATAATGAGAAGTTAGAAGAATGTCGATTCTGCAAGAAGCCATGATTCAAACTGCAAGGATGAGGACGTAATAGGGTACCATACCAAATGATGTGGTACCTACCAATTACAGACGAATTGGAAAGATTGTACCAATATGAGCAGACTGCGGGAGGGATGAGATGGAATGCCGAGCATACTCTGGCGGATGGTGAGATGACTCTTCCATCAGATGCAAGAGCCTAGAAATATTTTAACAAAGTACATCCACAATACGGTAGCAATAGCCGAAATGTGTATCTTGGATTACGCACAAATGGATTTAGTCCATTTGGAATGTTAGGGAGACAATATTCACTGTGGCCAGTCTTTCTTACGTCATACAACTTGTCACCAAAGATGTGCATGCATCGAGAGTTTCTATTCTTGACCATATTAATACCTGGTCTGAACCATCCAAAAAGGTCTGTAGATGTTTTTTTACAACCACTGACAAAAGAGCTGAAAGAATTGTGGTCTACAGGGGTGAGGACGTATGATTGCTCAACGAAGACGAATTTTACTGTGCGAGCGATACTTTTGTGGACCATAAGTGACTTTCCTGCCTATGAGATGTTGTCTGGATGGACTACACATGGGAGATATCTTGTCCATATTGTAATGGAATGACAAATGGGTTTCAACTGAAGAATGGTAGGAAGACAAGTTTGTTCGATTCTTCCCATTAACCATCCGTACCAAAGAAACAAGAAATTGTTTAGGCACAAAAGGGTTGTGAGAGACACTCCTCCTCCATATTTAACTGGAGAAGAAATTGAAGCGCAAATCGATTACTACGGAGCTCAATAAACAGTCTGTCGTGGTGGTAATTGGTTTATTCCCGGTAATATGCCTGACTTTTATGGAGTTCAACACAACTGGCACAAGAAGAGTATATTTTGGGAGTTGCCATATTGGAAGGATCTTCTTTTGCGCCACAACCTCGATGTGATGCACATAGAGAAGAATATTTTTGAGAACATCGTGAACACAATATTAAATGTCCCAGGGAAGACAAAAGACAGCAAGAAAAATCGAGGTTGGACTTGCCTGATATTTGCTCAAGAAGCGAGTTACATATAAGAAGTAATGGACAAGTTCCCGTTCTAATATTCAGATGTCTTCAGAACAAAAGTCGGTGTTGTTCAACTGGGTGGCATCAGAAGTGAAGCTCCCCGATGGGTATGTTTCAAATCTCTCTAGTGTGTTGAAAAGGGTCAAAAGTTCTTCGGGATGGAGAGTCATGATTGTCATGTCTTTATGCAACGACTACTTCCCTTTGCATTTGCGAAGCTACTTTGAACAAAAGTACATGAAGCACTTTCAGATAATATATTACGCATTTTTTATTACTTTATAATATGTACAAATTAATAAATAATATGACTACTATTTTTAATTGTTTTTATAATATACAAGGCATTGGAGCATTTTCATGGATCTGAGCACACGCACTATGAAAGAGGATGTCGTAGAACAACTTCATGAGAACATTCACATCTTATTGTGCAAATTAGAGAAGATATTTCCTTCGGCATTGTTTGACGTCATGCAACAACTAGTTTTCCACGTCCCGTATGAGGTATTGCTTCGTAGACCTGTACATTACGGATGGATGTATCAGTATGAGCGGGCCATGATATATTTGAAGGTAAAATCCAAAAACTTTGCAAAAGTTGAAGGTTATATAGTTGTTGGAAGTTTTACGGAAGAAACATCTCACTTCACATTGTACTATTTTGCACCAAAAGTACGTACCCGAAAAAGAGGTCCAAGAAGATATGATGATGGTGGTGTCACGCCAACATATACGGTTGATGGTGTTCCAGACATCTTTAGCCAAATTGGGCGAATGGGTGGGAAACTGAAAGAGGTTTGGTGGTCGAGTGATGAAGACGCCCATAGTGCACACACTTATATTTTACTCAATTGCGAGATCCATTGATGTGTTATTTTGAAAGATAACATATATGGAAACTTCTAAACGCATATATGTATAAATTATATAATTTTCAAATGATTAATTAATAGAAAATGTGATGTTACAGTCTATTTGTTAATCAAGTCGAAGAAACATTCCCAGATATATCCACAACTGAGGTAAACAAAAGGATGATCAACACTTTATTAAATGGTTGTAAAGTCAGGTATTAACTCAATTTTTGTTTGTCATACATGATTTGTGTTCACCGTTAGTATGATTAATTTCAACATTCTCATTAATTTGTGCATGTTGATTATGACGATCCAGATTACCCCACATGGTTTTACGAATTAGTTCAAGGTCCACTTGCAAAGGTCATCACATCACCGATGTATTTCACACGAGGCTTTACTTTTCATACATATGAGTATGGTAGACATCGGGCGACAAGTAATTATGGAATATGTGTGAAAGGCGAAATAAATTTCTACGAGATCTTTCATACGATTATTGAAGTGGGATTCTCAGGGTTATTGAGGCTGAAATGCGTCCTTTTCAAATGTGACTGGTTCGACCCCGTCGTCAATAGAGGTGTTCGGTTTAAAAAATTCGGTGTAGTTGATGTCAATGATGGACAAAGGTACAACAAATTTGAGCCTTTCATATTAGCTTTGCAAGCAGGCCAAGTTAGCTTCCTTCCATACCCTCAGAATCGGGAATAAATTGGTTAGTCATTATCAAAGTTACACCTCGTGGACGAATAATCGGTGGAGAAGAACAACCTTTGTAAGAAGAACACATCAATGAAGTCGAGGAACCTGAACAACAAACTGATGACATCCTTCTCATTGATCCGCATAATCGTGAGTACGAAGATCTTCCTGACGATACCACGGACGATGCTGTTGAAGACAAGTTTAATGAAAATGATGATGTTTCTAGTGATGACGAGAATTTCAATGATGTATCCGAATGATGATCTAATTTGTTTAATATGATTTACTTTCAGACTTAATGCATGTGTTTAGTTTGTTTAATCATGAAAATTAAATTATAAAATTTGATTTTGTGTAAAGCAATTGGGGGTTTGGGGGTTAGAAAGAAGAGATTGAGATTATAAGTTAAGGAACTTGGGGTTTGGGGTTTCGGGTATTAGGGATTTACATATATTCCTCGTAAAATCCTCGTAAAGAAAAACACAAGTATTGTTAATTCCTCGTTAAAACATTTCGTCATAAAATACTTGTAATACGAAAACGTGGCCTTGTTAATTCCTCGTAAAACAGACCGGCCTTGTAATCTTCTCGTAAAATTACGAGGGCTTTATGAAAAATTTAAAAATTAAATTATGTGTAAGACAATTGGGGGTTTGGGGTTTGGATAGAAGAGATTGATATTTAGTTTGTTTAATCATAAAAATTAAATCATATAATTTTATTTTGTGTAAGGCAATTCGAGGTTTGGGGTTTGGAAAGAAGAGATTGAGATTATAAGTTAAGGATTTTGGGGTTTGGAGTTTAGGGTTTAGGATTTACATATATTCCTCGTAAAGAAAAACACGGCTCTTTTTTGTTAATTCATCGTTAAAACATTTCCTCGTAAAGACTCATAATAGGAAAACACGGGCCTTGTTAATTCCTCGTAAATAAAAAAGACGGGCCTTGTTATTTTCTCGTAAGGTTACGAGGGATTTACGACAAAAATTAAAAAATGAAAAGACAGGCCTTGCAATTTACTCGCAAAGTCACGAGGAGTTTACGACGAAATATAATTCCCTATATATACCCTAACCATCCCACTTCCTCATTTTGTAGTCCCTTCCTCTCCTCCTCCTAGCAAGATACTCCTCTCTACTTCTTCTCTAGTTTAGCTTAGGTGGTTAGTTTAGGATAATTAGTGTTGATAGGTGGTTAGGTGTTGCGGCCAACAAACCAGCAGCTCGGCCAGAGTCTCACCAAACTGTCCATACCAACTAGTGTAGAGGTTCCAGCGACAAAGGTTCAGTCCAAGGAAAATATTTCAACAATGAAAACGACGTTTGGAGCAAAACTAATTTTACAAGAAGGCTTACTCATCAAGGAAGCACTGAGGCTTGAAATTTCTATAAAATCTTCACGTACCAAGAAGTTATGGATTTTACAATATGGAGATTTTCTAACCAATCCGGTTGCGAGTCCCAGCTTTTAGAAGTGAATTTCAGTGAAACAACGAAGCGGCCTTCTTCAGAATTTATTATGGGATTCAATAGGGTATTGTTAGCTTTCTATAATGACCGTAATCAGAAGGAATGGTCATGGGAAAACTAAGATACAATTAATTTCCCAAAACCGGCCAAACAGCAACCAATTGGATTTGGCTCGAACCAAACTTTTCTTGGGAAGCCAGGAAAAAAAATCTAAACCATCCAGAAGGCATAAAATAAGTTCTTAGATGTACCAGCACCCAGAGGATCAGGCAGATTCTCTTTACCATCAACTTTTTTATTTGGATGCATTCACAATATTTGCTTGCAAGGAAAATCTTCACCAATATATGGGAAAGGGGCAACGGTCATATTTTTCATAAATGATCCTAAGGAGCATATCAGGAAGACATATAAACCATGGATACATCCAGAAGATATCAAGATACAAAGCCATCACAAGTTTCCCATTTAAAGAAGACATAAATCAAGCTAACGGCTTTATTTCATGGAGCCATCAAAGCATTTGCTTCCAAGACTTTTATTTCGAATTTATTTTTTTCCTTTAGTAAATTTTAGACTGTTAGAAGATTCCTAAGTCGATCCTATATAAGCTTATTTCGTTTTTCCATTGTAAACACACCATCTTTGAATTAATAAGAATTTTCCAGTTTTCTAGTTTTCTTAAAACTATTGTATTAAGTCTTTAAAGTTTGTGAGAATATGCTCCAAAGCATCACGACTTATCAAGCCTCCCTTCCAAAGAGTCTTGTGGTATTCTCAATACACCCTCACTTCCATCCCATTCATTTTCCAAGATTGAGAGTGATACACATCCAGCAAGCAAAGCACCATAACGATCCACTTCAATCATCTACTGATCAAGCTGAGAGTGTCACACGACCAGAAGTTTTATTCCACCATATCTATCCTTTTCCTTTTCTTTTTGTCTATTTTCATTGTTTAGTTCGTAACATAAAACGCGTCTCATTTGTTTTCCATTTGTTTCAGGTTTACAACAAGGATTCCAGTAATATCGATTATTTGACCACAACCGGATTGAACTGATTGGAACCTCAGTAGATAATTTGGACGACCCCCATTCTGGGCTGTAATATTTTGGTATCATAGATAAAAGCTCCTGAATCTGGTCCATTCTATCCTTGCATCATCTTGCTTTCATTTGTTATTTCATTTTATAAATCGAAAACTCCAGAAAAACTGTCGTTTGTTTCAAGTTTTGTTTTTGCATTTTTATTTTGTGTTCTTGTTGTTCATCATGTTAAAACCAGAAAAGAAAAAATAAAGAATAATTTTTAGCTTGTTTGATTCACGAAAATTCAAAAAAAAAATTAGGCTAGTTATTTGCATTAATTTGTTTCCATATTAGAAAAGCCAACAAAAAAATCTACCTTTGAATTATTTCCTTTTTATTTGTTTTGCATATCAAGTAAAAATAAAAAAAAAACTCAAAAAAAAAGAATCATCATAGTTACGTTTTTATGTCATATTAGTTGATACATTTCGTGCTTGCATCAAGAAAATCAAAAAAAAAAAATTCAAACCATAGTTTATATCATTTGCATACTAGTTGTTTAATTGTTTTGCACACTAAGGAAAATTAAAAAAAAAAAGAATTCATTGTTGTTTTTGCATCTCATATATATTTCCATCGTGTTTGAAATCATTCCTTACTGTTTCCCTTCGAGTTTGCATCAAGAAAACCAAAGAAAAAAATTGCATCTTAGTTTATATCATTTCTGTCCATTTGTTGCATCATTCTCGGTTTTGATTAAGTGTCATTGCTGCATTTTTTTTATTTTGGTTCAACCAGAACTTTTCATACCTTCACTTGCTCTTTGAGATTGTTTTCAGGAAGCAATGATAGAGGAAGCACACGGCCTAACTCTAGAGGCCACAATGAACCAGCAGTTGGCAGCTTTACAAGAGCTCAAAGACCAGATTTCTCAGCTGGAGAAAAGGAACAAGGCACAAGGCCAACGACCCCAGCAGGAGAAAGAAGATTTGGAGATGCACCAGAGGCTGTCTATGTCGAGTCCAAGCCACCAGATCCATCAAGGATCAGGCCACATCCAAATTTTAAAACCCACAAACATCTTGTTGTTAATTCTCGGTTTGATTATAACTCTTTTGCTGATGAAATTGAACTATTTTCATTTTTAGGAAAAAAATGCTATCTAACATGGGAGAGGAACCTTGATGAATGGTTCTACTACAACAACATCCAGAAAAAGGAGAGGCTGTCCTATACCATTGATCAACTTAGAGAAGATGCCTTTAAGTGGTGGGTACAAGAAGAAGATGATAGAAGGTTTTATAAAGAACCAACTATAAAAATGTAGAAAGCTCTTAAAGAAGTCAAGAGATATGAGTTTGCACCAAATTACACAAGTTCTGAAATCCAAGAACTATATCCAGGGAGGCATCCAACTCATGTTTCCAAAGATGCAAGAAAGAGGTGTCAAAAGAAGGACAAAGAAGCTTGCCTTCACAAGGTAACATGCGGCCAAACCAGCGCCACACTATTGCCCATTGCTTCGACCAGAGGAGAGACATCCCAGAGGTCATGGAGATGAATAGAAGTGTCGGCCAAAACACTTTGAGAAGGACCAAAGCAGAACCAGAACAAACTACTATGCAAGGAAAGGCTAAGTTAAGTCCTACACTTGATGATATAGTTCATAAGTCATTTACCACTTATATAATGCACTTGTCTTTGTCCAAGAGTCTTATTTCAGGTACTAGAGAGACTTTATGCCAGGGAAATGACACCCTAGGATCAAGCCTTCCAATGGATCAGAAGGAAGCTCAATGCGCAAAGCCATACATGCTGCTTAAGGAGGCCAATTCAGGGACATCCATGTTGTCTAATCCGACCAGCACAGTCCAAGGTAAATCTTCTTACTCTAAATTTGAGGAGCATGCTAGTTCTAAACTTCATAGAAAAGAACATATTTCTGTATCTTGTCCTGATGAGAAAGTATTGAAAGAAACTTCACAAGAAGATAAAACTGATTTATCAAAAATGAGTGATAATTTATTTCAAACTAATTTATTGGTTCCTAATTCTTGTGTCATGTATTTGTCTTTTTCAAAAGGTTATGTAACAGGCACTGTGGCACAGAAACTCAAGGGAGAGGAACCACCAAACTTACTCCATGTTATGGACCAGAAGAAATCTCAAGACATGATTACCACTCATGTTGCTTAAAGAAGCAAAACCAGTAATCAAAGTATCAAACCAAGGTAAGTGTTTAACATCACCTTTAGATAGTGATTTAAACATGTATATTCCATATACATGGATACCAGATGCGAGCCATATGCTTACTAATGTTCCAAGGGCCGAACTAGAACATGAGCTCAATCAAAATCCACACCACAAGTGGACACCGAAATCTTAACAAGGATTGTTCAAGTGACAAAACCTGAGGTAACTTTCACTTTAGATCATCATGATATTATTAATTTCATGACAATATTAATGCACTTGTCTTGTCCAAGGAAAAGTGAAATTGGTATAGAAAACCAAGGTGAGCAAAAGGCAAACAAAGGACTAGATGTTCTTACTTCCCAAAGGTTAATTGTTCTATATTTTTATCAGTTTATAAATCCCTTTACTTTGAAATAATACACTTGTCTTTTCCAAGATTTTTTGATCCAAGGATAAGCCAAGAAGAACATAACAACCGAACTGATGTATCACAAGAGGGTGAACATACCAACCCAGGTAAGAAGTTGCAAGAAATGCAGCCATCTAACCAAATTTGTCCAAAGAAGGATTTCATTCTTCGTTATGCTAATGCAACTAAGGTAAATTTAACCATAACACATTATGTTCATCAAACTCCAGTATCAGATATAATTCACTTGGTATTTTTCCAGAATGTTGTAGATCTTTCAGGTTGTAAAGAAGAAAGATTCAAAGAGATCCCACCAACAACAAAGCGGCCTTCTGCAGAATTTATTATGGTATTCAAGAGGGTATTATTAAATTTCCTGAATGACCGAATTCAGAAGGAATGGTCATGGGAAAACCAAGATACAATTAATTTTCCAAAACTGGCCAAACCGACATCAATTGAGGAAAGTTTCCAACCAATTAGATTTGGCTCGAACCAAACCTTTCTTTAGAAGCCAGGAGACAATCTAGACCATCCAGAAGGTATAAAAAGTCCTTAGATGTACCAGCACCCAGAGGATCAGGCGGATTCTCTTTACCATCAACCTTCCTTATTTGGATGCATTCACAATATTTGCTTGCAAGTAAAATCTTCACCAATATATGAGAAAAGGGGCAACGGCCATATTCTTCATCAATGAGCCTAAGTAGCTTATCAGGAATACTTATAAACCGTGGATACATCAAGAAAATATCAAGATACAAGGCCATCACAAGTTTCTCATTTGAAGAAGACATAAATCAAGCTAATGGCTTTATTTCATGAAGCCATCAAAGCTTTTTCTTCCAAGACTTGTATTTCAAATTTATTTCTTTTCTTTAGTCATTTTTAGACTGTTAGAAGAGTCCTAGGTGGAGCCTATATAAGATTATTTTGTTTGTCCATTGTAAACATACCATCTTTGAATTAATAAGAATTTTCCAGTTTTCTTAAAACTATTGTCTTAAGTCTTTAGAATTTGTGAGAATCAGCTCCAAATCATCACGATTTATCAAGCCTCCCTTCCATAGAGTCTTGTTCCGTCCTCAATCCAGCCTCACTTCCATCCAATTCGTTTTCCAAGCTTAAGAGTGATACACATCCAGCAAGCAAAGCACCATATCGATTTACTTCAATCATCTACTGGTCAAGCTGAGAGTGTCACAGGACCACCATCTTGATTCCACCATATCTATCATTTTCCTTTGTCTATTTTCATTGTTTATTTCATAGCATAAATCGCATCTCATTTGTTTCAGGTTTACAACAAGAATTCCAGCAATATCGATCTTTTGACCCTAACCCGGTTGAACTGATTGGAACCTCAATAGATCATTTGGACGACCCCCATTTTGGGCTGTAACATTAGGGTAGGGAATTTTTAGATGGGTTTATGGAATTTGTTGATAATATAGGATGATGATTTTAAATGTTAATTAATAATCTACTTAGATGTTTTCTTTCGGATGGTTAATAATGAATTTTTTTTTACAGATGGTTAGAAAGAACAAGCTTACATTTCATTACAGAGATATGTTTGGTGAGCCTGGTAGTCGTACAGACGCATCATCTTCTTCAGCTCGTAGTTATTCGGTTTCGGAGACTGTCCCCGACTCTAAGTCTTCTCTGAGAGTCTCCCACTCATCTCCTTTTCGTGCACCACCGGTTCCTTCCTATGTTGCACCACCAGTTCCTCGGTTTGATGCACCTCCTCCGAGGCCCGCACATCATGATCATGTTCCAGAGGAGGCACCTCCTCCGATGGCGGCCGGGATTCATCCCGATTTGCAGGTGCCACCGAGTGCTCCTCTTGCTATGTACACCGTCGAGGACCTTTTCACTCAGCCAGGCAGAGAAATTTTACCAGTCTTAGACCACGACGACCGGACAGAACTTTGTGGTATGTTACATTTTTATTGTGCAATTATTTTATAACAATAATAAATAATTAATTTATACTTTTAATTTGTTTTTCAAGTTTGGGGTTGACGGTTCTGTCGCTCGGAACGTAACCGAGGTGATCAAAGACTACTTCTCTGAGGCTCATCCAAACTAGAAATTGACGCCGCACCACGTCAGAATGACGTGGTTCAAAATGTTCGCAAAAAATATTAATTAATTATATAGTCTTTATTTTTTATTATTAAAACTTTTTATTATTTTGAAACTAATTATTAATCTAATTTTTTCTGTTTCAGCAAAAATATCAGTGGTCCATAGGGGTGCACGAGAGGGTGAAGAAAGCGTTTATCGGGAAGGCGAAAGGTCGATTGTTGGACACGGTATCCAACTGGAAGGATGATTGGATCGTGAAGGGTTATGAGCAAGGACAACCCGCTGAGCTCACCAAGGATGTGTGGGATGGCCTCATCCCTTATTTGAAGCTGCCATCGTCCATTAGAGTCACCAACAGTTGCTCTGCCTCCCGTCTGACGGAAGATGAGCACGGCAACGGGACGATGCTTCACTCTACGGGTCAAAAATCCCACGCTGGTGTTCGTTTGGATATGGTAAATATTTTAATTAATTAATTAATTTTTTTAATATATTCTAACTTTCTTAAATGTTTTTAGGCCAAAGAGACGGGAGAACTCTCGTCTCTTAAGGATCTTTGCAAGAGGACCCATAAGAACCAGGTTGGGCAATTTGTAGATCCTAGGTCCGAGAAAATCTACAACGACGTGGTTGCTCGGATTGAAGACCGCCAAACCCAGCTGACCCAAAAGTCCCCCGATGGAATACCAGTCACATTATCCACAGCTGAAGTGGATCAGATTTACGAGGAGGTAAAAAAATTTAAGTTTTTTTTTATTATTATTCATTTAATCTAATTTTTCACTAATATTAATTTTTTTAAAGGTTGTCTCTAAGAAAAAGGGATGTACGTTGGGGATGAGTTCCGTGAACAATGTCCCAAGAGCGACATCGTCTTATGTTCAGAGACGGGATGATGAAGTTACTCAGTTGCGTTCCGAATTGAACTCGACGCGGTCTGCGCTCACAACTTGTATGGGTTCAGTCGAGGGTTTTCTGGACCTTATAGCGGCTCAAAATCCTCAATAGGAGGCCATGTTGGCAGAGATGCGGAGACAAAATCCCATTCCATAGCCACCCCGCAAACAGGTTGATAAGGAAGCAGTAGAGAGAAGGAGTCGAGAATACTTCGAGGAGATGCAGAACAACAACGGGCCTTAGTTTTTTTCTTTTTATTGTATTATCAATTTGAAACTTAAATATTTATAAAATATTTTCTTATTTGTTTTATAATTTAATTTTTATTAATTTTGAAATAAATTATAAATAAATTTGATTATATTTTATTATTGTAGGAAATACAAAATCGAAGGAAATTTGTAGCTAAGTTACGACATTGTAACGAGGAAATCTAAAAATACTTAACGAGGAATTTACTTCAAAATATATAGCTTCTCCTTTACGAGGAAACTTTTACGTGTTATTTACGAGGAAACTTTTACGTGAATTTTATGAGGAAACTCTTACGTGTATTTTACGAGGAAATATTTACGTGTACTTTACGAGGAACGTTAGTGTGTTCTTTACGTGGAAGCCTTACGTGGATTTGACGACAAATATTTACCTTTACTTTACGACGAAACGTTTCATCGTAACTTTACGACGAATTAGCGCGGAAATATGTGTTACGACGAACGTTTAACGATAAATGGGTTTCATTGTTAATTCGTCGTAAAGCCTCTTTTACGACGAATTAACAACGAAAAGTCTCGTCGTTAATCGTGTGTTTTCTTGTAGTGTTACTGAGGGACACACCATCTCTAATAATGGTTATTTAGAGCATCTCCAACAAGAAATCTCATTTTGAACGGGGTGATATATCATGAATTTGACCAGTTTTAACCCATGATATAAGCATGTTTTTAGAGTATTTTATATGTATTTGAAGTTGTATCTGATTGACACCGCTCCGCCCTAAGCTGGTAAGTCTACACTTACCACTTTAGATAATAAAAAGGAAGTAGTCCTAAAAAATCCAGAGCAAACTTGCAATACACTAAACTGACTTATTAATGAAGAATGGGCTGCAATCTTTGAGAGAATTATCATGACTTTGAATAATGAGAAAGAACGTCAATTATCAATGCAAAATTTCTGAAGACCGATAGGACCTATTCCAATGGGTCCGCGATCCAACTACAAGAAAAAAATGTAGGAGGTTCTGAGCTTAATCTCGACTTTCTCATTATGGTACGCCAAAATCCTTTTCATGGCTTTCCCACTGAACACCCATATGATCACATCGAGAAATTAGAAGACATGTTGTGTGATGATTACAACCACTGCAAGCTATTTTCATTATCTCTTGAAGGAGACGATAGAAAGTGGCTGGACCAGTTACCACCTGGATTCTTGACTAGCTGGAGGGACATTAGGAGTGCATTCATTAATAACTTCTTCTATGAGACGCGATTTTCGGATGTGAGAAAAAAGATATCGACATTTTCCAGAGGAATCAGTGAACTCTTCAAAAATTCTTCGGGGAGGTTCAAGGATTACTAGCGTGAATGCCCACACTATGGCTATTCGAAACCCCAATTAATCAACACCTTCTACAGAGGTCTAATCACACTTACAAGGCCACATTCCACACTGCCAGCAAACATAACTTCAAAACAAGGATTCACGAGAAAGCTAGAAGGTTGATTGAGAACATTGCCTCCGGAAAGGGTTGTGAGAGAAATGATGTCGAAAGGAGTGATCCAATGAAGTCTGAGGATGAGTTAGTTGAAGTAAAAGCAACATTTGAATATGTTCAAGATCTTCTGGTGAAACAAGATCAACCTCTATCCAATAATAAAGATGAAGATGATTTTCCTGAACAGGATGAACGAGTAGAGTCCATCGGGGTAACCACTCTCGAGAGTCGACAACTTGACTATGACTGTAGTATTTTCACCAGAAACTATGACTCAGCTATGAAGGCACAAAAAGGAAATACAAAGTTTAAGATAACCCAAGTCTCCACGGGAAACGGTAGAATGGCCACCAACCTCGACGGGAAGATAGATTTCATATACTCTAAGCTAATGGAAAAGTTTGAAGCTTTGAGTGCCAAATTAAAAGGTTAGATGGCCAAGTTGCACAAAACGTCGTAGCTATCAGGAAATAAGAAGGATTTCTCACTGGAAGAACCGACACTAACCCAAGAAGTCAAGTTAGCACTGTAACATTTAGAAGTGAAAGGCACTCAATCCTTACGTGAAGGAAGGCAATACCATATATGAATTAGTAGAAATCGAGAGAGACGGAAAAAAACAATCAGCCACCAACTGATACTCATGAGCATGGTTAAAACCTTTTCCCATAACTGGAGAGGTGTGACCAAGCGAAAGGGTTGGAAGAATTACAACACGACCTCGATGATAAGGAAGCATACTAGGAGATTTCAATCGACGATGCACCCTCAATGTCGATCGACACCCAATTCCTCTAGAGTCACATCTGTCTAAGTCCTCTACGCTAGTAGTAACTAGGGTATACAAGCCAACGCCTCCTTTTCTAGGCACCGATCTACAATGCCTTAGCAATGACGATTGACAATACTTTCTCGGCACTGATTGACACCGCTCTACCCTAAGAAGGTAAGTCTACACTTACCACTTTAGATAATAATAAGGAAGTAGTCCTGAAAAATCCAGAAGGTCAAACTTGCAATACATTAAACCGACTCATTAATGAACAGGGGGCTGCAATCCCTGAGAGAATTATCATAACTTTGAATAATGAGAACGAACGTCAATTATCAATGCAAGATTTATTAAGACCCAATAGGACCTATTCCAATAGGTCCGCGATCCAACAACCAAAAAACAACGCATGAGGTTCTGAGCTTAATCTCGACTTCCTCATTTTGGTAAGCCAAAATCCCTTTCATGCTTTCCTACTGAACACCCATATAATCACATCAAGAAATTAGAAAACATGGTGTGTGACGATTACAACTTCTGCAAGCTCTTTTCACTCTCTCTTGAAGGAGACACTAAAAGGTGGCTGGACCAGTTACCACCTGGATCCTCGACTTTCTAGAGGGACATTAGGAGCCCATTCATTAATAACTTCTTTGATGAGACACAATACTGGGAGGTGAGAAACGAGATATCGACATTTTTCCAAGGAATCAGTGAACCCTTCAAAAAATGCTTGGGTAAGGTTAAAGGATTATCAGCGTGAATCCCGATTCCATGGGTATTCGGAACTCCAATTAATCAACACCTTCTACAGAGGTCTAAATCTCACTTACCAGGCCTGCTCGACATTGCCAGCGAAGGAAACTTCAAAACCATGAGTAACAAGAAATCTAGAAGGTTGATGGAGAACGTTGCCTCATGTAAGGGTTGTGAGAGAAATGATGTTGAAATGAGTTAGTTGAAGTAAAAGAAACATTGGAATCTGTTCAAGCTCTTCTGGTGAAACAAGATCAACCTTTATCCAATCATAAAGATGAAGATGATTCACCCGAACGGGAAGAACGAGTAGAGTTCATCAGAGTAACCACTCTCCAGAGTCGACAACTTGACTTTGTCAATAAAGAAGAAGAATTTCTCCCTATAAGAACCAACACTAACCCAAGACGTCAATTTAGCGTTGTAACATTGAGAAGTGGAAAGCAACTCACTCTTGACGAGAAGGAAGGTATTACCTTAGATGAATTTGTAGAAGTCAAGAAAGACGGGAAAACCGATCAGCCACCAACTGATACTCCTGAGTATGGTTCAAACCTTTTTCCAGAATTGGAGAGGCGTGACCAAGAAAAAGTGTTGGAAGAATTACAACCCGACCTCGATGATAAGGAATCAGAGTAGGAGATTAAAGAAAGTATCAATCGACGGTGCACCTGCAATGTCGATCGACAGCCGATTCCTCTAGAGCCAGTTCCGTCTAAGTCCTCTACGCTAGTTGTAACTAGGGTATACAAGCCAACACCACATTTACCGACACTAACCCAAGACGTCAATTTAGCGTTGTAACATTGAGAAGTGGAAGGCAACTCACTCCTGACGAGAAGGAAGGTATTACCTTAGATGAATTTGTAGAAATCAAGAAAGACGGGAAAACCTATCAGCCACCAACTGATACTCCTGAGAATGGTTCAAACCTTTTTCAAGAATTGGAGAGGCGTGACCAAGCAAAAGTGTTGGAAGAATCAAAACTTGACCTCAATGATAGGGAATAAGAGTAGGAGATTAAAGAAAGTATCAATCGACGGTGCACCCACAATGTCGATCGACAGCCGATTCCTCTAGAGCCAGTTCCGTCTAAGTCCTCTACACCAGTTGTAACTAGGGTATACAAGCCAACACCTCATTTTCCACCCACAATCGGATGAAAGCAAATTGAGAACAAGAAAATGCTATGTGCAAGAGAACTTTCGTCAAAATAATTGTAGAAATGCCGCTTAGTGACAACCTTTATCTTTCGTCTTCTGTCTAGAAATACTTAAAAGACATGGCAACACACGGTTTTCATATTAACGAGCAGAGCGTGATGATGGTTTCAGAGGAGTTAAATCTACATTCAAGGAGAAATCTCAGTTAAATGCTTGGATCCAGGTAGTTTTGTTTTAGTTTGCAAATCAACCGTGAGCGATTTCATAGATCCCTCTGCGATCTGGGCTCCCGTTTGAATTTAATTCCTTATTCCATTCTAGTTGCCCTCGGGGATGACTTAATTCAAATATACCAGAATCACCCTCGTTTTAGCTGATAGATCCATTAGGATTCCCGAAGGCATCTTATAAGATGTTCCCATTAGGGTAAACGGATGCCACATACCCACGGATTTCGTAGTTCTTAAATACAAAAATAACCAAAAGATCTTCCGATGGTTTTCGAAATGAAACGACTGGTTAAGAAACCACTAATCGATGGCCAAACTTTCTTCATCGATCATCTCTCCGAACTTGCTAATGAATCATTCATGGATGTATGTTCTAACGATCCTTTAGGTAAATCTCTAACGGCTCCCAAGAGGGACATTATTAGTCTGGATGATAGAGCTGATGAGTATAATAGGCTAATGGATGTCAGTAGAGAAGTCATGCATGTAGAAATATATAAATATCGATCGATACCCCAACAAAGGTATCGATCTACACTCGCTCGAATCGAATAGCTAGAGTACAGAAAATGCTTCGAAAGTATAACTAAAACAACTTCTAACTGGCCTCAAATACGCTTTCCTCTGCGATAATTCTTATCCTATCATTTCTAATGCTAACTGGAGCAGCAGAGTACTCACTTTGTTACTAAACAAGTTGCGCAAGTATCGTAGAGCTCTTGGATATTCCCTAGATGATATTCCAGGAATCTCAAATCTATGTATGCATAGGATACATCTGGAAGACGAATCAAAGTCGTCCATTGAACACCAAAGGAGACTAAACTCGAACCTCAAAGAGGTAGCGAAGAAAGAAATTATGAAACTACTGGAAGCAGGAGTTATCTATCCAATTTCGGAAGTAAATGGGCAAGTCCAGTTCATGTCGTTCCTAAGAACAGGGGTTTACAGTTTTAAAAAATGATAAAGAGGAGCTAATCCAGATGCGGACTGTCACTAGGCATAGGATGTACATCAATTACAGGAAGCTAAACGCTGCTACAAGTAAACACCATTTTCCCTTACCCTTCATCGATCAAATGTTAGAAAGGCTTGTGAATCACCAATATTACTGCTTTCTTGACGGGTATTCTGAATTCTTCCAAACTTTATCCATTCGGACGATCAAGAAAAGACCACTTTCACATGTCCATATGGAACATTCGCCTACTGCATGATGCCTTTTGGACTTTGTAACGCCCATGCTACATTCCAGAGATGCATGATGTCAATCTTTACAGATGTGATCAAAGAATTCATGGAAGTTTTTATGGACGTTTTCTCGGTATATAGATCAGATTTTAAATCTTGTCTTGACAATCTTTGCAAAGTTTTAGCCTGATGTGACGAAAAGAATCTTGTCTTGAATTGGAAAAATATCATTATATGGTTAATGACGGAATTTTCCTAGGACATAAGGTCTCGGCCGCCGGTGTTGAGTAGACAAAGCGAAAATCGAGCTAATGATCGGTCATACCGGCATCCACAAATGTGAAAGATGTAAGAAGTTTTCTTTGGCATGTAGGGTTCTACAGGAGATTCATTAAAGACTTTAGCAAAATAGCTAGACCTCTCACAGCTCTACTGTGCAAAGACATAAAATTTGACTTCACTCCCTAAAGCCTTCGAGGAATTCAAATCAGCACTAGTAACTGCTCCTATTGTGCAAACTCCAAATTGGAGTTTACCCTTCGAAATAATGTGCAACGCAAGTGATTTTGATTTAGGCGCAGTGCTGGGGCAGAAAAAAAGGACAAGATTATACATGTTGTCTATTACGCCAGTAGAACTCTGGATGCTGCGCAACCAAATTTTGCAATAACAGAAAAAGAATTACTAGCTGTCGTTTTTTCTTTTGAGAAATTCCGTCCCTACCTAGTTGGCTCTAAGGTATTTGTCCGCACTAACCACGCCGCCCTAAAATATTTGATGCAAAAGAAGGATGCGAAGCCAAGGCTTTTGAGATGGATTCAACTCCTACAAGAATTTGATATTGAAACCAAGGATAAGAGAGGAGTAGAAAACCAAGTCGCTGATCATCTTTGACTAATCAGAGTCGACGATGATGTACCCATTGACGATTTTGTACCCACAGAAAATGTTTACCATATGAGTGATCGTTTATTAGTAATGTGCGTTTATCATCGGAGGGAGTATCGATCGATACCCTTGAAGTAACATCACTTGACACACCGGATGACAATTACGCCAACCCCCGTGATGATGCAGTGACAATCGAGTTATAAATGTTGCTTGCAACTCCACGTAAAATGAGAAAGATTCTCCCAGAGTTAGGAGTTCATGTCCGGGGGGGTTCGCGTTAAATGCACCAGATCAGATAGACCATGGTATGCCGATATATTAAACTATCATGCAGCTTACGTAGAGCCAGCAATATTTAGCGGATATACCCAAAAAAAATTGAGAGAAGACCGAAAATATCATTGGGACGTCCTTGCCTATATAAACACTGCTCCAACAGTATATACAGACGCTGCATTGTGGAAGTTGAAGTACCAGATATTACATTCCAAAGCCATGGATCTCATTATGCTGAGCATTTCGCAAGTTTTAAGAAAGTATCTAAAATTCTTCAAGAAGGTTTTTCGTGACCCACCATGTTTCGTGATGCTCAAGCCTACATAGCTCAATGTGATCCCTATCAAAGGAGGAAATATCAGCAAAATACACTAAATGAAGCAGAATTTCATACTTGAAATGGAAGTGTTTGATTGTTGGGGCATCGACTTTATCGGCCTTTTCCGTTCTTCACACAGAAATATATATATCCTCGTTGTTGTCGACTATGTATCAAAATGGGTTCAAGCATTAGCATCCCCAACAAATGATGCATCAGTAGTCATAAAATTGTTCAAAAGCATCATTTTCCTAGATTTGGAATACCTCGAGTAGTCATAAGCAATGGACGTACTCACTTTATCAACAAGGAGTTAAAAAGACTACTAAAGAAACATGGTGTTCATCACCGAGTAGCCACACCTTATCATCCTCAAATCAGTGGCCAAGTTGAAGTTTCCAACCGACAAATCAAGGAAATCCTCGAAAAGACGGTAAAACATGGAAATATTGGTCCACAAATTTTGATAAAACTCTTTGGGCTTACAGGACTGCATTTAATGCCGTTAAGTACCATTCCGTTTCACTTAATCAATGGAAAACCATGTCATCTTTCGGTGAAACTTGAGCACAAAGCAGCATGGACCGTAAAAATGACGAATTTCGACATCAACCTCGCTGCAGAAAGGAGACTGGTGTAGTTAAATGATTTAGATGAGATTAAACATCACGCCTATAGATATACACGGAGAGAACAAAAGCTTATCACGATAAAAAGATCATTGCTAGACACTTTGAGCCAAACGACCAATGCTTCTATACAACCCTCGATTGACGCTTTTCCTTGGGAAATTTCGAACCTGACGGTGAAGGTCCCTTTACTGTCAAAGAGTTTACACCATATGGAACCATCTTCTTGATTAGCTCTACAGGAGACGAGTTCCTAGTAAATGGGTAGAGAGTGAAGCATTACTGGGCGAAAGTAGAAATTCCGGATACCCAAACTATGCGTCTGAGATTGCTAATTTATGATTGATCAATATAATAGTCGAGCTAACGACTAAAACAAGCGCTGAGTGGGAGGCAAACCACTAGTTATTTGGTTCAGGATTTATTTTAAAAAAAGTTAACTTTACGAAATTATTTACAATTTATTTTTAGAATTAAATTAATTAATTTAATTTAATTAAGAAAGAAAAAGATTTTCAAAGGTGTTGATTGACACCATCCATGATTGTCGATCGACACCCAGTGTCGAGAAGCAGTCCTTTATTAACTCGACACTTCACCTTCTTCCCTAAAATCCAAAAACACTTCAAAACAATCACCCAGCGATTTCTCTCTCATTTCTTGGCCGACTTCTGCGATTCAAAGCCTAAACCACTCAATTTTTAACTCTCTGTCTGTTTAGTACACTCAATCAACCGATCTACAAGGTATGTTCTTGAAATCTTCTATTTTGAGAAAATTTTAGGGTTGATAGAAGAACTTAATTTAGAACCAGTATTAAGCTTGTTTTAGAACGATTTAGGGTGATAAAATGATAGAATAAGAAGCATTTACTGCTATTGATGATTATTGGTATATTTCAAGTTCGATTCGAACCGATTTGGATTTCAGGTTTCGCAAACTAATGTCGATCAACACCCATGGTGATTTATAATACGTAGACATTTCTTACAAAGAAAATTTCAGAAGATTTCTTATTAAGTATTAAGAGATATATATATATATATATGGTTGTGGATATTGGTCTTGTTTCAAGACCTACTATTTTCCAATAGTGCGATTGGTGTATAATATAGACACCAAAAATCAAAGAGTGTTTTGGTTTCGCCCAAGTAAATTATGGGCTAGACCCAAAAATTCTTGGTCACAAAATGCCTTATGTTCCACTTGCAAAAGCATGTATTTTTGATCGAGTCAATATTATACCAAACTTTTATCAATAAGTGAGAAACAACAATAAAAAAGTAAAGCTATTTTCTAAACATTATTTGTGAAATAATTTTTTAAAATTTGATTATGTCATCATCATATATTTTCAAGAAAAAGATGATAATCTTAGTGAAAATTTTAATATGACTTCCATCATATTATGACATGCACAAATTAAAATGATAATTTTATTTTGGTAAAACTCATAAAATAAAATAATAACTAAATTTGGTTTAATGATTTTCTGGGGAGTGGGGGTAAATCATACAATAAAACAGTAGATAAATTTGATGATATAAAATAAGTGAGTTTAGAGTTTGGAATATAAAACCCAAAACACTATATTGAATAAAACTAATGATATAAAATTATCAAAATTATTAGTGAGTTTAGAGTTTGAAATATAGTAATAAGACATTTATATATATATATATATATATATATAATCGAAAGTATAATTATTTGAATTTAAAAATGACAATTTCTTGAAGAAGTTAAGACATAAAAATATAAATATTTAAATTTAAAAATGACAATTTCTTATCGATATCAATATATTAGATGAAATATCACATTTAACGATTTTTTATCATTCTATGATAAAATATGAAAAAAATATCAAATAAATGATTACATAGCTGATAATTTTATATGTTTTATAAGGATTCAAGTTTGGTTTCACCATCAAAACGACTTTACGATAGTCGACAAAATAAAATCGGATCGTGACCCAATCGGCTGCCAAAAGGATCTTCGGGTTGGGTATTGGCTTGGTTATTTTCGTCAAAAACATAAACACTAAAATACAGAAATAATTTTTTATATCATCAAATTTATCTATTTTTGATAATTTTGATGATATAAAACCCAAAACACTATATTAAATAAACCTAATGATATAAAATTATCAAAATTATTAGTGAGTTTAGAGTTTGGAATATAGTGTTTTGAATTTAGATTTAAAATTTAATATTACTGTGAGATGAAATTTAAGATTTGAAATTAAATTATAAAAAGATTAGAGTTTTATGACTTTTAGTTAAATATTAGGGTATATGATTAATTTGAGTTATGATATATATAGATCTATAATTTAGGTTTTGAAGTTTAGATTTAATATTTACATATAATTTATTAATATTTTAAAATTTTGAATTTAGACTTAAGATTTGAGATTAAAAAAATATTTAAATTTTAGGGGTTGTGTTTAAAGTTTAAGGCTTAGGGTTGAAGTATGATAAAATGTTTGGGACGAAGTTTTGGGGTTTAGAATTTGAAGTGTTCTTTAAGGGTTTTTTGCAAATTTGACTCAAAACTCAAAGTCAAACACCAAACTAACCTCTCCCTTTTTTGTCATTTTTTTGTCCAATTCACCCCATATGTTCACATTATTTACGAAAATACCATTGATTTTTTTCTTGTTTTTTTTCTGAAAATGACATTTTTACTCTCTCAACCTCATCATCTTCAAATATTTACAAGATTGTCATTGCCATCAATACCACAACCACCATGAACAACCAATTTGAAGCTCTTAATGCACATAAAATTGATTGACACTACCTAAAATTGATTGGCACTAATTGTTATGAACAAAAAAACAAAATCTCTTTAACTTTGTCCATATTCATCCAAAAAACTCAAGCTTTTGATTCTAAAATTTTTATGCTTGGTAGAGCCATTCAAGCATACTATTCTTCGTGGGTTACTTTCGTTTGAGGTTCTGGGTGGTTTGAGAAGACTATGTGTGCTTAGGAAGTCATCTCAGTAGTTAAAGGTATGAAATTGAATTTTTTTTCAGATTTGTTCGCGTCGAAGACTTACCCGTAAGTCGTCTGGCTGAAGAAGACTTACGGGTAAGTCTTCTAAGCAAACAGACGATTTACTTATAAATCTTCCAAATTTGTTTGTTAAGAAAAAAATTCTAGACGACTTACTTGTAAGTCGTCTAGGATAAACGGGTTAGTTTTGCATTTGACCGAATTGTGTCAGATCTTTGACTTTTCCTAGACGACTTACTAGTAAGTCATCTCTGAGAAATCAAAAATTCAAATATTTTATTAAACTAGACGACTTACATGTAAGTCGTCTCAGGTTACTTTTGCAATTGGAAAATAAAACTTAAATATTTAACTTTTCCCAGACGACTTACTTGGAAGTCGTCTAGGTAGAGGACCTTCCCGAAAGTCGTCCAGGATAAGCGAAGTCATCCAGATTTTTTTCTGAGATTCTGGTCAAACCTTGCTTCTCTCGGACGACTTTCAAGTAAATCCTCTACCTAGACGACTTTAAATTAAGTCGTCTGGGAAAAGTTAAATATTTAAGTTTTATTTTCGAGTTGCAAAATAACCTGAGAAGACTTACAGGTAAGTCGTCTAGCTTTAATAAAATATTGAAATTTTTGATTTCCCAGAGACGACTTACTGGTAAGTCGTCCAGAAAAAGTCAAATATCTGACACAATTCGATCAAATGCAAAACTAACCTGTTTATCCTGGACGACTTACTTGTAATTCGTCTAGATTTGTTTTCTTAACAAACAAATCCGGATTACTTATAAGTAAGTCGTCTCATTTTAAAGTTAATTGCAAAAATGACCTGTTTGGACGACTTACCCATAATTCGTCTATGTCTTCCGGACGACTTAACCGTCAGTCGTCTGCGTTAATGTTTAGCAAACTTTCATTTTCTCTATGTTTACTAATGTGTTTTATTTTGAATTTTTTCAGATGTTGCGTCAGTTACATGCAGTGTATGGAGAATAGTTTTTGGAAGATTATAATTGAGATTTTGTGGTTGATAATTTCAAAGGAGCGAGACTATTTTTGTTGAGTGAAGTTTCAACACATGCTGAACTTGTTGCAATGGTTCAAGAAGATTATAACCTGAACATGAGCACAGAATCTGTGGATATAACCTACTTATTACCAGCTGAAATGATGCAGGCTCCAGACACTCCTCCTATTCATATTACAAGTGATAGACAAGTTCGAAACTTGCTCAAGATAACCAAAACGCATGGAGTACGGCTTTGTGTATCAAGCCATAGCAAGGTGGAAATAGTTTCAGAGGAAAGGGAAGAAGAGGATGAAGATGATGAAGCTGATGAGTTTTTTGAAGATGATGATGATTTGGTTGAAGATGAAAATCATAATGGGGAAGAGGATGATGGGGAGGAGGATGATGGGGAGAAGGATGTTGATATCTCTATTGTTGCTGAAGCGGACGAGAATGGTGAGGATTACAGTGTTTATGGAAAGGTTAAAGATGAGCATTTGGAAGAAGATGATGATGTGTTTTGAAGAATTCAAAAAGACTTATGCTATTGAAGGAGAAAGATCGAATGGTAACAGTATCTATGTCAACCAGAGTTTTGTTAGCAAGGATGCACTGCTTTTAGAGATGCGGTTGACAGCAGTTAAGCGTAAGTTCTCCTTTAGAATATATAAGTCAACGAAAACTCTCTTTATGGCAACCTGTCGGGTTAGTGGTTGTGGATGGAAGATCAGAGCAAGTGTGAAATATGGAACAAACACATTTTGGGTAACAAAGTATGTGGAAACACATACATGCTCAGTGGGAGACCGAATCGCTCAGCGGAGACACTGTACTCCAAAGTATGTTGCTAGGATTTTCATTGATCGTGTTGGAATCATTGATGGGTTGAATCCACAGCATATCACGGAAGCAATGAAGAACATGTTTGGCATGACGCTTGATTACACCACTTCATACAGAGCACTGGTATATGCACAAATATTGCTGAGAGGATCAGCAGAAGATGGGTATTCGCGTCTGCCATCATATCTCGAGCAAATCTCCTTAGCAAATCCCGGTTCTATCACAGCTATAGAACTTGATTCTAAAAAAAGATTTAAGTATCTATTTCTCTCTTTTGGAACTTCTATCAGAGGTTTTAAGTATAAGAGAAGGGTCATTGTGGTGGATGAGACTCACCTACATGGGAAGTATGAAGGTACTACGTTAGTTGCAACCGCACAAGATGGGAATTTTCAGATATTTCCATTGGCTTTTGGGATCGTAGATGCTGAAGATACCCTTCTTGGGAATGGTTTTTCACAAAATTGGCTAGTTGTTTATCTGATGAGCAGCCTCTCGTGATAGTCTCCGACCGGCATGCAGCCATTAAAAGTGCGTGTGACAAGGTGTTTCCTTGGGCAACCCGAGGAATATGTTATTATCACCTTCAAGATAACATTGTCAAAAAGTATAGAGGGAAACATCTCTTGTACTTGGTGAAAGGTGTTGCTTATGCCCATATGGTTTCAGATTTTAACCGGTACATGGCTGAGATACAGAGTGCAAACCCGGATCTTGCAACGTATTTGGAGGATGCCGATGTCACCCTATGGTCAAGGGTTTATTCTCAGGGGGACAGGTACAACATAAAAACAAGCAACATCGAAGAATCTATTAATTCCGCACTGAAGCGAGCTAGAGGATTTCCTACTCAGTTCCTATTGGAGTACATAAAAGAGAAGCTAGGAAAGTGGTTTTGGAAAAGAAGAGATGATGCTTTGAGTCTCCCAAGTCACCATAGTCGTGGTGTTGAATACTTGCTTGTTGTTCGATCGGAGATAGCGGATACGATGAGGGTTCAACCAATTGATGAATAGCGATTCTTTGTGAAAGGTGGCAAAATGGACTGTGTGGTTGATTTGGAACATGGAAAGTGTGATTGTGGTGTTTATGCAGTGGAGAAAATACCTTGCTCTCATGCTATAGCTGCTGGAATAGATGTTGGTTTGCATATCTCCACACTTGTAAGTCCAATGTACTCAAAGAATTATTTGTTTGCAGGATACTCAGAAAATATATATCCTTGTGTTGGACAACAAGTTGAGGAACGCCCATGCTTGCCTCCGAAGGTAAAACGTGGTCCGGGAAGATAGAAGAAATCAAGATGGCAATCCTGGTTGGAGCTATCCAGGATGAGAGGACGCAAACCCAGGAAAAAACACAGGGTTTATAGATGCTCAAATTGCAAAGAAACTGGTCATACGAAACCACAATGTAAGGAACCACTAGACGACTAACTTGAAGGTCGTCCAGAAGACCTTCAAGTAAGTCGTCCAGAGTTTATTCCTCCAGAAGACTTTCAAGTAAGTCGTCCAGAGTTTATTCCTCCAGAAGACCTTCAAGTGAGTCGTCCAGAAGACCTTAAAGTTAGTAGTCCAGAGTTTAGTCCTCCTGAAGACCTTCAAGTAAGTCGTCCAGAAGACTATGTATTCAGTTAGGTCATCCAGAAGACTATGTATTCAGTTAGGTCGTCCAGAAGACTATGTATTCAGTTAGGTCGTCCAGAAGACTATGCATTCAGTTAGGTCGTCTAGAAGACTATGTATTCTGTTAGGTCGTCCAGAAGACTATGTATTCTGTTAGATCGTCTAATTGTCATGTATTAAGAATTTGTGTTTAGTCTATGTATTCCATTAGGTCGTCCAGTATTCTGTTAGGTCGTCCAATATAATGTTAAGTCATCTAATTACATTAAAAATACAAATCAAGTTCAAGTACAAATCCTAGTACAAATCCTAAACCATCATAAATTACAAGTTCAAGTACAAATCCTAGTACAAATCCTAATACAAATCAAGTTCAAGTACACACAAATCCTAACCTATCATACATCATATGTTCCAACGTTTACAACAAGGTCATTGTTTTCTTTCTCATGCTGGTCAGGAAGCTCTTTAAATATATCGATCGCTATCTTATCCCTCATAGTCTTCGCGTTGGGCTTAGCAAAGTCTTTTTGGTTAATTGGCATCCCAAGAGCATGACATTCAATGTACCTCAGAGAGTACACGCCACAATCACCAGCTCTGGCCTGAGGGATATCGGTTGGTCTCTCATACGTGAATGGCTCCATTGTTAACTGGTCACGTTGATCAATGGTAGCGCACTCAAAAAACAGATAAGGGAGCTTCTGGAGAAAAGGCTCCATTATCTCATCCAGTTCCGCAGAGGAGATATGTGAACGAATGCTGTCCCAGATGACTATGTGTCTCTTAGGGATCGATATCCACAAAGTAATCCAGCAGAGAAACAGCAGCAGGTTCCTTTTTCGCTCAGTCTTTAGACGAACCATTGCCAAAGCAGCTTCCCTCTTGTCCTCATATCTAGCAACCTGATGTTGTTTCTCTGCTGGAGTGAAACTTGTTTTTTGGCCAATAGAACAAGGCTCCCAGATGCGGACTCATCGTTAACACTCTCATTAAGAAGTGTTTTATCCTTCTCCCCTTTGACACTCTCATCCAGAGGTGTTTTATCCTTCTCCCCATTACCACTTTCACCGAGAGGTGTTTCGACATTCTCCCCATTAACACTTTCACCGAGTGGTGGTTTATCCTTCTCCCCATTAACACTTTCACTAACCCCGGGAGAGGCTTCTTTAGGTAGAGAGGTAGTGGGTTGAGAGGATGTGCCTTTAGGTTGAGAGGTAGTGGGTCGAGAGGATGTCCCTTTCCCTTGTGTGGTGATACCAACCTTCTTCTCCACTGCTTCCACCCTTTCCGACAGATGCTTGATCTCCTTAAGGCACGTCCCAAACCCTTCCCTCATGGCATCAAATATGTCCTTGAAATTTCTTTCAAAGTCCTCTTTGGTCATCCCAAGCACAGTCGTAGTAACCTCTGGACGAGCCTATGTGCGAACCTCTTCACTAGCCTCTGCAAACTTCCCTGCACTCTCCTCTGCAGGTGCCCCTTCACTAGCCTCTGCTGCAGGTGCCCCTTTTTTAGCCTCTGCAGGTGCCCTTTTTTTAGCCTCTTTACGAGCTTTCTTCAGAGATCTTGGACTCTCTTCTTCTACCAAAACTATGGCTTTCTTCGATGGACTCACAACCACCGGCTTTGTATTGACCCAAGTACCGGTGACTTCCCAGCAATCCATGGTCCACTTCCACGGTCTCTGATTAAACATAACTTTACTTATGTTCTCCGCGGGAAGGTCCTCAGCATCAGAGTCCCATTTTGGAAACATTTCACCATAGTCCTTCTCAACAAAGTTCATCACCGTACTCTGCAATAAATATAAGATATGAACTTAGATATTTGATGGATTAACTTATAATTAAGTCGTCTGGAAAGTCTTCCTATTGAAAGACTTATCAGACGACTTTCCAGACGACTTAATTATGGTAGTAAAGGATTGAAGTAAATATCTATCGGCAGATAGCATCTTTAAAGCATTTGCGTCCTTTGCCACCCATGTAAGCCACTATCGGTGGAGACGGTTTGTTTGGTATGGGATTACCATAATTAGCACCCAATTTCGGCAAAGTTGTGTACACCCAGACCTGGAGAGCTTGTATAAACCCATCAACAATGTAACAGCCCGAAATATCTTTGCCCTTCAAAGAGTCCATCAGCACCTTAAACGCGACTCTCCCCCATGGATAATTCTCAAAACGTTCTAAATCCATCACTAGCCTTGCCAGACTAACCCTTGTGGCAGTTGAATACTTTCTCCCTTCAATGTATCCAGTGAAGATGGCAAGGTACCCGAGCCGCTTGCGATCCTCCTGAGACCACCCTTCGCATCTCTCAAATGCTGCTATTATCTGCTCAGTAGATGGCCCAGCTTCGACATGAACTCCCAACATCCCCCAGAAAGAAGCCATCTCCTTTGTAACAGCACACTTCAGTCTCTCAATGTCCTCTATGTACTCGCAGTTTAGACCAGTGAGGTTTTCAAACTCTAACAGTGAAAACCTCACAGGTTATGGACCAACGAGACTCCACAGCTCGTACTTCTTCTATATGTCCAGCTGGAACCCGAGCATGTAGTGCACTGGCCTTGAAGCCTAAGAAAATCCGAGCTCTTTAAATTTGATGAAAACTCCCAACTTTGACTCCTTTAGCTCTTCATATTCGTCACCATGAAGAGCTTTCTCTAAAGCAGCATGCAACTTCGAACAATCCGTATGATACGAAATAGCTTTCATTACGGGGGGCTCTTCCCCTAATGTATATAACCTTCGGGGGAGTTTTGGAATATCCATTTTTTTGTCTGCAAAACAATGAAAGACAACCATCTCAAACACACAACCATCCAGTATAACATTTTAATTATAAGTCTGGAAGACTTGTAATTAAGTCGTCTGGAAGACTTTCTAGACGACTTAATTATAAGTCTTCCAAGATTTCCAGTAGACATTTTTAGAGCATACCTGAAAATTCGGAGAAGCCATAGTCGCCTTCGACACAGCGGTTATAAATCTGCCAAAATAGACAGCCAAAAAGAAATGCGGTGAGAACGGTTGTGAGAATGGTTGTGAGAATGGTGGTGAGAACGGTGGTGAGAACGGTGGTGAGAACGGTGGACTTAAGAGACAACGTTTTAACTTACCTCGCTAGGGTTTACAGACACGCCTCTGACAGAAACGCCGCTAGGGTTTATAGACAAACGCCGCTAGGATTTATAGACAAACGGCGCTAGGGTTTGAAATAGAGGAAGCGGCGGTGAGAAAGGTGGTGAGAATGACGGTGATAACAGCGGTGAGAACGGTGGTGAGAATGATGGATTATAGAGAATCGTCAGAAATCGCCTTCGAAATCGCCTCTTTGAGAGAAATGACGTTAGGGTTTCTAAATTTCGCGAAACAATAAGCAAAAATAAAATCTTATATATGCCCGGTAAAAAATCCGGTTAGGTTTAAAAGCACATTGGTAAAATGGTAAAACTAAAGGTTCGGTCCGGTTTGAACGTGCATCAGACGACTTACTAGTAAGTCGTCTACCGTAAATATTCACCAGACGACTTACTAGTAAGTCGGTCCAGACCCTAAACCCTAAACCCTAAACTAAATTGAGTAAGTCGGCCCAGACCCTAAACCCTAAACTAAATTGACTAAATTAACTAACTAACCACGTTATAAAATCAAATTATACTTAAATAGTGTTAACTATACAAAGAAATAAACACACCTATGTCAATTTTAAATTTTTCAAAAAAACATTTATGCTTTCCAAAATATAACCCTGAGAACACATACAATACTACAACATATGTTGGCAAAACCTAAATCAAAGAATATCATGACTCACTACTTTCACTCATTTATGTTGAAAACAATTAACTTTTGTTATATCTTAATTTATATCTCTTTAAACATACGTTAATTACATGATTTCAATTTTTTACTTATCAAAAAAAATTTTACAAAATTTTTAAATTATTTTTAAGACATACTATACTAGACGAGACGACTTATAATTAAGTCGTCTACACAGAAGACTTGCGGGGGTTAGAAACAGAAACAAAAATCGTTTTTTTTGTTTGTTCACAAGGGGCTGATTGTAATTTCAATAGCCTTTTAGGTTACTTTTGCATTTGATTCAAGTTTGGGTTTACTTTTGCAATTCAAATCAAGTTTTGGGTCAGTTTTGGCAAAAATCCCGTCCTTTAATTATTATTTTACCCTTTAATTTTACAATCAAATATATAAATTAAAATACATATTATGGCGTTAGTAGTCTATTATACATTGTAATTTGTTCTAGAAAAAATAATTTATATTTCATTTAATTTATAAAACATACATTATTTCATATATCATCCAAACTACACATAGACCAAAACAGTTCCTAAATTAACATATGTACTAACATGAAGTTTTGCCACATCAAAGAAAATAAACCTAACTTCATAATCACTCTCTAGCATTTATTCAGGAACTGTCTAGTTTCAATAGCTTCACCTCTATGAGAATTTGTGGTTACACATTAGAGAACTCTCTTATTCTCTCTTTTTTCTGTTGCCACAGTTTTTTTTTTGGTAAAATTCTGTTGCCACAGTTGTTCAAGAGCTAGTGCTATAGCAATTGTTCTTTAATCGCTCCATAAAACTTATTCGGTCCAACGAGTCAATCACTTAGCTTCAGCTAAACAAAAAAAAAACAGTTTGAATCAGAGCAATTAAAAGAAGCTAACATGATAGAACATACCAACGTGATCATCGTAGACATTGCCTTCAATCATAAAAGCCTTAACTGTAACAATATGCCCGTGAGACTTAGATTAACTCGCCTACCCCAACCTTTCAGCTGTAAGTTTTTATTGACTTTTCTGATGGGTTATAGGTGCGTTTGGCATTTCTCGTATCCAAGACATCACTCTTTAACAACCTTTTCACATGACAAGTTATCACCAGTTGACCTGGAGATCAATTGGTAAGAACTTGTCTTATGGTAAATTTGTTAAATGGTGAGGTTTTGGATTTAATGAACGCCAAACGCACCAATACCCTAACTAGGGAGAACCTAAAGCTTACATGTGAAGGGTTAGAATTGGTGATATGTATAGCCAGCATAGATCCAACGGAACGAATTGTTACATTAACAATGTCAAATTTTAATTGTAATTTTATTTTAACAAACAAAAACTAAGACAATTTTACTTAAGATTCAAAATTAATGTATAGTTAAATATTTAGAATTAAATTACTATAATTACAAGTATCGGAAATTTTACGTTTGGACTAAGGATAAAATTTAGAAATTTTGTATAATTATCTATCTTTTCTCAAAATTTTGTCAAAACTAAATGTAAATTTATTTTAACTAAAACAAACTAATACAATTTTCATTAAAATTCAAATTATGTGTAGTTGAGCTTTTAAAATTATAGCTTGATTCATAAATCATCATATAAAGATGATTAATCAAGTCTCAGAATTAACAAATTTAATTAAATTTAAAATTATAATAAACACTAATGTAACACTATCACATTGATTGTTAAGAAATATCATGACTTAGTTATAATAAAAAAAACATTTTAACTTAAAAAAAAAGTGAACAAGTTTTGTTTAAATATCGTTGACAAAAAGTTTTTTGTTAATATATCTATATTTTATCAAAATTAATTATAATTTTTTTTTGAAATACACGAACTAAGATAATTTTGATTAGCGATCAAAATTTGATATATAGTGAAATATTTTTAAAATATAGTTATACTCATAAATCAACATAGAGATTATTAAAATTTTCATAATTTGGACTTTAATTTTTAGACAATTTAGTTTTAAACTTTTATTACTGGGCATAGCACAGAAAACCAACTAGCAGTCCTTAATTCTGTGTTGAATAACTTCATACATCTCATATGAGATACAAAATAAAATAAAAAGAACATTAAGCAATCAATCAAATAGTGTCCCTAACAAATCATTCTCTAAATCTTCCCCTCCTCAAAAACAGAGTATAACTTTAAAACCCATTTGCTCTATTTTTTTTAAAAAAAGAAAAAAATCATCACCCCTCAAAAAGGTTCTCTTTGAAGCGTTTTGTTACTTATGTTGCCTCGTTCTAAGCCGTCAGACGACCTACCATCTTAGCCGTAGGATTGTAAAATCAAGAAGGCTAAAGATTGGAATTGGAACTGCGAGTGGAACCTGAGTTGATGAACACAGGAGTCTCTCTAGGGGACTGGGACGTGGCACCACGTATGCTGGCACTGTTTCCCATGTCTTTTGTCTTGTGGAGAAGAAAGGTTCCTGATAAAATGGTCACAAAGCCACATAGCTCGGTGGCAATTTGCAATCCGCTCTGAGAAGCCCAGTCCTGGAACAATAAACATGATGATGCTGAAGTCCTTATAAGCAAATAGTAGTATGATCAGTTCAGCACTTCAGCATCTTTACCTTGAACATGATCATACTAGCTAAGATGGTGAATGTTGTAAACATAACGTAGTACACTGGAGATATGACTGCGGTGTTGAAATTATCTAGCGCCTGCAAAGATGAAAAACAAACTAAGGGTTTGTTTTTTTTTTCGGAACAATGTTGGATCTTGTTGTTGTTACCTTGTTCAAGTAGTTGATTTGCAAAAGGCAACATATGGTCACTACTATGATGAAGATCCATGCATGGAAGTACTTGAACTGGTTCATCCCCGAAAAAGTTAGCTTTATGGCGATGGCCACAGCTTTAACACTCATAACCTAACACAGGAGAGAGACAGAGACATCTTTTACATATGATTAAGAGATGGCTCAAGAAAAAGATTGAAACACTTACAGTAAGAGAACCCATTAATGAGCAAATCCCAACATATACTATCATATGCGTTTTCCCATAACGCGGCTCGTAGTAGAAGATCAGAGCAAGTACCACAACCAACACGACAGCAGAGTACGCAAGGAAGCCTGGCCAAGACATTCAAGAAATATAACATGTTTCAGTCCAGTTAGGGAGAGAATCTACGTTGTTTGACAATTAAAAAGAAAAAAAAAAAGTATACCTGGTTCGGTAGCAAGGTACCATACTTGCTTGACTGATTCAATGTCCTGCTCGTGAGGAGCATGTAAGACAATCGTTGTGGATCCAACAACACAGAGGACGCAGCCAAGTATACCAAACATATGCAACTTCTCTTGTAAAATAAAATGTGCAAGCACTGCACTGCTTAACAGTTTCTGTTTTCAGTAAGCTATGTTGTTTCAAGAAAAATACAACGGACATAGTAGACACAGATACCTGAAAATAATACTTAGAGCTCCCAAAGGTGTCACTAGAATAGCAGGTGCAAATGCATAAGCTGCAAAGTTTGCTATCTCCCCAACAATCACTGTAAAAAAGTAGGAACACAACGATTCCATTGACTATCACAATGAATATTTTTCTCTTGATAATAAACAGAATCCAGCAATGTCAACTAATGATCAGACTAAAGACATTCTCTTGATAACAAAAGAGATCGAAATCACATCCCCAGCAAACACAATTTATAACTTTGATCGGCATCAGTTATGTCAAAACATGTAAAACCATTTTCTAGCTAAGAGGTTAAACCATTGCAGCGTAATTTCCCAAAGTATCCATACTCTCCTGATCAAAACAGGTTAAGCTCATATTGATCAGCATCAGGTAAACATGTGTAGCTAGAAATTTGATTAGAACTTACTAGTTATCATCCCAGCCCACCACCAAGGTTCACATAAGTACCCATACCCACCTTCACCTGTTGATCAAGAAGAAGAAGAAAAAAAGATCAGTTAAAAACAATAAGAGTAATTTTGAAGAGTAAAGAGTAAAAGTCAGAACCTGCTCTGGGTCCGCTGACACCAGCCTTCTTGAGACCTTTCTTCTTGATGATGAAGCTAGAACCGATGAATATACTGGATGACACAGCTAAAATGAGTCCATGTATATTATCAGGTGACATCTCCTCCATCTTGAAATTGCTTTTATACAAAATTCAGATGAGTTCAGGTTTGTTAATGATGAAGAAGGCTCCACTTCCAGATAGCTTATTGCATCTATAAAAAAAAAAAAAAAAAAAAAAAAAAAAAAGGAAGAATCAGAGAGTAGACCCACTCAAGCAAACTATGTTTATAATCACAAGACTCATATATATATTCCGAAAGGATTACTGAAAAATATTTAGCAATTTCCTTGACCAATCATGGAACAATAGATTCTGAAAAAGAGAAAATCTTATGGAACAATAGATTCTGATAAGAGAAAAATCTAACTTTTCAGAAAAAAAAAGGTTTAATAAACAGACAAATGGCAACAAAGTAGAATAATACAAAACCGCAGACATGGAAGCAAGGAAGGAGACAAATCTAAACAATAAAAAAGAAAATCAAAAGAAACAGAAAATCTAAGGATCTGTTCACGAGTTTTACACGAATGGGAGAAAAAGAAGTAGCTTTTTATATACGTTACATTTGCTCACCACATTAAACTACTATTTACTCGTCCTAGGATTATTAAAAAATATTCGGCGAAGAAGGATTAATCAAAACTTTTGCACAATCTTCCTCGAATGTTACACGAATCACACGCGATTTTAACCATTAGGGAGGGTGAGAAAAGGACGCTCATGGGAGGAAGAAAATAATATCTGAGTAGCAATAGAATATTCGATTTCGCATCTCACCTTTTCGTTTTCCTACACCAACACACACACACACACACAAAAAAAAATCTCAAGTCTCACAGGTAATTGTGATTTTCTTTTTGAAAGGAATTGTGAAATTTAGGGTTCTTTCTGTGGAACTGAAATCTGAAGAGACAGATAGAGATACTAAAAGCGTAACTAAATTATGGGAGCATTTGAAACAAACCGAACAACACTCGTTATATTACAACTAGAAACACATCAGATTTACTTACAACCTTTTACATTTAGGTCCTTTTGATTTACAACTTTTATTTACTCTGATTAGTATTTCAAGAAAAAGAAAACCACCACAGAATTCTCCACAACAATTATAAAAAGGGAGAATTGCAAAACAAGACATATTAAATTTCTAATTGTCCCAATAAGAATTCTTGAAATAAGATTTTATAAATATTTAAAAATTCAAAAAAAAAAAAATTATTAGAAACACAAGTAAGAATATTTATAAATTTTTAAAAAGAAAACTTTATTTTATTTTATTTCATATGTTGAATTAAAAGATTCATTATGGTTGTCTTTTTTTTTGAACAAACCTTCTTTGTAACTTAAAAACTCAAACAAAGTTAGAAAGACATAGTAGAGCAGCCTTTGTCAAGGCATCTGCTTCTACATTGTTCAATCTCGGTACAAAGACAAAAGAGATGGAATCAAAGAAAGTACATAAAAGAAAAATATCGAATAAGACTCCTTGAGCTTCCACGATCATGCTCTTTGAATTGATGGCCATAACAAGGGATTTGGAGTCTGATCTGACAACCAACCTACGCAAACCCAACAGCCGAGCTGCCTTCAGGCCAGCTTTAACCGCAATAGCTTCTGCTACAAAGGCAGAGCCGACAAAGCTACAGTTTGAGGAGAAAGAGTCAATAGTCTTGTGACTGTTGTCCTTGAAGATGCAACCAAATCCTCCGTTTCTAGAACCAGGATTCCATGCTGCATCTACAAAACATTGAGTGTCTTGGAAGTTAACTACCTCCAAGTTTGTAGTCGACCGCACAGGAGGCAGCACACTAAGCTTCTGTTGTGCTCCTTGCCAAATCCTTGCTTCCTTGACAGCCAACGAAACCAATTCTACTTCCGAAAAGTAACGGTTCTCAAAAAGCACGTTGTTTCTAGCTACCCAAAGATACCAAAGAACCCAAGGGAATAACACTGCTTCAGAGAGACCAGACGGTGGCAAATTAATCATTCTTCTACATGACAGTAGCAATGAGACTGGTGAAATGATAGTAGGAGGCTCCGGTTTACCCATTGCAGGAACAAGGTCCCAAACTCGAGATGCAAAAGGGCATTGAAGGAAAATATGTCGCTCTGTTTCCACCGTCCCACATCTTTTACACCTACCTTCTGTATTAACTCCACGTCTCAACAAGTTTGCTCCAAGAGGAAGTGCATTGCTAGCGATCTTCCATAAGAAGTGCTTAAGTTTGGGGGTCGTCTTAACCTGCCACACACACAAGTTCCAGTTGAAATCCGTAAGCGCATTAACCTCATTAACTCTATTAAATGTGTAGCCCGTATTAGTTGAGTAAGAACCCGACTTCTCTGGGAGCCACACAAGTTCATCCTCCATGTTAAACTCACTTAACACCACTCTTAGAATGATCTCCTCATACTGAGGTAAATGTTGTCTGATGGCTAAAAGATCCCACTTCTTTGTCTGAGCATTTATTAAGTTAGCAACTTTGAGGTCTTTGTTGGACTCAGTTGGGGGACCTATGGGGCAGAGGGGATGCTCAGCGGATAGCCAATGATCTGTCCAGACACTAATGTTCCTTCCTGAGCCAATCACCCAACCTAGACCTTTTAAAAGGACTTCTTTCCCAGCCATAATTCCTCTCCAGCCATGTGAAGCAGATCGTGGTGGTATAGTAGTGAGGAAAGGACCCGAGTGGCAATACTTCCCAGACAAGACTTGGGATAGAAGGGAGTTTGGGTATTTAAGGATTTTCCACGCAAGTTTCGCTAAGAGAGCATCATTGAAGTTCTCTATATCTCTAAAACCCAATCCACCTGCTTTCTTTGGTAACGTTCACTTACTCCAAGAGACCCATGACATTTTCTGATGCAGCGTGGACATTATCTATTATTTGGATTTGGACTTTTTGGTTTTCTTTATTTATTTATGTTTTAGATAAACATTAAGTTTTCTATTTTGAGATTAGGATTAAGACTTAAGGATATAATGTTAGATCATAATCCTTAAGGACTTAGGACTTTTCCTATTATTATATATAGTGATCTCTTGGCTTTGTAGAGAGACACATTATTATTGATTTATAAAACAGAAGCTTTCGCTTTCAAAACTCCTTGTTTACGGCTAGATCATTGGTGATCTCAACGCAATCAAGTTCGTAGATTCGTTTGGGCATTCTTAGACTAAACAATCGCTTCTACATCTATCGGTTACTACATCAGTTGGTATCAGAGACAACCGTTTAGATTTCTTAATCTAAACCTTTCGATCATGGCACCACGAAAACCCACAGACGATCCACTTGAAGAAATTCGTCTCATGCTCGAGACGTTTACAACCGGTTTACAGGCGGCCGTGCAAACTGCTGTAACCACTGCTTTGCAAACTGTGTTGCACGAGCAACACAATCGTCGTGAAGCTCAGGGAGATAACCCTCAAAATCAACAACAACAACGCGATGCTCAACTTGCAGGATCGGATGAAGAAGGAATAAACGAGAACGTATTCCCTGAACACGGACGCAGCAGAGGTCCCCGTAACGAGTGCTACAATGCTCATGGTGATGAGCACGACCATCGTCCACATCAACAAAATCGTTGGGAGTCCAGTTTTCGTTCCGTTATCCCAGAATTTCATGGTACACTTAACCCCGAAGACTTTATCGATTGGATCAACACAGTCGAAGAAATTTTGGAATTTCGACAAGTTCCGGATGACGTTCGAGTTTCACTTGTTGCGACTCGATTCAAGGGACGTGCGATGGCATGGTGGCAGCAACTCAAGGAATCACGACGACAGGACAACAAACCGCGCATCAACACATGGGAACGATTGACTAAACATATGCGTCGTGGTTTCTTACCGTTCAACTACGAACGGACCTTGTATAACAAATTACAAAACTTAAGACAAGGATCGCGTACGGTTGATGAATATGCTACAGATTTTTTTTATATGACAGCAAGGATGACTTCAGGTGAAACTGAGAAACAACTTATATCGCGTTTCATTGGACGACTGCGACCGCAACTGCAGGTCGCTTTGGCACAATTCAATCCGACTTCCGTTTCCGAAGCACACCAACGCGCTATCTCAATGGAACTGCAACTTCGGTCATCTTGGAACTCCACTTCTCGTACACGTTTTCAGAACACGGGCGATAGCACTACGACTTCTGCTTCCGAAGGAATCACTCCGCGCCTGGATCCTTCAAAGACGGGTTCCAGTACAGACGCAATCGCAAACTCTCGCCCAGCTCGTACTAATGCCCTTCGATGTTTTGCTTGTGGGGAACAAGGACATATTCAAACCGCATGTCCAAAACAACTAAAACGTGGACTTGTTATTCATGAGGCTGATGATGAGGAAGACCCACAATATGATGATTTGGATGGAGAACACGACGAGCCAACAGACGTAATAAAAGGAGATACGGGTCTTAATTTGGTCATTCGCCGAAACTGTCTACTCCCTAAAGCATCACAAGAATCATGGCTGCGTACTAATTTATTCCCTTCTACCTGCACCATCAACGGCAAAGTATGCAAATTAATCATCGACTCAGGAAGTTGTGCTAATGTCATCTCGCAGGATGCAGCCCAACGACTTGGCTTAGAAATCAAACCACATCCAGCTCCGTACACACTCGCTTGGCTCAACAACGGCACCGAAATCAACGTGTCAAAACAAGTTTGTCTAACATTCTCAATTGGACACTACAAGGATTCCGCAATCTGTGACGTTATTCCCATGGACGCTTGCCATGTCTTGCTAGGACGTCCATGGCAATTCGATCGAGATGCAATCTACCGTGGAAAGGCTAATACCTATAGCTTTGTCTTCGGCGATCGTACTATCACGTTATTACCGTCACAGGAACAATCTGAACCGAGTGCTCACTCCAACCATAAGCCCTCCAAACTTCCTACAACAAAGACACTTTTGACGATTCCTAAAGCTGAACTCGAGAAACATGTTGGTAGTGGCGACATATTTTGGATACTTATTGCGTCTCCAGCCGAGACCACCTCCTCCGTCTCACCGCCATCCGCTTTTATGCCTTTACTACACGAGTTCATCGATGTGTTTCCAGACGAACTTCCGGAAAGCTTGCCACCATTACGGGACATACAACATCATATTGATTTAGTACCTAATGCAGTACTCCCGAATAGACCACATTATCGTATGAGTCCGCAAGAACATGATGAGCTTTGTCGACAGGTTGAAGAACTCCTCGCCAAGGGTCATGTTCGAGAAAGTCTAAGTCCCGCTGCTGTTCCTGCTTTACTTATTCCAAAAAAAGACGGTTCTTGGCGCATGTGCGTTGATAGTCGTGCTATCAACAAGATAACGGTACGCTATCGATTTCCAATTCCCCGGCTTGATGACCTTCTTGATCAGATCGGCCATGCTACAATTTTCACCAAACTCGACCTTAAGAGCGGTTATCATCAGATTTGGATCCGCCCAGGTGATGAATGGAAGACAGCTTTTAAAACGCGTGAAGGACTTTTTGAATGGACGGTAATGCCTTTTGGTCTCTCTAATGCTCCTAGTACTTTCATGCGAGTTATGAATCAGGCCCTCCGACCATTCATTGGAAAATTTGTTGTCGTATACTTTGACGACATCTTAATATTCAGCCATGACTTGGCGAGTCACATGACCCATCTCCGCGACGTTCTCTTGGTTCTCAGGCGCGAGAAACTTTTTGCAGCCCGTCACAAATGTGTATTTGGCGTCGACCATGTTCTTTTCTTGGGGTACATTGTCTCGAGTGCAGGTCTCCAAGTCGATCCAGGCAAGGTCGAAGCAATCAAGTCTTGGCCAACCCCTCGTACGATCAGTGAAGTTCGGAGTTTTCACGGTCTGGCATCTTTCTATCGCAGATTTGTTCATCATTTCAGCAATATTGCTGCCCCACTTACGGATTGTATGAAAGGAACGACTTTCATTTGGACACCCGAGGCTCAGGAAGCTTTTGAAGAACTCAAACAACGGTTAGTTTCTGCTCAAATTTTAGCTTTACCAGATTTTACTCAGGTCTTCGAACTACATTGCGACGCTTGTAAGCTTGGTATTGGAGCAGTGCTCAGCCAACTCAGCCGTCCCGTGGCGTTTTACAGCGAGAAAATTGCAGGATCTCGTGCTCGCTATAGCACATATGATGTTGAATTCTATGCTATCGTCCAAGCTATTAAACATTGGAGGCATTATCTCTTTCATCAGGAGTTCATCCTTTATACCGATCATGACGCATTGAAACACTTAGGCAGCCAGGACAAGATTTCCTCACGACATGCTTCTTGGATAGCTTTTCTGCAGCAGTTTACTTTTGTCATCAAACACCAGTCCGGCAAGACAAATAAAGTTGCGGATGCCCTTAGTCGTAGACATACTCTTGTCGCCACACTCCAGGTCTCCGTTCCGGGTTTCTCCGTTTTACCGGACTTATACGCTTATGATGCTTATTTTGGGACGATATGGTCGTCTTTACACAATGGGGAACGTTCTGAGTTTGCTCTCCATGATGGGTTCATCTTTCGTGGCAGTCGCTTATGCATTCCAGAGAGTAGTCTTCGTTTAAAAATCATCAAAGAATTGCATGAGGAAGGTCACGTTGGAAGGGATCGAACGCTTCAGCTTGTTACGGATGCATATTTTTGGCCTTCCCTTCGTCGGGACGTGGCTCGTTTCGTGGAGAGGTGTGTCGTATGTCATAAATCCAAGGGCCATGCTTCGAACAGTGGTCTTTACCTTCCGCTTCCAGTCCCTACTCAGCCTTGGACCGACATCAGCATGGATTTTGTTTTGGGTCTTCCTCGTACTCAACGCGGGTTTGACTCTATCTTCGTGGTTGTTGATCGTTTTTCCAAAATGGCACATTTTGTCCCATGTAAAAAAATCGACAGATGCAGTTCAAATGGCCATTCTGTTTTTCCGGGAGATATATAGGCTACATGGGTTGCCTTTATCGATAGTATCAGACCGAGATAGTCGTTTCCTTAGTCACTTCTGGAGGTCCCTTTGGCGTCTCCTTCGTACTAACCTCGACATGAGCTCCGCATACCACCCACAATCTGACGGACAGACGGAGGTTACCAACCGGACGCTTGGTGATATGCTTCGCTGTTTGGTGATGGATAACATTAAAACTTCGGATTCAGTCTTGTGCAAAGTGGAATTCGCTCATAACCATGCGGTTAACCGAAGCACCCGTTTCAGCCCTTTTCGAATTGTCTATGGAATAGTTCCGCGTGGTCCCATTGATCTTGGCCTTGCTCCAGATATTGCTCGGGATCATGGACAGGCAGTTGACTTTGTCGCTACCATTTCGGATATTCATGCTCAAGTTCATGACAACTTACAACTATCTTCTGCGAAATATAAGGTTCATGCGGATCGCCATCGTCGGAATGTTCAGTTCAAAGTTGGTGATCTTGTTTGGGCTGTATTAACTCGTGAGCGTTTTTCTCCTGGCGAGTACAATAAATTGAAGGCTCGCAAAGTTGGCCCTCTCGAAGTTCTTGACAAGATCAATGCTAATGGATATCGGTTATTATTGCCTCCAGATGCACGCTACTCAGACGTCTTCAATGTGAAGCATCTTATCCCGTATATAACTCAAGACGAGACTGAAGATCCGAGGTCGGATCTTTCTCTACCCCGGGCGACCTGATGCAGCGTGGACATTATCTATTATTTGGATTTGGACTTTTTGGTTTTCTTTATTTATTTATGTTTTAGATAAACATTAAGTTTTCTATTTTGAGATTAGGATTAAGACTTAAGGATATAATGTTAGATCATAATCCTTAAGGACTTAGGACTTTTCCTATTATTATATATAGTGATCTCTTGGCTTTGTAGAGAGACACATTATTATTGATTTATAAAACAGAAGCTTTCGCTTTCAAAACTCCTTGTTTACGGCTAGATCATTGGTGATCTCAACGCAATCAAGTTCGTAGATTCGTTTGGGCATTCTTAGACTAAACAATCGCTTCTACATCTATCGGTTACTACATCATTTTCCGAAGGTCAGGTTTTGCATCCCACCAAAATCTTATACATTTTACCTTTTTCAGTTATGCTATTTTAAAATCACAAAAATATTGAATCTTCCATATACTGCCTAATATTTTTCCTAATTCTACCTGAAATATCACGTAACTAGGAGTCTTCATGAGCCATGCACAGAAATAATAATTTTAAATATATTTTGATTTCAAAAGAATATTTGGTTTACATTTAACATTATTATTTTCTATTTTTTTAATTTCATTGATTCAAAATTATAAATTTAATTATATGTGGTGTTGTTTCTTTTGATATGGTATAATTATTTTACTTTTAGTTTACTTAAACTTCAGTAGAATAAAATTATATTTACTAAGAATAACATGTTATTTATATGATAATGACTATTTGTTTAAATATTTATATTATCCCCTATTTTTAAAATTTTATATTTAAATATCTAGATAAATTTTAATAAATTTTGAACTTTTTTTAGTTTTAATTAAAATAAGTTAAACTGATAAAATAACTTTGTTAAGTTGTTTAATGAACCCATAAATTTTAATCAATTAACTATCAACAAAAAATTTATTTGATTAGTATTGTTTTCGTTTTATATTTGTAAAGTAAACTTACAAATAATTTTAATAATATATATGTATATAGAGATGAAAAGTTAGTCACTACTATATTTTGAAAATCTTGACATATTAAATCTTTGTAAAGAAAATTTACTTTAATGGTTCATTTAATAGTTATTAGTTATTATTATATTTAAAAAAAAAATCAAAAAATCGAAAACTTATAAAGAAATTATACATATCATAATTAAGTGATGTTATGTCACAATTTTTTAAATTCTTGTAACTTATTTTTGTGAGAATAAATATGGTTCTGACATATAAACAAATCACTTCTCAAATAATGTCTAGGAGATGATAAAAATTAGTTTGTTATTTACTTATGATTTGAGATATTTAAATAAAATTTTAAATAACTAAATATCAAAATATTATTTGATTAGTATTATTTTAGTTTTATATTTGTAAGACACACTTACAAATAGTTTTGATAATATAGTTTTTGAGGCAGCAAGTAGGGGGAAATATATTTGTAGCAAATTTAGAAACGTAAATAAAAATTAGTCACTACTATATTTTCAAAATTTGGACAAAAACACTACTTATAGAGAAAAATCTATATTATAATGGGAGAGTTTACTCTCTCCCTTTCCGCCACGTCAGCGATAAGTGGGTCCCACGCAATTATCTTTTTTTTAAATGATGATGTATTGCATGCTATGAGATTCGAACCCTTCACCTTAATGTTTATTTGATTGACATAACCAACTGAACTACATGAGATTTTGTAAATTAAAAACCAAATTTTATATAATAATATTACAGTTTGGTATTTTCTAAGAGTATCCACGATACCATGCGAGTGAATCCAAAACACGAGGAAGGTCAGGTGGTGGTTGTAGGATTAGTAAACAATGATTCGGAGACTTTGGAAAAATTAACGAACCGATTGTCAGATGGGATGGGATCCACGGGCCGAGAGCGCGGACATGGGCAGCCTATTAACCGTGGACGGTCGGGACGTTACATTATTGTTCCATGTCAACAAGCAAATTAAAGATTTCATCTCTACATATAAATTAGAATTTTTCATAAAGTAGTACAAAAAGTTATAGGGATTAAACTTCCTAATCTTCAAACTATCTTATATACATAACTTAATGTCGTAATCTTCCTAATTTTTATTCGGCTTTCTAATGAAAATTACACTTCACTTGAAGACATAACAAAACGGAAGTAAACTCAATAGAAGTGATGACTCCAATATTGAAAAAGGAAAAAAAAAACAAAGATTTAGACAAGATACGAACAACAAAATCACATACACACTTAAAACATAAGAAAATGGATCCGGCCCCGCGCTTGCGCGGAGGCTATATTTCTAGTTACTTTAATGGTTAATGTAAGAGTTATTAGTTATTACCATATTTAAAAAATACCAAAAATATGAAAATTTATAAAGTGTTATGAAATGGTGGATGGGCCCTAACCAAGTCCATGTCGCCTTAGACTATATACCCATTAGGGGTTTACTTATGTATTGGGCTAAGGCCCATAGTGTTATGTATCTAGGGTTTTACCACTTATGTAATCCTTATATAAAGGAACCTCATGTTATGAATAAGATATACTAATCCTTTCACAACACGTTATCAGCACGATAGACTCTAAAACCCTAAAAGCTAAGAAACCAACGAAAATTTCTAAAACCTTAATATCTCTCTCGTTCTTCCTCCTCGATGGCGAACTTCAAACGACTCGTTCTACCAAACTACGTGGACTCAGAAAACGTGTAATATATCAAATTGAATCCCCGGACGAGACGAAGAAGTCTGTGAAAACGGCTTGTCATTCCGACCAAGGACGCGCCCTCACGCTCCATTACAATGAACGCCGTCAAACCTGGAAAACTGCATACGAATTAAAAAGCTAAGTTTTCTCATAAACCCTAAGTTTTTCATGAACCCTAATGTTCTTTATCTCACAGAATAAAAAATTTGGATGATATCTAATCTAGCTTACAAATTTTATATCAGCTTGATTCAATCTCATATGTTTGCAACTCAAAAGGAACAAACATCAAAGGAGCAACCCATTCCCTCTCTAAGGTGGTCCGATTTCTACATCCTACAAGAAAAAGGTTCTCCTATAAACCCTAATTAATAGAAACCAATACTCTAGGTATGGAATCAAGAAATCTATGATAGGATATCGGATAGATTGAGTGATTACTTGATCATATAGAACCGGATGATAGGATATAAAATCGATTGTGTGAAGAACCCTAATTATCACTTGTTAAAATCGATTTGTTCTTTACATTGATTGATTGTTTATGCATTGAAAACCTAATCTTTTTGTCTATCAAAGGGCCTTGAAAACCATTGCTTTGATTCGCCTATACCATATTAGGTTGCTAGAAAGTTGTTTCCCCATACTCGTTGGAAACCCTAGCCGAAATTCTTGCATGAACCCTAGAACCTTAATTTCCTTTTTCGGTTAACTTGATCCCTTGTCGAGGTTGATTGTTTTGGAATGTTTCCATCTTTGTTTGATTAAGAGTTTAGGTTGATAGAATTAAAAGGAAAAACCTAATCTCGAATTTGGAAAGTTCCCTAAAGACATGACCTAAAATTTGGAAAATATGAGACTTTAAGAAATTTTCCTTTTCGGATTGTTTCCATATTGCTTGTTTTGAGAATAGGTTGATAGATTGATTGTAAATCCTACTCTCGTGAACTTGAAATTGGAAATTCTCTAAAGTTATAAGACTTAAAATTTAGATGATATGAGAATTTAGGAAAATTTCCATTTTTCAAACTTTCCATTTTTGAAATTTTCCATTTCCTGAAATTTCCATATTCAAAATTTCCATTTTTGAAATTTTCCATTTTTGAAAATTTCCATTTTTGAAAGTTTCCATTTTTGACTTTCATGAATGTTATGGTGATAGATTGATTTGTATACACACCCATGAACTTGAAATTGGAAATTTTAAAGGCTAAACTCTAAAATATGGATTGCTTGAAAATTTTAGGAAATTTCCATTTTGATTGATCTTCTGAAAGTTAAGATGCTAGATTGTTTGAGATTACACTCACATGAATTTGGAAACTATATATTATAAGACCTAAAATTTTGATTGCATGAGTTCAGGAATATTTCCATTTTGGAATTTTAGGAATATTTCCATTTTTTTGAACATTTCCATTTTTGATCATATGCATGGTCATGGTCGATTGTCCTATCCGACATCGACCTGGTCGATAACTTTGATCTTATCTCGACCTTTGAACACCTAAAGGCCTTGAAACCTTAACTCCGAAAACTTAAAATTGTTAGGATGCATCTTGGCTGATTATGATTGCTCGTTTGATCAATGAAACATGGTTGATCACTTTATTGTTTGATCTCGACCGTGTGTTTTTTCTCGCCCATGGATTGTTAAAATCCTAGTCTCTAAATTAGACCTATAAGGGCCTTGAAACCCTAACCCACATTGCGAGAACTCATTGATTGATTTTGCTTAATTTCATGAGATATTGTTTGATGCATTCACTAGAACTATTACCCGGTCTTGAAACAAACCGAGGTCTAAACCTTGTCGACCTTGAAATCGACCTAGAATTGTTTTGCATCTCATCGTAGCAATCATACATAACCGTGTGACCATAGCATATCGACCATACATATCCCACGTCCACACTGTTCTGAAATAGAAATTGTTTTTGGTGAAGTAACCTAATGTGAAAAACCATGTGTGTTGATTGGTTGATTGTTTAAATTCTAAAATTCTTGAATTGGTCGATAATATATGATCTCAAAAGTCGAAAATCTAAAGCTATAACCATTAGACACAAAGATTATCCTATGTTGATTGGTTGATTATTTGATTGCTTGGTCGAAGAATATTAACTAAACCTCGACCTAGGACATAAAATCCTGACCTTGAAGATCGGTTTGATAATCTCGTCCTAGGCCCAATCCGACATTGAAACCGGATATGGATCAAAACCAGGTTTAACTTGGTGTATTGTCGACCTTGAAACTCGACCCGACCAAGCACATAATCTGAACCAAATCTATTTTAGACCCCAGGTCGAACGTGATCTATCATACCTATACTCGACCTAAAACCTGTCTTGGACATAACCACGTCCATAACAATAGTCCACACGGCTACATGAACCATTTTGGTCGCAGCCGTGGTCGATGACAGAGACGTGGTCGAGACCACTATAATGTGAGTCATGGTTGATCGAACCACTATAACAAAAGGCCTGTGGATGCCAAACCCATTCAGGCACGTGGTTGAGACCAGCCCATGGTATTTCCACCACAATTTTACCTTGCCTAAAGGCATATGGTCGTGGCTATTAACAAACCATATGGTCGAGGTTAACAAACTCGGACCGTGGCCGTAGGAACCACAATAACCGTGGTAGTGAACCCAAAATTTTGGCCATGGTCAAGGGCATGTAAGCCGTGGTATTTCTAAACCACAACACCGACCAGTAAATCATTGAGCCATACGTGTGGAAAGTAAAACCATTTGGGACTAAGACATATATAGCTCCCCAAACATATTCGTGACCTCTATCAAGAGAGTCCAACATGGGAAGAATCTGAATGTCCATTTGGTCCAAGATGACAATTGTGATAATCAAACATAAACTTATGGATTATGAAACATATAGTTGTCTAAATGAATAAGCGATATTTCGACAATAAAAGTTTGTATAGTCGGTCTAATAAGACCCACGGCTAAGGCATTGCCTAAAGGGCATGGATTTTATTCACCCATACAGACCCATTGAATGGTTTCCAAATAGAAACAATGGGCAAAGGAAACAAAGTTCCTTGACTTTAAAGAAAATTGTCGAAAAGCCTTATAAATTGGTCAAGACTATACATGAATACTCTACTGATCCAAATTATGCTAAAGATCAGTATGATAAGGTCTTAAAGCCATGGTAACCAGAAAGGTTGACCCACGGATTTGGCACTTAATGGCATGACTGGATTAGCCATCCAAGTCTAAACTTGATGCAAAGAATGCAAATGCAAAGAATGAAAATGCATATGGCACAAAGAGTTATCCCATAGAATCTCACGTTGTGTAGCATGTACACAAGGGAAACTCTTAAGGCTTTATTGTCCTAAACACCACGAGTAGTATGGTCATGAGGGGAAGTGAGGACAAATCCATAGTCCATGACCACACTACAAATCCGTGGACCATGGTTTACCCATGAGTCATTTGTGGTTCACACACGGTTCATCCGTGATACACCCATGAACCAAACGTGGTGCATTCCATGTCTCATCCATGAGATAGACTATGACCTATAAAGGTCCAAAGATTAAGGACATCATGAATTCACATAGACCATTACCTATGAGGTCTATAACTCCCAGCCTAAAGCTCAGGCACGAAATGAATTTACATGTATCTAATGTTAATATGCATCAGGCCATATAAGTGAGCATAAATATTCCCATCTAAGAATGATTAAGGGTCATTAACCAGACATATACCTCCTTGAGAAAATCAGGAGAAACCACCACAAAATATGTGCCATATAAGATGGATTGGGAATATATGTTGGATATGAATAAGACTTTCTCCTATGAATTATGAAAGAGACCTTGAGCCAAATATGGGTGATCAAATTGGCAAGGTACACGGATTACATGAGACCAAATGAATCCGACTATCCAACATCAGAGTGAGAAAGTTATAAGCTGGGTAAAGAATAAAGAATAAAGAGTAAAAGAATGAAATGGTATTAACCATCTATGTCTTGGCAAGATCCTCATATTTGAGAATATGATCATATGATATAAAGCTAGTAAAGCTAGATGCCAGACATATTGACCCAATGACTAAGTCATAAACCAGCTTGCACCACGAAATTGATGTCTTAAAGAGACACAATCAAGTTGCTATTGAGTCTATACAAGATAGACCAATACGTTCCAAAAGATAAGAAATCCTCGGAAAGAAAAGAAAGAAATGGTGCACATATCCGAGTTCAATGGAAACCAGACCAGACATTAGAGATAAAAGCTGGCCAGCTGTACATCTAAGGTACCAGACCATGTTGCTTGGGACGCCAAGCTGCAAGGTGATAAAGGTCCTAGATAATGAAATCTCAAAACTGATTAGATCATGTCTGGAACATTATGGAACCACATCAAAGTGTCGACACATAAAAGATACATTCATTCAAAGATAAGAATGATGGTAGCACTTGAAAGAAATGAGGATCATAACCCACATGAAATAAGAATGCATTCGTGGGTTCATTCATTCTAAATTCCAGATGAGTGCATTGGCCATACATATAAGAAAGACACCATCTGATGATATAAACCAGTGAAAAGTCTTGTGAAAGATAAGAAAAACCGTGAGAGATGCTACTTATTGCATCCAAGTATTGCTTGTTTCACAAGGGTACTCACAAGGACTAAGGAACATATTATAAGGAGATAAACTCCTATATGGTGGTTGCTACTGCTCAGATTCGAAATCTGAAAGGTCTGGATCAATATATGAGTGTAAAGTAAGCAAAAAATAGATCACTGGATAAAAGAGAATAAAGGTACCAGAAAGATGAGAAAAGAAACTCTCTTGAACAGCTTCGTTCCTAAGCTATTGATGGACTAGAAAAGGCAGCTGCATAAAGAATGCATAGAGTATGAAAGACTAAGGAAATACTTAGCAAAGAGTTCCATGAGAACAATCAGTCCACACATTCTTACAAAAGAAATCCCTTGTGCTTATACTAACCTCAAGAAAGGTTAAAGGATAATCAGTCCTTAGACAGATTATGAAATCAGTCCATAAGAGATCATATCTCCGTGTGTGTGTCCATGTTAAGATCAGCACGTCCAATTGTGTAATTGGTATGATGGATGGTCGTTTGAAAGGTGAAATGGAACCATGAATGGTCCATACCAATTCCATACCAAAGTTTATATCCGACCATACCATTAATTGATAAGATTATGGACATGTATGGATAAGATCCATGACCCAATATATACATACTCTAGCACGTGGTATAAACCATGATGAGAAGGTCATGAGACACCATCAAAAGAAATATGGCATTGCAAAAGGCAAGTAAGATCGATAGCCATACTTAAGAGTCCATGAGTGTACTTGGTCGTAAAGCTATAGCTTGATTATGGAAGCTTACTGCAGTAATGAACATTATGATCATGAGACACCCATGAGAAGATTATGGACGTGTATAGATGAATTCTATAACACAACATGGATCGATCAGTGATAACAAAGAAAGATCGACCATAGTGGATAAGTCATTGCACATACGGTTTACATATATCAATGTACCAGATCATAAGGATTGTAACTTTGGATTACAAGTAGTACTATGATCAGACCATAGAGTTCATGAATGAGTTTTGGTCAAGACTAATCCGACCAGAACCTCATATGGTCAAAGACGAACATAGATAGGTCAATATGGACCATGGCACCGACCTGGAAAGCCAATGTTCAGTCCGTATGTACATAAGTCAATGACCCAACACATAAATGTGTATGTTCTGGTTAAAGACCATAGAACCATACATCCGACAAAGCACATATTTGATAAGTATACCATATGCTTTGTACTAACCAAAACAAAAGAGTTTTCCATTGATTTTGTTTATACAAGTTATATATCAGATTGGACAGGTTATGAAACCAACCAGAAGGTCCGCATATGAGTGTACTTATAATCCGACCAAATTGTAGTCGGATGGAGCTAACTGATACAAGAAGTTCCTCTACTCACATTTGCCGAAAGACATCAGATGATCCGAGTGTTCCAAAGCCATTGAAGTGACTGTCCCAGCCGGCACATTACCATGTCATCTTCATCATCAACATTCAACGAGGCTTATGGACCAGATTGGAGACATAGATTGGAAGACCTTCCTGCGATGTCCAAATCAGAGGGAGTATCATGTGTTGTACTCTTTTTCCTGTCTGTGGTTTCCATTTTTCCCATTGGGTTTTGGTTTCTCATGGAGAGGTTTTAATGAGGCAACATTAAGCATGATATGAGCTCTATATGGTTATGGCATCCAAGAGGGAGTGTTATGAAATGGTGGATGGGCCCTAACCAAGTCCATGTCGCCTTAGACTATATACCCATTAGGGGTTTACTTATGTATTGGGCTAAGGCCCATAGTGTTATGTATCTAGGGTTTTACCACTTATGTAATCCTTATATAAAGGAACCTCATGTTATGAATAAGATATACTAATCCTTTCACAACATAAAGGAAATTATACATGTCATAATTAAGTATGTATATCACAAATTTTCAAAGTCATGTTATTTTTTTGGTGGAAATTAATATGATGATGAAACATAAGCAAATCACTTCTCAAATAAAAATGTATATGAGATATTTGCTATATCTCATTAATTAAACTTCAGTTAAAGGTGAAAAAAATACAAATATGACTTTTGAACCCACCAACCATGAAAACTTGACAATGCATTTAACCACAAGGATGCAGACTTAAAATAATATTACACATACATGCTTAGAACAATACTCCACCTGTTTCATTAAAGTAGATGTTTTAGAGAGAAAAAATGTTTTGAAAAAATGTTTTGAAAAACTAGATTTTTGTGTGTTTCTATGAAAATATTGTAAAGTTTAACAAAATTAATTGATTTATTGAGTTAGTATTAGTTAAAATATTGAAAATTGAAAATTATAGAAAAGATATATTAATTATTTTGATTTGATGCGTTATTTTAATATATATGAAAATATAAAAAAAAATTTATTTTTTGTGAAAGAGAAGGAGTATTAGATGGTAGACACTTGGGCCATTTGTCGGCAACTTATTTCAAGAAAGAATCCTTGTTGTTCGCACAACATCTGTAACAAATACCCAAAAAATGACAAGTTAAAGACACTACAAAACTTGATCAACACCAATGATCGATGTACCAAGCAACTCTTCTCAAGTCTGAAACCCGTTGTATTATCCTAATCTAGTATACAAAATCCGATCGGTTGGATAGGTCCGTACTAAACCCATTTGTCCAAAACAAATACCCACTATGTACATTTCTATGAAGTCGGATCTGATCGGTTTTTTTTTTTTGGATTTGAGTAAATGCCTAGACATAAGAGAGAGAATTATATAAAAATATACATATAAAATCTCAAATAAAATAATTTATAATATATACTTTTAAACAAATTTTCTTGTTTTTATAATACTATTTTGTAGCATAGTAACTTACAACAATCTCAAAATATTAATTTACATCAAACATTGTCTATAATCCAAAAATATTAAAGTACGGATCAAAATCTAGTTAAGAAAAAAAAAACTGGTTAAGAGAAGCAAAAGTGGAAACGTACACTAAGACGTCTTTACCTAGATAATGGATCAAAATCTAGTTAAGAAAAAAAAAACTGGTTAAGAGAAGCAAAAGTGGAAACGTACACTAAGACGTCTTTACCTAGATAATGCACCTTTCCTCTGTAACTACTACTCACGCTACTAACTCCTCATGAAAGTTTTATCTGAACGAGAGAAAATGACTTACGTTATTTGAAAACAAACAGTGTATTGTAACCCTTTCTCCATCAAACTTTCATAACAAATTCTTTCTGACATTACATTATTATTTTAAAAAGCGACATGGACATGGTTATAATATAAGTAGATACCATCATGCAACTGATGTTTATATTAAGCAAAATAGTGAAAGATTTTCATGAACCAGTCACGTTTATATGAAGTCAGAATACGGCCGATGGTGAATCCACAAAACACACCATGTACATAGCCTATTGCAGCTGCAATCCAGCTCAATATTTCTTCATCTTCATCTTCATCTTCCTGCTCTTGAGTCGTTGGGTTGTTGCCGCATGTTTCTTGGAGAGGGGCACCACAAAGCCTCGGATTCTGTACGAAAGAAGAACTACTCTGGCTTTGAATTTGAGTTCCTTGTGGTATTGGACCTTCAAGCATGTTGTAAGAGAAGTTGATTCTCGCTAGAAAAGTGAGCTTTCCAAGCTCTGATGGAATTTCTCCGGACAATCGGTTTTGAGATAGATCCAATGATTGTAGATTGGTCAAGTTCCCCAGAGATGGTGAAATGTGGCCAGTAAAAGCATTGTTTGACATGTTGAGCACAATCAGTTCCTTGAGTAAACTGATGGATTCGGGAATATTTCCTCCGAGTTTGTTTCCAGAGACATCAATGGTTTTGTAGATTGTGAAACCACTACCAACCAGCTCCATCACTAATCCTTTTGCCGTCATCGACACTGAGTTATATAAGTTTCCAGAGTCACGCCCCTCAAACCTACTCGGCATAATATCTACAGTGTCTATGACCAATGACATTGCAGTCCAACCAGAAAAGTAATATGATGGCAAGACTCCAGTGAAGCGATTTTTGGAAATGTCAAAGATTCTTAATTTGGGAAAACTCAAGAAAACTCCAGGAGAAGATATGGGCCCATGGAACTTGTTAGAACGAAGGACAACAACTTGTAGATTGGTAAGAAATGTCAACCAGAATGGAAACGTGTCATTAATCATGTTGTTTTCCACATTCAGAAACTCGAGGCGTGTGCAGTTGATCAGAGACTTGGGAAGTACACCTGATAAGCGGTTACCACCAATATCAAGTGATTTTAAGTGGCCACTGATAGATTCCTCGGGAAAAGCACCAGAGAGACTATTATTTCGAAGATGTAGGACCGAAAGTGTAGTTTTGAAATTCTCAAAACACCGGGGAACAGAACCACTGAAGTTGTTATCAGATAAAACAAGTGTATCAAGAGAAGTCAACTTGCATATTGTCTTAGGAATCTCTCCTGTAAACTGATTATGGGAGCCTAAAAAGAACTTTGTAGAGTTTGGTAACAAAGGAAATGGATCTTGGAATGTGTTTGAACTTATATCAAGAAGTAGTACTTCACTTCGTTGAATAACATCCGCTGATCCTTCAAAACCAGTGAAGGAGTTCTGAGAAATGTTTACATACCGCAGCAGTGGGAGTCTCCATAACCACTTTGGTATTTGACCATTAATTTCATTGGCAGAAATGTCTAAATATGACAAACTCGTTTGTGTTTCTAGAAATTTGGGAAACTCAGCAATATTGCAAGATGATAAAGTCAAGATTTCTATGGGTGAGAGAAGGTGGAGAGTTGGACTGACCTTCAAATTAATCCCTGAAAGATCCAGATAACCAAGTGACATGAAATGTGAGAAAAGACTCAAGTCAACTATGCTTCTTGTATTTAGATAAGAGAGGTCAAGGAACGTAAGCGACTTGAGGTGCAAGAAGATGCTGAAATCAACCTTTCCCTTCTCTGTGTTCCAAAAAGCGAGGTCAAGATACCAGAGCCCAACTAGGTTTGATATAAGTCCTGGGAGTGGTCCCTTGAAATTGTTTTCCCCAAGTGTAGATAGTGAAGAGATATTCCCAATCTCAAGAGGACCACTGAAGCTGTTTCTTCCCATGTAAAGTTGAATCAGTGAAGGGATCATGAAGAGAGATGAGGGAATAGATCCATGAAATGAATTTTCATATATATCGAAATAGACCAGTTTGGAGAGACTACTCATGTTAGATGGGAGCAGACCTTCGAACTGGTTAGAACCAATGTCGATCTGAGTGAGCTCGCTCATATTGAGTAGCACATGGGGAAAGTTCCCACTCATCTTGTTATTGTCAAGTCCCAAATCTCTTAGTTTCTGTAGGTTGCCCATTGAATCAGGTAGTTTTCCGATGAAATCATTATGAGAAAGATCAAGACTAGTGAGATGAGAAAGATTTCCGAGTGGAGGAGGAATCTTTCCAAAGAAACTGCAACCACTAAGACTTAAAACCCTCAAATATTTGAGGTTGCTGATGGAATCAGGGAGGATACCTGAAAGATTATTGGAGCCAAGATTCAGAATATGAAGATGTTGTAGTCTGAACAGGCTACTATTAGATCTCAAAGGGCCGTTGAGAAAGCTCTCCATGAGGTCTAACTCAACGACTTTACCCGTCTTAGGATCACAAGAGATACCATCCCAAGAACAGCAATCACTGTTGTTACTCCATCCCTCTGTCTTCTTATCAACTGGCGTACCATCAGAGTGGAAACTGTCGATATAAAACTCGCTCTTGAACTCCCAAAGAGCATCTCTCTGGTCTGGACGGCACAAGTGCTTAGCATGAGAACATAAAACAAGTATTGAGTTCGTAAGATAGAAGAGTAAACACAAGCTCCATACTATCCTCCGCATTTGACTACAAGAATGCATCATAAATTCTATTTGCTGTTTCTTTTGGTTTTGTTTTCTGTGAAAAAAACTGGAAGATCGAAGACTATATTATGCCCGGCAAGATAAATATTTCCCAAAAGCAAGATTATTAAATTCCATATGAATGCTCCAGGAAGCAGTCCCCACTTGGAAAAAGTACCACTAAGAAAAAGTATGGTAGCACTGAGAAAAGTAACAATAAGAAATTGCCGTAACTATACATGTAGCCTGAAGATTTTTTTCGAAGCAGCCAGTATTAGTCCGTAACAACCAACGAGTTGTGGTCCAGTGATAAAAGAGTTTCAAGTAAGCCCTTTCCATTCAATTTTCGTTGGAAATGACTATTTATATTGTTTGGGTTCCCTGCAAAGAGGTGAAACATGTTGCAAACTGTAGAAAATTACAGGTTTTCTTCATGTTTCTCTTTGTTTTTTTTTGTTCTAGAAAACTGAGGAAAGTTTGTGTATAGAACATATGAGAGAGAGACAATAGTAGATAGAGAACGATGAAGTAGAGAACTGGTTTCTTACTTACTTACATTACACAATATTGGCCATTACATATATATAGAGAAAATAGAACACTCTTGATCTTCTCTATATAGCCTTATTATTACTTAGACTTAGGAGTATTCTCCACACATAGCCCATACTTTTTGACTTAACTTAGACTATTGCAACAAGCAAACTCAAAGATTTTAACATACCAAAACAACAGTTTGACTTTTTACTCTTCTTTTCTCACATTTTATGTTTTGTGGTTTGAGAACAAATAGGCATCATCCATCACTCCCTCTTGCCTTTTTGTTCCTCAAACCAAGTTGACCACGAAACCTTTCAAAAGGCTGTCCTCCCAATGCCTTAGTGAGTGTATCAGCCAGCTGCTCTTCACTCTTGCAATATTCCAGCTTGATGTTTCCGTTTTTCACAGATTCTCGAACAAAGTGATACTTGATTTGAATGTGCTTTGTTCTTCTATACTGGACTGGATTCTTTCAAATTGCAATGGCTGATTGACTGTCACAGTAGATAGGAACTCCCTCTTGAGTTTTGAACTTCAAATCTTCAAGCAAACTCCTTAGCCATATTGCTTGATTTGTTGCTGCACACAAAGCCATGTATTCTGCCTCAGCGGTGAACTGAGCGATAGTGTCTTGCTTGCTGGTTTTCCATGAGAAGATTGCAGACCCAATGCTAAAGCAATATCCAGTTGTTGATTTTAGATCTTCTGTGCATCCTCCCCAATCACTATCTGAATATCCAACAAGCTTTGGCTCCTTGACTGCAGAAAACATCAGCCCTATATCAGTTGTTCCTTTAATGTATCTGAGAACTCTCTTTGCCTCTTTGAAATGCTTGGCTCTGGGTTTCTTCAGATACCTAGACAAATAAGATGCAAAGAACATCAGATCAGGTCGAGTAGCTGTTAGATACAGTAGATCTCCCACAAGGCTCCTATAAGTTTTAGAATCAGCAAGTTCTTGTTCCTCATGTTGACTCTTGCCTTGAGGTGCCAATGGTGTTCTCATGATCTTGCATTCTTTCATGTTGAACTTCTCCAGCAGCTTCTTTGCATAACACTCTTGGGAAAGAAAAATTCCTTCTTCACTCTGCATAATCTCCATCCCCAAGACGAAAAGTGTTACTGTTTGAGTTTGAGCCTTTGCAAAGGATGCGTGTTTGAGAAGATGTTAGTGCGTATGGCTATTTGAGTTTATGAGACATGACTTTCATCTACGAAGATATCTTACGTCGAAATCTGGTTCTTCGAGTGTATGTGACTTCTCGCAGCACTAAAGAATGGAGTTTTCTATAGAGTAAAATTTTATGTTATGAGAACGTGTTAGAGAAGTTTTCCACGTTAGGCATGAAGTTCTCGTTTGATATTGTGGCCAAGAACTACTTCGCTTGTTTGCGGAGGTTTCGCAGCCAAAGTTTTTTTGTGTAGCGAATTAATCGAAATCGTTTTTTCGCTTAGAAGTTTTCTTTCGTATGTTGCATTTTTTGTTTGAAATGTTTGCGGGCTTAGAGATGTTTTGCGGTGGCGCAAGGGTTTTGTTTTAAACTTGCGGCAGAGAAATGTGTTGGTTTGTTTGCGGATGGTTTGCGGCCAAAACTGTTGTTTTTGCTTTGTTGGATTCAAGATCGAGGAAGTAGGACCAAGGGGTCACATAAATTTGTCCATGGGAAGAAACGTTTTCCTTCACTGTCGTTTGTGAAGAGTTGGCCTTCCAAGATTTATATTTTCGTACTCATCACTCGGCGGTTTTAGACCAATCTTGGATTGTCTTTTGGCCGTTGAGTGACTGGATGGAGCGGGGGTCGCTCAAATGTTTTGGCTTGGCGTGAAGTCTGTGTTGAGCCGTATAGCTGGGGAAGTTGTAGGTCAAGGATTTAAACCCTGCCAATTTTGTTTTAACGCAAATGTCATGCTAGTTAAGAATTGTCCTTGCCAAATTCTCGTTCGGGCTTTTATGGGAAGGCGTAATTGGCCGAGGGCCAAAGAGCTTTCGTCAAGATTGATAGGTGAAGTATGCCGGATGTTTACAGTGTTAAGGTAGACGATGGTTGTTGAAAACGATTTTCTACTTTTGGTTTCAGTTATACAATGAATGTTTCGTATAATGTATCCTTTAGTCGTATGAAAATTGTTTCCTTTTTGTTTGAGGAAGACGAAGCCTAAGAGGCTTGATACAGGACCCATGCAGAGTCAATTGCGGGATGATTGCCTGCTCGGATGTAACCGAGAGAAGTGAAAGGTAGAAGCCAGCTAGCCGCAAGGCTAAAGGAAGAGATCTGATGGAGCATAGTGCGAAGACATGAAGTTTAGCTTGGTTTTTCAAAGTCGGATCATACAGCTTCGTTTTATGCTATGTGAAACTTCTTTGTAAAACCTGTTATGTTTATTTTTGAAAGTTGTTTTGTATGACTTGATCTGACTATGCGAAGGATTTTTCTTGTAAGTCTTACAAGAATGGTTTCTTATAAAAGTATATGGACAATGTTTCTTGCAGATTACTCGTGATGGTTGCAAGCGAGGATTAGGTTTTCCTCATTCGTATGTTAATATTGCGAAGTTGTTTTGCATGATACTGATCTTTTGTTTCCCGTAGATTGTTTCGTATAAAATGTTTTAGTTATAAGAAAGTAATGGGTGACCGGTTTTATGAAGAAAGTAAATCGGCGCTACGTATAGAGATGTCAAAGTAGTGATGTTTCCGCCCATTTTACGAGAAACGTTTCCGCTTTGCTTTTGATCTTTGGTGAAAGTTTCGTTGAGTCACTCATGGAGTTTTATCAAATTTTATTTTTGTTATGATCTAGTCGCTGAACGTTTTCGTGGTTTTTGAGAGGAATTCTCATGACATATTCGTTTCTTGAGCAAAACGAATCGGTCAGCCAGCAGCAGACCTAGTCCATGAGCGGGGAGAAAGAGTTCCCTTTGTTGTGCTCGCTGCTACTAATGTTCTTGATTTTTCATTGTTGCAAAATTTTTTTGATGTTTTTCCGTGACTCACTTGGTTCAACGGAAACTGGGAGCAGTGATTTAATGTTTGAAGATTTTTCGTATATTTTTTGACTGTTTAGGTATGCTGCTAGCATTTATGCAAATATTATATCGTTGTTTGCCTTTCGGATGATTTCGATGGTTCATTTTATTGCCCTATGTCGCAAGATTTGGCTTTGTCGAAAGCTTTTTCTTGATGCCGAGGCAAAACGTTTTGAAATATGGGAGTATGCGAGTATTGTATACTTACCTACTCCTCCTTATTTTTACGAAAGGTAACGGCTAAACCGATCTGTTGAAAGGTTATGTACGTTTTTGTTTCAAGGATTGAGATGATGATAGTCTGGGTCGATTTAAAGACCTTGGTTTATGATCTTCGATTGTTTTCAGGTCGACGACTTGGAATATGTCGGTTTTAAGAATATTGCAAGGAACGGGTCGGTTTTAAGATGACGTTCGTGTCTCTAGTTTTTTCTTTCTTTAAGAAGAGAGCTGAGTAATCTTGAATGCGCTGCGAATGTTTCTTGGTTTTGCGAGAGTTTAGATCGGTTTGCAAGATCTGTCTGAAAAGTTAAGGAACAATAGATTGAGATAGAGAAAATCGCTAAGAATTAGTTTGCTAGAATATCCACCTAGATTCTAAATTCCATAAAGTTTACAGCAATCTCTAAGGCGTTTTTATTTCTTAGAAATTTTCTACGAAAGTTCCAAGTCTGATTTCATAAATTTCCAAGTCGAACATACCTTAGTTTTCTCGGAGATTAGGGTTTGCCTCTTCTCCATTTTTCTTTCTTGTTTACTCTTCGTCTCCTCGTGTCTATCCACCTCCTACGGATAGTAAGAACACTGATTCGTCCTGGATTTCTCTACATTCCTGGCCGCGGTTTTGGTTCGTCGATCCATATTTTCAGATCTGGGTTTCAAACTTCGTATCGTTGGTTTTAGGAAAACAAATAAGTATCTTATCAAAAGCCTTTTGGCCTTTCAGGAATAGCCAATGGCAATCAGGAAGACTTGTAGGGTGATGTGTCTTTGGTGAGAGGTCATGGGAGATAAGGGCGGAGAGAGAAGAAGATGAGATCATGGATAGAGGCTGATGGGCGAAGTTCACTTGTCAGCTATAGCTCCATCTCTTTCCTTCTCCGAGAGTCTTAATGTACGATCTTTATCTGATTTTACGAAGGTTGTCAAATTTTTTTGAGTTTTATTTACGAGAGTCATGTCGTAAATGTTGTCAAGTTTATTCTATGAAAGTTGTATCATGAAATACTATCTCGTTTAACTTTACGAATGATGTCTTGTAAAATATTGTCGAGTTTAATTTTACAAAATTTGTTTTGTAAAATGTTTTCGTTTGTAAAATGTTTCCGAGCTTAATTTTACAAAATTTATTCCGCAAAATGTGGTAGAGTTTAATTTTACGAAAGCTATTAAGTAAATTATCGTCAAGTTTTATTTTATGAAAGTTGTTTCGTAAAATATTGTCAAGCTTAATTTTACAAAAGTTATTTCGTAAAATGTATTTCGAGTATTATATCAGAAACCATGCTGCGATGATCTTTATTATCGACATTAAACTTAATCAAGAATTTTATTTTTTCCAAAGGATTGTCCCTAGGGAATTTTGAGTATTTTTTCAAAGTAAACTTAGTAGAATAATATTGAGAATTCGCAGAATATGTTGCTACAGAAGAGACGCTTGATTTTGTTTTCCAAATCTTAGATTTCAGAAAACGTTTAGCAGTGAGGTATAAGATCTCTCATTTTGCTTTGTTTAGTCTTTGTCAGCCGTTTTAGGTTTCGAATGATTTTATAGAAATTGAATTTATTTCTCCGAAAGTTATTCAAAAGAAATACAGCCATGGGGGATCGTCAACCCGATTTGATGCTTCTATTTCAGCGAGTAATCTAGAGTTTCCACTACAAGAAAACACATCATTTACTAGGCCGGTATTGCCTCGTAATTTCCTAGTAAAGGACACTTTACTAGGAATTTACGAGGAAACGCGTTTCGTAGTGACACGTTCATCGTAAAGCTTATTTCCTCGTAAAGTCCTAGTAATTTTACGAGGAAAAGTTTTCCTCGTAATGTCGTCGTAACTTTTCCTCGTAAAGTGCTCGTAAGATTCCTCGTAAGTTCGTAGTAATGTTTTACTCGTAAGGTTGTCGTAAACGTTTACTACGAAATTACTACGACAATTTACGAGGAATCTACTTCGAAACTTTACGAGGAAATTACTACGATATTTTACGAGTACCTTACTTCGAAACATTTACTAGGAATTTACCTCGAAATGTTTTTTCTCTATTAAAAAATAATAATTTAATTAAATATAAATAATATATTTTTTGAAAATTTAAAAATCTAAATTATAAACTAAAAACGAAATAACAAAATATTTTATATATAACTAAATATTTAAGTTTTAAATTCATAATATACACAATTAAAAAAAAAACTACGGATGCTGCTCGTGAAATTGTTGAACGAAGTCGTCATCCCGAAACTCCCCCTCGTCCATGTTGCTCGTCGACGGTTGTGAATGTGGTGGTGGATGATGTTGGGTTGGAAGCGCTCCGGTTTCCCGTCTGACAAGCAACATCTCCGCCACTACCGGGTTTCCGACCGCCAAAGCGTCTACGATTTCGGAGAGAGAACTCACATAAGAGCGCAACTGAACATTCGCATCGTTTTGTTCCTGAGCATAAGACGATGTCGCTGCACGGACATCGTTAACTAGTCCCGTGTTTTATTTTACTAGGATTTTACAAGGAAAGGGTTTGTAAATCCCCAAACTCGAAACCCCAAACCCCAAACCACAACTTTCATAACATATAACATCTTCTACAACCAAACTCCTCTTCTATACCTAAACCTCAAATTCAATTTCAATTTTCTGATTAACCAAATTTAAAACATACATAATTTAAATTCGTTTTTCGGTTAAACAAACTTAAAACATACATAATTTAAATTTGTTTTTTGATTAAACAAACTTAAAACATACATAATTCAAATTCGTTTTTTTGATTAAACAAACTTATAAAACATACATAATTCATTCAGATACATTCTCAGAGTCTGTAGAAACATCATCATTTTCGTAAAACTCGTCCTCAACACCGTCGTCAGTTGAGTGATCAGGAACATCTTCGTATTCACGATTATGCGGATCAATGAGTAGGATGTCATCAATTTCTGCTTCAGGTTCCACGATTTCATTGGTATTTTCTTCTTGTATTGGTGGTTCTTCTCCAGCGATTATTCGTCCTCGAGGTGTAACTTTGATAACAGATAACCAGTTGATTCCTGAGGTAGTAATCCGAGGGTATGGAATGAAGCAAACTTGATCTGCTTGGGCAGCTAATATGAAAGGCTCGAATTTGTTGTACCTGCAAAAATAAAGACAACGTAAATTAGTACTCAGAAAATATATGTTAAAAAAATAATTTGTTGTACCTTCGTCCGCCATTGACATCAACTACACCGTTCTTGTTAATCCGAACACCTCTGTTGACGACGGGGTCGTACCACTCACACTTGAAGATAACGCATTTCAGACTCATTCCTGGGAATTGAACTTCATAAATCTCCTGCAATATCCTGTAGAAATCAGTTTCGCCTTTCACACATATTCCATAATTACTTGTCGTCCAGTGTCTACCATAGTCGTAGGTATGGAAAGTATAGCCTCGGGTGAAATACATCGATGATGTAGTGACCTTTGCAACTGGACCTTGAAGTAATTCCCTAAACCATGCAGGATACTCATGATCGTCATAATCAACCTGCAAAACAAGTGGTATAAAACTACACATTAGACTTAATTTGCATAATATATGCATAAAATTTAAGTTATAATTAATAAATACCCGTTTCCTCAACCACTTGATAAAGTGTTGATTTTTCCTTTTGTCTAACTCAGTTGCCGATATACCAGGTATTGCTTCTTCGACTTGAGTCACAAATAGGCTGTAAAATATTATGTTATGTTATTTAATCAATTGAATATATAATTAATATATAAGTGTGTATATGTTTATATGTTTACCTTTCAAAGTAACCAATCAATGGATGCTCACAATTGAGAAGAATATAAAGGTGTGCACTATGGACGTCTTCATCACTCGACCACCAAACCTCTTTCAATTTCCCACCCATTCGCCCAATTTGACAAAAGATGTCTGGAACATCTTATTCCATATATCTAGGCACGACATCACCATCATCATATCTTCTTGGAACTCGTTTCCTTGTACGTACTTTCGGTGCAAAGTAATACGATGTGAAATGTGATGCTTCTTCCGTCAAACTTCCCGCAACAATAGAACCTTCAACTTTTGCTAGGTTTTTGGCTTTTCCTTTCAAAGTTTTCATGGCCCTTTCATACTGATACATCCATCCATAATGTACAGGTCCACGAAGTAATGCCTCATACGGAAGGTGGACAACTAGGTGTTCCATGACGTCAAAAAAGCAGGCGGAAATAGTTTCTCCAAGTTGCACATTAAGATGGGGATGTTTTCATGAAGTTGTTGGACAACTTCCTCTTTAAGAGTGCGGGTGCTCAGATCCCTAAAAAATGCTCCAATTCCTTATATATTACAGAAAAAAATTAAACACATTATTATATTCATATATATATATATAAAGAAATAAATTAATGTTGTTGTTTATATTAATTACCTGAAAGTGCTTCATGTACTTTTGGAGGTAGTAGCTCCGCAAATGCAAATGGAAGTAGCCGCTGCATAAAGACATGACAATCATGGCTCTTCATCCCGGAGAACTTTTGCCCTTTCTCAACACATCTTGAGAGATTTGAAACATACCCATCAGGGAACTTCACTTCTGAAGCCACCCAGTTCAACAACGCAGACTTTTTTTCTGATGACAGTCTGAATATCGGAACTGGAACTTCCCCATTGCTTTTTATATGTAGCTCACTCCTTGAGCAGATATCGGGTAAGTCCAACCTTGATTTTACGTTGTATTTCATCTTCCCTGGGACATTCAATATAGTGTTCACGATGTTCTCAAAAAAGTTCTTCTCTATGTGCATCACATCGAGGTTGTGACGCAAAAGAAGATCTTTCCAATATGGCAATTCCCAAAATATACTCTTTTTGTGCCAATTGTGCTGCACACCATAAGAATCAGGCATATTACTGGGAACATGCCAATTCCCACCACGAGGAGCTGTTTCTAGAGCACCGTAGTGATCGATTTACGCTTCGATTTGTTCTCCAGTTAAGTATGGAGGAGGAGTGTCTATGACAACCCTTTTGTGCCTGAACAATGTCTTGTTTCTTCAGTATGGGTGGTAAATGGGAAGAAATCGACGGTGACAATCGAACCAAGTAGTCTTCCTACCATTCTTCAACTGAAACGCATCTGTCATTCCATTACAATATGGACAAGCTAATCTCCCATGTGTAGTCCATCCAGACAACATCCCATATGCAGGAAAGTCACTTATGGTCCACAAAAGCATCGCTCGCATCGTAAAATTTGTTTTCGTAGAACAATCATATGTCCTCACCCCTGTAGACCACAAATCTTTCAACTCTTTTATCAGTGGTTGTAGAAAAATGCCGAGAGATCTTTTTGGATGCTTTGGACCAAGTATTAATATGGTCAAGAATAGAAACTCTCGTCGCATGCACATCTCCGGTGGCAGGTTGTACGGTGTAAGAAAGACTGGCCACAATGAATATTGTCTCCCTGACATTCCAAATGGACTAAATCCATCAGTGCATAATCCAAGATACACATTCCGGCTATTGCTAGCGAAATGTGGATGTACATTGTTAAAATGTTTCCAAGCTCTTGCATCTGATGGATGAGTCATCTCTCCATCCGTCTGAGTATGCTCGGCGTGCCATCTCATCCCTCCAACAGTCTCCTTAGATTGGTATAGTCTTTTCAATCTATCTGTGACTGGTAGGTACCACATCCATTGGTACGGTACCCTATTGCGCCCTCGGCCTTGCGGTTTGAATCGTGGCTTCTTACAAAATCGACATTCTTCTAACTTCTCATCATCTCCCCAGTAAATCATGCAGTTGTCGATGCAAACGTCTATCATCTCCGAGGGCAACCCAAGACTATATACCAATTTCTGAATCTCATAATAAGATTCAGCAGACACATTGTCTTCCGGCAAATACTCTTTAAACAAGTCTGCCCATGCATCCATACAATTTTCAGGTAGATTGTGATCGGTTTTAATACTCATCATTCTAGCAGCCAACGACAATTTTGACAGACCTTCTCTACAACCACTGTAAATTGGCTCATTCGCAGCTTCTAACATTTCATAATACTTTTTTGCATCTAAGTTAGGTTCTTCAACTTCATCATCATGAGTTACAAATGCATCACCTACCATATCATGAACCCTATCACAATCTACCATTTGTTCCTCCTGGTGATGATAGCTATTTTCATTAAACAAATGATTAGCCGGTTCAACCTCAAAATTGCTATTACTACTGCTAGCTTCATTCATAGAACTAGCATCTTCTCCATGTTGATACCAAATATAATAATATGGCATGAAACCTCTATTTATTAATGCTTCCAAACATTTTCACGAGGGCCTAATTTTGTATTGCAGCATTTTCGACAAGGACGAAACATCTTACCACTTTCCTGCGTGAGTGGTGTAGAATCTGCTTGATGCATAAACGTCTCCAATCCTTCGAGAAATTCTTTCGTCACTCTCCCATTATTATCTCTGTGTGAATACATCCACTTCCGCAACTCGAAAATATTTCCTGGACCGGACATTTTTTTTTCTTTGATCAAGCTTATAGCTGATTTTTTTGGTGTGTTTGAAATGAATCACAAATGGTGGTATTTATAGAGATTTTCAAATCTGAATATTTACTAGGAAATTGGGAGGAAAAGTAGGTATAAAACACGTTTTAGATTAAAAATTGGTATTTTTTTAGCCATTTCCTCGCTAAATTGAAGTAAAAGAAGTTTTCCTCTTAATTTCGTAGTAACTATTTACTAGGACTTTACGAGAAAATTTTTTTACTACGACGTTACGAGGAAATGTCTTTTTCCACGTAATTTCCTCGTAACACTACTACGACTTTACGACGAAAACCTTTTCTCGTAGCCTTACGAGTACTTTACGAGGAAAATAGTTTTCCTCGTAAATTTGAAGTAAACTAGTAGTATATTTACGAGGAAAAGTTTTCCTAGTAAAGTTTCGTAGCAAAAGCGAAGTTTTCTTGTAGTGTTCTCCCTGACTTCAGGGAGAGCAAGTTTTATTCTTCAGAAATTTTTTCGGAAGTAGTATTTTGGTCGAATCCGTACGTGTTCAGATTTCTCCAACTTGGCAATAAGATGAATTTTACGGATTTGATATATTTTATCGTTGCCCTTTTTATTTAGACAAAGAACTAAAGAGTTCATTTCAATACTCTTCTTGTGGCAAAAAGTCGCGACTAGATTTTTTATTTTTCTTTGAGTACTGAGGCGTTTGCGGAAGCGTTGGCCATAGGAGCAGTCACCGCGGGGATTGTTTTACCAGGCTTGCTGCGAGCTGCGAGTTTGTCATTCATATTTCCAGACATCGTTTCGATCAAGCGTTTTGCGGCCGTGAGTTAGATTAATCCGCCCCGCCTTCTAGCGCCAAACTATGGGAACCAAAATTTAGACTGTCGATTTATGAATGGAGGAAAGCAAAGAATATCATACTTTCCTTGAGGTTCAGATTCTCTACAACAGCCAAAAAGGATTAAATAAATGTGGAAAATATAGACTATCATTTGGACTCTATTTAGAGTCTACTATGTATGTTTAGACTATAGAGTCTTCAGGTCAAGGTACGTTTGGAGCATTATGGAGATAATGGAGCTTGTTAGAGTATTCAGAGAAGATATCCAGTAGCTGTTCACGTTCAGCTAAGTCATAGTCGAAGTTAAGCATGATCATCGATCAACGGAGCATCCTTGATGTCGATCAACGACCTACTCGCAGAAGTATTGGTCGACTTCAAGCCCAAGGCAGGACAAATTACGAGAAAGCCCCTGAACAAGTTTTGACCTACTTTATAAAGGTTCTACCATTGTTTAGGCATATACACATATTTCATATTACAAAAAGTATTATTAACAGCCTTTTAGTTTTCTTAGTAGTTTTGGGAGAAAATCTGAACTCCTTCAGAGATTTATATTGGAACTCCATTATTTATTCTATGCATTATATTACTCAGTTTATCGTGCTTTATATGATTACGTCTGAGTAATTCACTGAAGAGAAAGGAAAAGGAATCTTAATCATTCAAGTGTATGTGGATGACATCATCTTTGGTGGGACATCTCAAGAAATGGTTTAGCAGTTTGTTAAGACCATGACAAAGGAATTTGCGATGAGTATGGTTGGTGAACTGAGCTACTTCTTTGGCCTTCAAATCAAACAATTGAAAGATGGGATCACTGTGTCGCAGGGCACTTATGCTAAGAATCTCATCAATCAATTTGGGATGCAAACCAGTAAAACAGCCAAGACTCCAATGAGCACCACAACCAAGCTCTCACAAAATGAGGATAGAAAACCAGTTGACGAGAAAATGTACCGTAAATGACTAGGAGTCTTCTTTACCTCACGAAAAGTCATCTTGACTTATGCTTGAGTGTCAGTATATGTGCAAGGTATCAAGCTCAACCAAAAGAATCACATCTTGACTTTGGTCTATATTATACCTTTAAAACTAATGTGAATCTTGCAATGCCGATTGGGCTGGTTGTGTAGATGACAAGTGAAGCACGCCGAGTGGCTTTTTCTTCCTTGTAAACAATATGGTGTCATGGCACAACAAGAAACAAAATTGTGTTTCTCTTTCAACTGCCAAGGCTGAGTACATTGACTTGGGGAGCGGTTGCACACAACTGTTGTGGATGCGCCAGATGCTTGTGGACTATGGTATTATTTCTTGTTCTATGTTTGTTCACTGTGATAATATGAGTGCTATAAATTTAACTAAGAACCCAGTTCAGCACTCACAAACCAAACAAGTTGATATTCGACATCACTTTGTGAGAGAGCTAGTTGAGTTGAACATTGTGATTCTCGAGCATGTATCATCAGAGAAGCAACTGGCATATCTCTTCACCAAACCGTTGGATTACAACACCTTTCTGGGTCTCCGGAAGGCGTTGAGAATCATTAGCCTTTGATTGTGCCTGCCTAAGAGAAGAGTTACTGTACGTAAGTGAAGCCACATCATGCTTTGTCACCCACCAACTCCTTAACTCCTAAGCATGCACACACTTGGTTCACTGGTGAAAGGCCTTCATCTCAGACCAAGATGCTACCACATTTTGAGTTTGTATATTGATCACTACTTGTATTGAATGAGGAAACACAATAGAGACTGAATGCAGAAAAAAAGAAGTTTGTGTGTCAAACAACCAAAAAGGGGCGTCACACATCACTGTGTGCGAAATACAAAAAAAAAGGCCTGGAATAATGGATATTCATTTTGGAGCTGGGTGCTACAACCCTTTTTCTCTGATTTCGATCATTGTCATGACTAGGAAGAGATATACCACAATCTCTAGATAGAATAATATATATATATATATATATATCATAGAAGAATCTATCGAGTTGAAGTGATAGACACACAAGATGTCTAAAATGTGTTTCCAGATCTTGCAAGTGAGTGTGGTATGGAGTTGAGGTTGGGTGATGATCTTAGAAGAATCTTGACTGTGACAGCTACTCTGCTGAGAAATAGCTACAGACTTGGGTTAACTCATTGATTTCATTTGAATTTTTGGTGACAAGTGGTGTGGGGCAAATGAACCTTGTGACTTTTCTCTTGAGCAACAAGCTTTCAAACGTGTGCTTTGTGATACCAATTAGTAAATATTAGCTGGCCTTTCGGATGATACTATGCTCATCATGATCATGCTAATCCCTCCTAGCTCGGTTGCGTCTGTAAGTGGTGTTATCACATTTGGGTAAATTTGGGAGGTGTTAGAGCTCAAGGTTTTGAATTTCTTATCAAGCTCTAGACTGTTTCTTGTTTTGGGTCGGGTCGATTGGGCCAACTTACTAATATTACTAATGGTCCACTTGAGTGTCTTTTAGGGTTGTTTAAAAGAAGGAGTCTCCTTGTGTCACATCCGATTTACCTTGGCCGACACCCCCTTCCTTCTTTCACTAAATTGCACCATGCAACCATGAAGACAAAGTGCTCGCTTGAGTCAATCAATGGAGAACAATGATGCACCGATGACTTCACCGATGGCTTCTTCATTGGGTCCTTCCTCCTCTCGGAAGCATCCACAAAAATAAAGCTCAACACCTGTGGCCGCTCCTCCACATGAATCTCCTCCTCCGGATGTTGAATCTCTCTCTGCCTCATCTGATGAAGAAGCAGATAATTTTCTTCCCAAAGAATCTCAATATGCGGCGAGCCGTGCGGCACCTCCACCTACAACCACCTTCATGTTTGATCTCTTTTAAAATCTCTCATGCTTCATCTTCTTTTTCACCTCCCTTCCATCTCTCTTGCTCACCACATGTGTCGCTTCTCTTCTTCACGTATGGTTATGTATTGGAGAAGACGAGTGAGACGCAACAACGAGACGCAACCACCATCTCTATCACCACCGGAAGCTTGTCCTTCACCAACCACCACCGGATTCACACGACCATCATCTATGACACACCGGAGACGCATCCCATGTCACTGGAGGCCGAGACCTACCGTCACGAGTTAGTGTCGGGAAGGTTAAGTGCTTCCTCCCTTTGTTTCTTGCGCTCCAAGTTTCTAAACCCTAACCGTAAAAGTCATATCTTTTGTCTTTTGCCATTTTGTCATGTGATGTTCTGGACTTGATTATTGGTGTGCCATGGCGAGAGGTTGAGATCAAGTGAAACCCTAACTTTCTTGGTTATCAAGTCATCTCAACATATTTGTTTATCTGCTTCGGTTTTCCAATATTGCTAAGGTGAGAGTTATTCTTGCAATTTCTCGTACACGACCTAGGAGTTCGAATAAGTATAGTTTAGTTCTAATATGATCCGTCTTCGTGAATTAAGTCAGTATGATGTATGTTTGAAGTCTGTTTGATAGTTATTAGGCTCTTTGTTTAAATCTAAAATAAGGTGTCAGATGATTCAACATTTCTTTCTGGTGTGATTTAATTTGATTTATATTTATAGTTGGACTAGGGAAGAGTTTGGAATTTTAGCCGGGTACAGAGAGGTATATCTGTATGCTGGATTGTGTTGTGTGGGGGTTGCGGCCAGCCTAGTCGACCTGTTGAGCCGAAGTCTCGTGAGGTCGATAACCATCCCAGTGGCGGTGTACCTGGGCACTTATCCCAGAGTTGTTAGCCCGGGAGTGGGCGGTGAGCGAGTGTGCACCTCGCATAGGATCCTTGTTTGTTCTTTGGGCACTTTAGACGCAATGGTTGTTTCATGTTATAATTAAATTATATTTATTCGGAGTGCTATGTTTGGGTCCATGGACTTAGGGTTTAAAATCCCATACCTCACTGAGTGACTCCCCTGTTGCTCACCCCTCTTTCTTCCCCTTTCAGGTGAGACTGACGATCAGGAATGATCATTTCGGATCGGTGCTTTTGGGCGTTTTTGTTTCTTTTCTATTTCAGACTTTTCGATTTATGCTTATCCTTATTTTCGGATATTATTCTATTTATTAGATTTACGATGTTGAGATGACTTTTGAGAAGTAATTAAAGTAGAGATTTCAGGAGATTATCATTTATTATATTATTTTGAAAATGCGGGTCTTACAATTTGGTATCAGAGCGGGTTCTGTCCCGGCTCCGACCCGAGATGGCGATCTGTGGGGACTCGGTTTTAACGTTTTCAATGAGTTTCAAATGTTTTATTAGATTAAGAATTTTCAAAAAAAAAAATGTGACACTTCTAGTCCTATCGAGTTAGTCATTAGGATTTCTATTTTTTTTTGAGAATACCTTATTTATTTTTCATCTCGTGTTTTTCTTTCCTTTGTAACCGTTCAAATTTGTTTTCGGGTTTTGTTTGGAAATCAGGACGAATTCCGGTTAAGTGGGGAATAATTGTAACGACCCAAAACCGGGTTAGTCAAACCAGTTTGGTTTATTATGGTAGTTCATTATTGTTTTAATTTTAAATCAAACCAAGACCTTCTCGTTTCTTTTTTTAATCGTTTGTTATGCACATAAACCTAAATATATAAATATAATCATCTTCTCCTTCCTTAGCATGAGCCGCCTCCACCTGCAACCACCTTCATGTTTGATCTCTTTTAAAATCTCTCATGCTTCATCTTCTTTTTCATCTCCCTTCCATCTCTCTTGCTCACCACATGTGTCGCTTCTCTTCTTCACGTATGGTTATGTATTGGAGAAGACGAGTGAGACGCAACGACGAGACGCAACCACCATCTCTATCACCACCGGAAGCTTGTCCTTCACCAACCACCACCGGATTCACACGACCATCATCTATGACACACCGGAGACGCATCCCATGTCACTGGAGACCGAGACCTACCGTCGCGAGTTAGTGTCGGGAAGGTTAAGTGCCTCCTCCTTTGTTTCTTGCGCTCCAAGCTTCTAAACCCTAACCGTAAAAGTCATATCTTTTGTCTTTTGCCATTTTGTCATGTGATGTTCTGGACTTGATTATTGGTGTGCCATGGCGAGCGTTTCAGATCAAGTGAAACCCTAACTTTCTTGGTTATCAAGTCATCTCAACATATTTGTTTATCTGCTTCGGTTTACCAATATTGCTAAGGTGAGAGCTATTCTTGCAATTTCTTGTACACGACCTAGGACTTCGAATAAATATAGTTTAGTTCTAATATGTTTCGTCTTCGTGAATTGAGTCAGTATGATGTATGTTTGGAGTCTGTTTGATAGTTATTAGGTTCTTTGTTTAAACCGGAAATAGGGTGTCAGATGATTCAACATTTCTTTCTGGTGTGATTTAATTTGATTTATATTTATAGTTGGACTAGGGAAGAGTTTGGATTTTTAGCCAGGTACGGAGAGGTATATCTGTACGCTGGATTGTGTTGTGTGGGGATTGCGGCCAGCCTAGTCGACCTGTTGAGCTGTAGCCTTGTGAGGTCGATAATCGTCCCAATGGCGGTGTACCTGGGCACTTATCCCAGAGTTGTTAGCCTGGGAGTGAGCGCTGAGCGAGTGTGCACCACGCATAGGATCCTTGTATGTTCTTTGGGCACTTTAGGCGCTGTGGTTGTTTCATGTTATAATTAAATTATATTTATTCGTAGTGCTATATCTGGGTCCATTGACTTCAGGTTTAGCATCTCATACCTCACTGAGTGACTCCCTGGTTGCTCACCCCTCTTTCTTCCCCTTTCAGGTGAGACTGACGATTAGGAGTGATCATTTCGGATCGGTGCTTTTGGGCGTTTTCGTTTCCTTTTTATTTCTGACTTTTCTATTTATGCTTATCGTTATATTCGGATATTATTCTATTTATTAGATTTATGATGTTGAGATGACTTTTGCGAAGTAATTAAAGTAGAGATTTGAGGAGATTATTATTTATTATATTATTTCGAAAATGCGGGTCTCACAGTAATTTGCATGAAGTTAGCACATGTGATTTGTTCATTAAATTGATTGACTTGTCCAACTTTGTTAAATATCATAAAAATTAAGATCTAGTTCATATAATAATTACTATAGGAATATTATTTATTTCATAATATAGAAAAATATTTATGATAATGCATATCTCTATAATTTGAAATATTTTTATTATTATTTTTATTACCATTTTGTATATGAGGGTTTAAATTTGACTTTAGAAGATCTATAAGTTTTAGAGAACAATCCAAAAAAAAAGATATTCACATGAATGTGATTACCTAAAGCTCATTATATATTTACATTTAAAGATTACAAAACCTTGAGTTTGTAAATAAAGCTCAACTATGTTGGATGTTAAATTTAAAAGTAAATTTTTCCTGAAAATAATAGTGATGCAAAGAAATTTTACACAAATAATGTTGTCCAGCAGATACATGTTTGAGAAAAAAGATTAAAGAAGCTTATAGATATCTTGTCTCCTTGAGACTAAAAAACAATGAGTTATTGGTGTAAGATGATAAATCACGTCTAGTGGATTAGATCTATTCTCTTGAAGAGAATATGACATTTTATACTGATAAAGAAAATCCACAAAAATAGGATTTGTCAAGAAAGTGAAAATAAAACTGGTTGTAGATGTGAATGTGGATTTACATATGGTTATGGTCAAGGTCAAAATCAAAGAATTTCTTTTTAGAACTAATATTCTCACTAAAAGTTGAAAAAATAATGATGGTAATAAAGTAAAGATATTTATTCATCTAAAGATTAAAGAAAATTATTGTGAGTACAATAGAAGGTAATGAAGTTTATATAATGTTCAAGAAGAGGATATATATGAATACACCAGAAAGTAAATAAACATTAATGTATTCTCATAAGTCTCAAAAGTAAAAAAGATCTAATAAAGAATACATGACCCAAATAGGGTATATTATTGATTCTAATATGAGGTTTAATTCGAGATTGATAAACCTGTAGTATTATCATCTCGAGGGGAAGAGTTACAAAATCTCACATTTTATAATAACTGAAACATCTTGAAGATTATGTTTACACTAAACTCAGATTGATAAATCCTTCTTAAAGTAAGTCCGTGGAATTTTTAGATAAATCATTCTGAGACAGTAAGGAAAGGAAATATTAAATTCATTTCAGTCACAAATATTCTTAAGGATCTAAAAGTATTTTAGAGAAAGTATTTACATCCTCTTATATGTTGTATTACACAAAGATTAGTGTAACTGAGAAAAAAAGTAACCCAGAAGTTTACGAAATACTTGGAATGAACCAGTTAGACCATTTTGGCATATGTTGATTGCTCATAAGATAATATAGTAATACGGTTTTCGCCAGCCAACTGAAGTTATTTATATGAATAAAAGAGATGTTTGTGGACTGATCACCCACCATGCATCTTTATAATAGTGATGAATTCACTTCTTAAAGTATTAAACATCTTGAGCAACACTAATTCGCATCAAACCAACAAGTAATCACTAATTCTCTCCATCATTGGTATTGGGTCAAAAACCAACCATTTTACATTTAAGAATGTTGGATGTGCAGTGTATATTCCAGTTACTCCACCATAGAGCTTAATTATGATGTGTTTTAAATGAGGTTGCGAATATATGTTGGATACAAAACTCCATTGATACTTAAGAATCTAGAGTCATCCTCGAAGGATATAAGTAAGGCTCACTTTGGATGCTAAAATGGAATTAGTATTTCCAGCATAAGCAGAAGAAAATAAACAGTTGGAAAGTAAAATGGGTTGGACTGAATTATCTATGATCCTCGAACTAAAGAGAATGTGAATTAAAAGTCCAAAAGATAATTCTATTACATAGTTTAGTAAAGCAATTTCCAGAAGCCGTTAATGACTCTAATATAGTGTGATCAAGTCACATATACGAGCTGTAAATGCTCCAATAAAGTTGATGTTGTATAAGAACAATATCAAACTGCTAATCCTACCTGCAGCGTAGTAGACATATTGATTCCAAAGATAACAATCCTCGTAAATAAAAAGGAAAATATATTGATAATGGTCAAAATGAGGCAATAGAGATTTTGAATGATCTCCAGAAGAGACATTAAACATGACTAAAAGAAATTCAGGTACATGAGAAAATGAAGAGATCTCAATAAGTTATGTCATGTATGAAATAAAATGAAACTGATAAGCAAATCAATGATATTTATGCATGCAAAGTGGCAGTTGATATGATATATGAGAAAGAGGATCATGAAACAAAATCTATTGAAAAGTGTACACAAAGAAATGAGAAACGTATAAAAGATCAAGATATAAACTCTCATGAAAGAGAGAAATATTTCGACCAGTAGTCTATACACCAAAAAGGTGTAAAACAAGTAGGATAGAAATGAGTCGTTGCACCAAAGAAAGATCAATATAAAATTGATTGTGAAGGGATATAGTTTCATCTGATATATGCAACTACTTTGAAGATCCTTATCAGTCTGGCAATGAAGGAAGAACTTGGATTATATGACCCACAGAAAAATGATAATCCTTAAAAGATGAAATCCTTGAGAGATTGATGATATCAAAATCATGTTCCCGAGAACTATAGTTATTCGATTGAAATATGCTTATGGGATATATGAAATATTAGAAGTTAATCAATGCACGATTTATATTTATCCAGTGATTATAGATAATAGAATCATTGATTTGAATATAATCAAAACTCTTGAAGAGTTATAGAAAATGGTATTTTGAAATAAATTTCTTTATGTATTTCAAACTAAATATCTAAAAATGAGATGTTATCTTGGAAGATCCTTAAAGAATTGTATATTAAGATGCTCATATATGTTTGGTCTTGAAGTACCATATTTAAGGTGTTATTTGAGAAAAGTTACTAATCTTTTCGTGATTGAAAGATGTGATTTCATATGACAGTAAAGAAAGTCATAATAGTTTCTTTTATAATAAGAATGTGAGTAACTCGTATGCACAACACAAATGATTAGACAAGTATATGTAAAGATATTTTGTTTGAAGTCCAAATACACCAAGAAATTGTTGTCTATGTCAAAAGTGAATTATGGACCATAAGTCTAAAGACCCAAGATATTATAATAAAAATCACAATAGTTCATTTTGTTATTCTCAATTTCTAAAAATATATATTTAACTGGAATGCATCTTGCTTCCAGGAGAAGAAATATAATAATGTGTGTGGTTGCGCTCTTTTTTAATCCCACTTAGTTTTTCTATGACAAGGTTTTAACAAGGCAACAAAGAATGTACAAATGATAGACATCCTAGGGGATATTAGAATTTCAAAGATAAAAGTCTGTCAACCGTTCTAAAGTCTCTGAGATCAAAAGAATCAAAGAAATGATCAAATTGTAAGAAGATTCATGAATTACAGAAGAATGGCGATATTTGTTTTCTACATGTTCGTTCAAATGACAACTTGACTGATTTATTCAACAAGACATTATACACTCCTACTTCCAAGAAGTTACTTCATCTTATCGGATTGCATCATCTCAAAGAGCTTGATGTTTGTACACATGAAGGAAAGTCATGACGTGTGCACTATTTTTTTCTTAATCAAGGTTTTTCCCACTGGATTTTCTTAGTAATGTTTTTAACGAGGCAGCATTTACGGCGTTTGAAAGCACTATAGTACAATGGACATCAATGAGACGTGTTATTAATATTATGGTTGATGTCCATATGGAAAGTCTTAGATATAATTGTTCCCACTCCAAGTTAAACTTTGTACTCAAATCTATTTAATCCTATATAAAAGACTCATTACTCATTCAATAATATACATCAATTCTTCTCTTATGTTCTTTACTTATAACATGTTATCTTTTGTTATATTTTTTTACAATTTACAGTGAGATCTGTATGTTCTGGTGTAATTAATTTCCTTTTCCCCTTTATATATTGTGCAGTTGAAATCTTATCTCGGAAACACCTAAACGAGCACACTCGTAGGTGATCCCTCGTTGCTAGCTTACTGTGCTGAGCCAACCAAGCGCAGATTGCGTATTTCGGTATTGCATCTTGGAACCAAATTCCCGAGTACCAGTCCACTCTAGGAGATGCTTGGCGAGACAGACAACAAGTTTTCTTTGTGCTGAAACAGTTTTGATAAGTCCCCTCGTTTTGCGCCATAGAAAGATGTCCTCTGCATCGACAAGCTTTAGGTGTTAATTTTCAAATAATGTCTCCATCTGGATATAAATCTCTACTCGATGGTTTTTCTTACGCCTGTTAAGCGCTGATGCTATTGAAGCCGTAGCTCTTATTCCCATGTCTACACAACCTCGAGTGCCTACTAAGTCAAATAGACACCCCATCTCAAACCATGTGTCGTACCAGAATGATGTTGAACGACCATCCTTCACTTCGATCCTGTGGACAACCTTTGCTTTGTCTCTAATTTTAACATTTTACGCCGCATCCAAAAACCGAGCGATGTATTATCTTTAAAGGACCAGAAGTGCCCATGTCGTATTAGATACGTATGGATCCATTTTTCCCACAAAGAAACTTTCTGAGATGTCAGACGCCAAATGAGTTTCAGGCTACTAACCATGTTGGCTTCTTTCAGAGGCTGAAGTCCCAGTTCTCCCTCTTGATTGGGTGAGCATACTATATCTGAAGATATTTTTGCTTTTTTCAAGTTCAACTCAGGTCCTGACCACAAAAAAGCAGAAAAAATGCTCGCTATTTCCTATATGCACTCACCTGGTAGGATAAAAGACAACCTCTAGAAATTTGTAATGCTCAAAAGCACAAAAGCAATTAACTGAAGACGCCTGGCCATTGACAGATAACGATTTTTCCAAGAGCTGATCCGTCTTCTAATTTGCTCAATTAGAGGCTTGTAGTCTTGAGCTCCCATACGTTTAGTTAACAAGGGGAGACCAAGATACCGAACTGGTAGCTGACCTGAATCAAACTGATATTGCGCTTGCACTGTTTGAATGGTTGTGGCTTGTTGACCCGCATAGTATATTGTCAACTCCTCAATACTGATTTTTAAACTGGAGATATCAGCGAACTGATCAAAAACCTCGATTATGGTATCAATAGATCAAACTTTCCCATCAGTAAACACTAGTATATCATCCACAAAACTCAAGTGAGTGAGTCCTAGATTTTTACATTCGGGTGTTAGCCAATTTTGTTCTCTGATGTTGCTTTATCCAAGAGCTTTGACAGGACAATCATACTGATTACAAAGAGATAAGGAGATAGCCTTAGAACCCCTTTACTTTGGAAAAAACCACTAGCTCCCCATTCACCTGGACTGAGAAAGAAGCTGTAGTAATACAGAGTGAGATCCAATGGATAAACTGAGCTGGAAAATTCATTGCCTCCAAAGTGTTTAGCAGAAACTACCACTGTACTGAATCGAAAGCTTTCGATATGTCAATCTTAATTGCAAAACATTGTGAGACTAAATCCTTGTGTTAGTCCTTAACCAGCTCTGTTTCAAGGAGAAGGTTCTCTATAAGCAACCAATCCTTTACAAAACCTGACTGATTCAAACTAATGAAATCTGGTAAAGTCACTTTCAGCCGATTGGGGATAATCTTCGAAATTACTTTATAGATAACTTTACAGCATGAGATAGCTCGATAATCTTTCATACGTCGCGCCTAGAGTGTTTTTGGTATTAAAGCCAAAATTGTCGTTTTCACCCCTTTCGGAAGGAAACCTTTGGCAAAGAACGACTGAACTGCCAGGACGAACTCTGCTCCAATAACAGACCATGATGCCTTAAAAAATTCCATTGTATAACCATCTGATCCACGAGATTTGTCACTCGACATTGCAAACAAAACCTTAGTGATCTCTTCAGGCAAAACTTCCTTTATCAACTGTGATTTCTCCAACTCACTGCAGCGATATGGCAAGAGTTTCTGACTGAACTGCCAGGACGAACTCTGCTCCAATAACAGACCATGATGCCTTAAAAAGTTCCACCGTATAACCATCTGATCCACGAGATTTTTCACTCGACATTGCAAACAAAACCTTAGTGATCTCTTCAGGCAAAACTTCCTTTATCAACTGTGATTTCTCGAACTCACTGCAGCGATATGGCAAGAGTTTCTGATCTCACAAATTGTTTCTGCTCAGTAGAAAGATTTATTATTCTTATCACCTATTTTTAACCAGTGCATTTTTTATTTCTGCTTCAAAAAACTCTCCTCCAAGTCTGAAACCAAGTCCCATCTTTTGTAAGCTAAATTCTCCACTTCCATATTCTCCGGTGAGGGGTTTTCCATATTCATGTCTTGTTTCTCACACAAAATGGCAAGTGCTTCTTCTGCCTTTTTGGTCCCAAACCCTCTTTTTCTAACTTCTGAATGATAGGTTTCAAACCCTTAAGTTTCTTTGAAAATCGAAACAACGATGAGGTTTAAAGATAAATTGGTTCTGTAGATTTCCAGTATTCCTCCAGTAGCGGCTTGAAACCTGGTAAATTTGCAGTAGCTTACAGACTTAAAAGGTCGTTTTGGCCTACCAATATCTGCCGTCAGCTGGATCCTGCATCGTAAATGGTCTGAACAACCTCCACTCTCAAACACATTATACGATTGTGGGAACATATTGAGCCAATGATCATTAAAGAGGACCTTGTCCAATTTCTTTGATATTTGACCTTCCTCCCTTTTATTGCACCAGGTGAACCTTGGAACATGAGCTGCTAAATCCATAAACGAGTAGTGATGAGTAACCTCTTGGAAATCTTGCATCCCTTGTGTAACCATAGGTGAAACTTGATAAGAGGAGTGATCTTCCATATCAAGGGTTTCGTTAAATTCTCCCGCCACATGCCAAGCTATTCTTCTAATTATAGGTGAGTCCTGATGAGATTTCAAATCCCTCCAAAAAGTTGTATGTTCTGAGACGCTATTTAACGCGTATACCAAAGAGAAAAAGAACTCGTTTCCTCCTGCTTCTAGCAACACCGAGACTGTGATCATTTGATCACTTTTAAAAAATGGAGTATCACAAACATCAGGTCCCCATACCAACCAAAATTCTCCCTAATGTATTGTGTTCATAATTCGGAAAAACTAATGATGCTATTCGCTGACCTCTACCTTCTTTAACTCTTGTTTCCAACAAACCACCAAAACAAAACTTTTTCTCCGTAACCCATATCTTCACTATTGAATGGCTTTTTAATTTAATAAATCCCCTAACATTCCAGATGAAACCTGGCATATTATTTTTTCTTGTGGTTACGTCTTTTGCACTCGTGAGAGATTCATGTGTGCTTTTAGCAAAAGATTCCACTGAATCCTTTGGAAGCTCTGGTAGAGGTTATACGGACTTGTGTCCCTTCTCTCTCCTCTAAATGTCCTTCTGTTTTTTTTTTCATTTGAGTTGTGAAGTGGTACTTTTATCATCTAAAATTTCACTTTCCTTACTTTCATTTACAGAAACTGCCTGTGAATTTTCCTTTGCGCCCTCTAACACTTCAGTAGCGTTATCAAGGACTGCAAGACGTGATGGTGAGCCAACACTCTTGCTGGATGTCAGACCCGACATCTTCCCTGCTGACCGTCCCTTTTTCGAGGGAGAGACATCCGACCAGCTTTCCTTCTTTGTTAGAAGCTCCAGTTCATCCTCGCCAGCCTCTTCTATATTATGTTATGTACTTGGAGATTTTACAACCTCCTCTGTACCTCATCTGCTTTTCTGATTGTTGAACATCTTCTGAATGTTCTCCCTTTGTGATTATAAGTGCATTAGATACCTCCTCCACTCTCTGATTATCAGCGACATCTTGAGATGCAGTTACAGAGTCCTTTTACGTAGTAATTACTACAGTTTGATCTTCGATCAAAGTCTCTTATGTTTCCTTCTCTTTATGAAATATTCTTATCTGCTTCTTTTTATTCTCACATGCTGATCCAAGATGACCCCACTTTGATCAAATATTGCATTTATGAGGTAACCATTGATACTCGAATGGACCTCAGCATCCACACCCAATTTCTATTTGAAATTATGTGTATTTGGCAACTCCTTTGTCATGCATGCCTCAACGAAACCTTTGCTTTCATGATATACTTTGTTATTTACCAGTTTAAGACTATCATTTGGACCATATTTGGAGTCTGTTATGTATGTCTAGACTGTATTTTAGAGTCTTTTCAGGTCAAGATACGTTTTTGGAGCCTTATGGAGAAATGGAGCTTGGTAGAGCAATAAGAGAAGATATCCAGTAGTTTTTCACAATTAGCTAAGTCAGAGTCGAGGTCAAGCCTGACCATCGATCGATGGTGCACACTTGCTGGTGCACACTTGCTGTCGATCGACGGTCTACTCGCATGGTCATTGGCCGACTTCAAGCCCAAGTCAAGGTAATTTACAAGAATGCCCTTGGACGAGTTTTGACCTAGTTTATAAAGGTCTTACCATTGTTTAGGCAAAGACACAGAGTTTTCATAGGAAAGTATTATTTAGAGCTTTTAATTTTTAGTAGTTTTAGGGAGAAGATTTGAACTCCTTCAGATATTTGTATTGGAACTCCATTATCTCTTCTATGCATTTTATTATTCAGTTTATCATGCTTTCTATGATTATGTTAAAGTAATTTTGTTGTTAGATTTAGGGTTTATTATGGTACTGATGAAGTAGTCCAAAAATAGGATTGCTAAGATGAAGAGATCCATCTTTGGAATTGTGTTTAATGCTTGTATTCTTGAGTGACTAACTAAGAACCTGAACCTAGGTTCTCTGCCTCAATTGATTCCATTGAGCTAGATTTTTAGATATATGCGAAGGCTGGTGTAATTAACCTAGCAGACGAACTTCCTATCCGATAACCGTCGATTGACACTTGGCCTTAGCCGTCGATCGACGGACGACTCCGCTGTTCGCATACGAGAGTTGGAACGAGAGGGGGTCGGATTGTGATTAAGGTCCTTGCATATGCGTCGTATCCATTATAATTCACTTGTCTGAAACCCTAGATCTATTTTTTCCTTATTTAAATCAGATAACTTATTTAGACAATTTTCTTTTTGGAATAAAACCCTTATACAAACCTCCTTTTTATAGCTTGCATAGCTTAATTTTTAGACTCAAAAATCTATTGTGTGCCATCGCTCTCTATGGATTTGATCCATAAGTATTACAATTAGACTTCTCTTGGCAAGAGTAGTCCGTAGGGTTAATTTGATAGGTTGAGTGCATTTATATAAACCTTAACCCGCACGCTGTCATTCCACAAAGCTTTTACAGAGTATATTTTTTGGGTGAAGGCGCTTTGGCTTGCCTACTGCGCTACCAGTGAAACCCAATCCTTCCCAAAAAAACATTTTTTGGGGAACATTCTTCATAGTGATCCACATCAGTATGAATTTTATTTCCTGTTCCTCCTCCTCCTCCACTTCGGGAGACCGCTTTGTAACAACCATCGGAATGTTACAGATATTCCACATCCCCTTTTTACAATCTTGTTTCTTGTGTTTTTTTTCCTTGATATAGAACTTCACTGCTAATGAATCCACTTCGAAAACCTCAATATGTATCAATGCATTTCCCAATGGCCAAATCTTGTTTACTATCACATGAATCTTAGTGATATGCGGAGCAGTGGACAGAAACTTTCCCTCCAACAGATCATCCCACAAGGGCGCAGGGTCATGAATCACATTATCTGGGACCTCAACTATCTCTTTTCCGTCAACGTTCCCCACCGCCAGAACATGTGATGATAAAGAGGCACCGTTATGTGCAACTTGGACCCAATACACCCTCTTCACTTCCTTCCTCATCATCATCTTCTTCTGGCGCCGACATCGGCCCATGAACCTTGTTTCAAAATCTTCAAAACCCTAAGTCGCCTCAGAAGTCACCTCTTGCCATGTCATCAAATATTCGAATATATCATCAATATATAACTAATATTTCATCTTTTCATTGTAAACTAAGTAACGAGGTCTTTATTTAATTCTCATGTCATGGCTTCGTTTTCGGTGCATTATACAACTTTCTTTTTTCTTTTTATTTTGAGAAAGGGATTTCATGGCTTTGTTTTCGGTGCACTATACTCCTTTTTTATTTTTTATTTTTCTTTTGAGAAAGAGCTTTTACTGTACACCTTTCTTTCTACTTAGTTATACGATGTTACGATTTTCTAATTATATTTCCATGTTTATGTGTATTTGCCTATCTTAGACGGATACCAAGTTTGGAGTCTAAAGTAAATTTTGATATGCGTTTTTAAAGAATGAAAATATTTTTTTACTAAAATCTAATTTATAAACTAAATATACTTCAACATTTTGTTTTAATGTATTTATATATATATATATATATATATAATACTGATATTTTATCTATATTAAATATGTAAATTGTAAGATATTACTTGATTTATTTTAAATGAGTTCAATTCTTTTTTGTTCATTTTAATAAAATCTTAATCAAATAATGTGTTATATATATTTGATAAATTTCTAATTTTTAATTTATTTCATGTCAATTTATTGACTCTAAAATTTTATTTATATACATTGCTTAATTTAATATGAAAATTTATTTAAGTTTAAATGCATGTAATTCTTATACATGAAAATATAAAATAATCCATTACTTTAATATATTTCATATTAAATTTCTTTTGTAATATCTAAACCCTGAAGACACTTACACTTTTTTCGATTATTTATTGATAAATTTGAGTTTTTAATTAATTTTTTAATTTATCAAATCATTATACAAGAAATTAATAAAAAATATTAAAAAGGTGGAATCTAATGTTTCATATTTTTAATGTAAGATTAATTATTATTTTATTTACAAACATATATAAGGGGGGTTTGCCAAATATGACTCAAACATGATTTTGATTGCAAATTTATACCCAAACGGGAATCAAATGCAGAACTAACCTAAAAGCATTGTGAAATTATAGGCAGTCCCTTGTGACCAAACAAAAAAAAACAGAAATCATTTTATGAATATAGCCCTAGTAAGTCGTTTGAGATGCTGGAAGTCGTCTAGACGACTCACAGGTTAGTCGCCTAAAGTAGTTGATCTTAAAAGTAATTTTTAAATTTTTAAAAATTATATTTTGACAAATAAAAAATTAAAATCATGTAACTATAAACAATTTTAAGTTATGTAAATTAAGCTATAATAAAGTTATATAGTTTTCAACATAGATGAGTGAAAGTAGTTAATCATGATATTCTTTGGTTTTAGGGTTTAACAACATATGTTGTAGTATTTTATGTATTCTTAGTGTTAGATTTTGAAAAACTTGAATGTTTTTTTAAAAAATAATTTTTTTCACTATATGTGTTTATTTATGTGTATAGTAAACACTTTTTAAGTTTAATTTGACTTTATGAAGTGTTTAGTTAGTTAATTAAGTTTAGAGGTTATGTTTAGGGTCTAGACGACTTACATGTAAGTCGTCTGGTGAATAATTTACACCAGACGACTCACATGTAAGTCGTCCATACCGGACCGATTTTTTAATTTTACCAATATAATTTTAAGCCTAACAAGATCATTTACCAGACATATAAATATTTTTTTTTTCTTTTTTACAACTTTTGGTAACCCTAGCATCGTTTCTCTCCAAGGGCGATAACAAAGGTGACTGTTATCTCGGATCAGATTTCTTTCGTCGTTCTCACCACTGGTAATCTCTCCTCTTATGATGAATCATGTTTCTCCTTCATTCCATAGAGTAGTGTAGTAGTTTAAACTGACCAACCGCTTCGCTGTTTTCAGATCTGAAACCGTGTGTTGAACTCCACCGCCGGTAAGTAATTTCTCCTGTTTTAAGGCGTTTAGCCACCGTAAAACCCTAAAATTTGTAGTCTTAATTGCTATAAAAGATGCTCTTCATGATGTCGAATGGGAGGAGCTCAAGGAGTCAAGGTTGGGGGTGTTCATTAAGTTCAAGGAGCTTGCGTTTGAATGGGCATCAAGGCTGGTTCATTTCATGCTATGTTTCCAGCTTGACATCAAGAAGAAGTTTGAGCTTTGGTGTCTTGTTGGTCCACAACCGGTGAGGTTTTTACTGATAGAGTTTGAACACCTCACTGGTCTGAGCTGCGATTAAATCCAAGACCTGGAAAATCCAAGGTGTGAGGTTACAAAGGAGATGATTGTTTTCTGGGAGTTGATGGTTGTTGATCTCGATGTTGGGCCAACTACTGAACAGATAATAGCAGCATGTCAGAGATGCCATGAGTTGTCTCGGGATGATCGCATGCGTCTTGGATACCTTGCCGTCTTCACTGGATTCATTGAAGGGAGAAAGTATTCAACTGCTACAAGAGCTAGTCTTGCAAGGCTTGTGATGGATTTAGAACAATTTGAGAATTATCCATGGGGGAGAGTGGCGTTTAAGGTACTGATGGACTCTCTGAAGGGAAAAGATGTGACTGGATCTTACACTATTGATGGGTTTATAAAAGTTCTCCAGGTGTGGGTGTATTATACTCTGACAGAATTGGGTGCTACTTATGGGAAACCCATACCACACAAACTTTTTCCACTGTTACTCGCTTACAATGGTGGCAAAGGACGCATATGTTTTAAAGCGACTATCTGCAGACAGGTAATTAAAGTTCACTCCCTAAGACTTCGTAGAAGCCTTATAGTTAAGTCGTCTGGAGAGTCTTCGAGAAAATACTTCGTAGAAGACTTAGAGTTAAGTCATCTAGAAGACTTACTTATAGTTAATTTGTCTAGAAGACATACTTATAGTTAAGTCGTCTTAAGACTTCCAGACGACCTAACTATAAGTAAGTCTTCCAGACGACTTAACGCTAAGTCTTCTACGAAGTATTTTCTGGAAGACTTTCTAGACGACTTAACTATAAGCACAAGTTGATGTCTTTTATTTACTGCAGACTATCTAAGTTAATATCTTTTATTTACTGCAGACTAACGTGATCAACTTTGTTGAGAAGGACTTTGATGACATGTTTCCAAAATGGGACTTTAATGTAGAGGACCCGGACGTGGAGAACATAATTAAAATCATGTTTAACAAACCTAATAGGAATTGGACCATGGATTGCTGGAAAATCACCGGTACTAACCTGTGGATCAATCCAAAGATTGTTGTGAAGAAGGAAGTGAGTGCATCGAAGGCAGAGATTGTTGTGAAGCAAGAATTTCCAAGACAAAAGAAGAAAGCTCGTAAAGAGGCTTCTGTTGAGGCTGAGTCTTCAGTGGATTCATATGCTAGTTAAGAGGCTAGTAAAGAGGCTCCTACATGATCTCGTTCAGAGCCTTCTCTGGCTTTTGGTGGGATGACCAAAGAGGAGATTCAAAGTAGCTTGAAGGACATATCTGATGCCATGAGGGACGGTTTTGGGATGTGCCTGAGGGAGATAAAGATTCTGGAGGATAGGCTGGAAGCTGTGGAGAAGAAGTTGGGAGTCACCAAAACAAGGACTGCATCTAATGATCTTCAAATCACTGCACAAGGACACCAACATGGGGTTAGTACCAACCCTCTCCCCAAATCAAAGAAAAGAGATTCACTAGGTAAAGTGTTAGCAATGAACAGTGAAAGTTCGATGTGCTTTGTTTCTTGTGTGTGCCTGGATGAACATTGTATGTCAGAACCTGTGTGCCTTGTTTCTTGTGTGGTTGGATTTTTTCTTATGTATGGATTTTGTATCATGTGTGAATTGGATCTTCGGTTAATATTGTATAAACCCATCTTGTATATCTAAATTACAGAGTGAAAGTGTGAATGGGGTGAAAGTGAGACCTCACGTGGCTGAAGAACCGAGTTGGTCCTCAAAATAGATGAGTCTTGTGATAGCAAATAAGCCGGAGGATAAAGAACCGAGTGGTGAACCTAGCGTTCTTCTATTGGACAAACAAGTACCCATTCTTTCAGATATACAGCAACGTGAAACTAGAAGGCAGAAAAAGAAGGATGAGGCTATGGTATGTGCCGTGCAAAGAGTGAGCGAGCAAGGAAACTTGCTGCCTCACAGCAATCTCCTTTTCAAGGAAACAACACTGCCAAAATGATCATTCCAAACACTAAGGTTAGCCCAGGCTATGATCCTTTTGCACCCGCTAAGAAGAACATGTCGAAGGTGCTCATGGAGTGGCTGACACTCAATTCGTAAGTGAGAGAATGTCCCATAATAGCTTGCATCAGTCTCCAAAAAAATATTGCTTATCTACATTTTCTGTTTGAAGTTTCTATAGAACACATGTGCCCAAAAAACCACCTTCATGCCCAAGTTTGTGGTATCACATCCTCTGAACCCCCTTAGCATGGCTCAATGACTCTGTAAGTCTTCTGCCATATCTTATCTTTAAATATTCATATTAACAGTGTGTCGTCTGTAAGTCGTCCCTAGAGAAGACTTAACAGACGACTTACAAACTAATTATTTCTGACTTTTATTGTTATATATGCACCATATGGATGCTTTTGTTAATTTACTAAGGCTTCGGTACCCAGCATTTCAGGAGCGAGAGAATGTTTTTTCTTGATCATGTATTTTCTCGGCAGTGGACGGCCAAGTACCCGGAGTTTAAGAGTTCGGAAGGCGATCACAATGATTTAGGAAGAAGACTCCCTAGTGGGGCGTGGAACTATCATGCAGGCTTAGTACCATCATTCTGTCAATCTATTAAGGTGTGGGGTTGGATGTGGATGATATCTATGCGCCAGTGAACTTCCAGAACGATCATTCGATTGCTATATGGATATCAATCCCTAATAAGCACATAGTCATCTGGGACAGCATTGTTGGACATATTAAACATGGAAAACTCGATGAGTTAATGGAGCCTTTTTCCACAATGATCCCTTATCTGCTTGTTGAATGCGCTGGCTCTGACAAACAATGTGTCCAACACACACTGCAGCCATACACATTCGAGAGACTAATCGTTGGCGTACCTCAGTGCCGAGCTGGTAATCATGGCGTGTACACCCTCAAGTACATTGAATTTCCTGCTCTTGGAATACCATTTCCTGCAAACTTTTGTGATAAGAACTCGAGGGCTATCAGGGAGAAGATGGCGGTGGATATATTTCAAGAGACGAATGGATGCCATGAGGCAGAAAACGCAGACAGTGATGAGAACCTGGAAACTTATGAGTAGTAATTATGTATGATCTTTTGTTTGTACTTAAACTTATTTTGTATGCTTTTGTAAATTGGGATGGGAACATGGTCAGGATAGGATGATGTTTTTTGTAACCTATTCTCCTACCAAACTAGGATTTCGTAGGAAATTAGTTTGGTAGTGCAGTAACCTTTCAGTATAATGTAATGTGTACTTGTTGCCTTTTTAAATTGTTAATTCACAATCAAAATATATTTAAGTTATCTGGTGATATCTCACTGATTTACATTATTTTGATCACCTATCTTTGCACGTTTTCACCATTTAGACTCACATTTAGACATGTTTAGGTTGCATTGCATTGCATTGCATTTGCCTATATCAGGTATTGGAGTTCTTTATTGATGAGTTCGAAGGAAATTGAGGCTGAGAAAAAGAAGTTTGGGATAAAAGCGAGATCTGGCATGAGTGTAGCGACCAAAAATGGTCTCTAGAATGAAATCCCGGGACCCGTAACGACCACAGCGTGGCGACCAGGAGTGGTCGCTACAAACCCACAGGAGAATCGCGGATGTTGTAGCGACCAAGATTGGTCGCTACAGACCCACATGAGATTTGCGGAGAGCCTAGTGACCATGCATAGCAACCAAGACGAGTCACTACAGCTCCAAGCACCCTAGCGACCTCCTTGTAGCGGGATAGACATGTCGCTAGGGGCGTAGAAACCCTACTATTACGGGTTGGTCCAGATTTGTTGGGTCGACCCGATTCGTTTTAAAACTACTATTTATGCTTTTTAAACCTAATTAAGAAGATACTCTTGTTTTTATCTGGAGACAGGCACTACTTTTGGTGAAAAAGATTTAATCCTTAATTTTCTTTGATCCTCCTACTTTTGTCTCACTGATTATTCTTGGTCACTAGGCATGGTTAACTCTGAATCATCTATGGTTTTTGAGTTCATCATGTTTGGTAGTGAGTAGTTACTTTTAGGATTCATGGGTTAGGGTGATTAAGTGATAGCTTAGAGTGTTTAGTATTAGATCATTCTTGTTCTATGGTTATCTCTTGTTTCTAGTGCTAGATTAAACTTGATCACTTTTATCTAGATCCTTAGATAATTTATACACGAAAGGTGTTCGATAAAATGTCTGAACAAATGTGATAATTCTCTACTTGCTTAACCAATGATAATTGATGTTAGGGAAGTGTAGATAGTTAATAAACCTATTCTTAATGATTGCTTGATTAAACTAGACCAATGACATTTGATGTTTAGTGTTTAAAAGCAAATGACTTTTATCTTGATAAAGAACTAGTTTAATAGTGTGTATAGACTAGTAGAACAGATCTGATTATTGTGTTAACATTCTAAGTTAGATCTTAGTCACCCAAAGCCTATATCCCTGCCCATGAGTTCTTTTTTTCTCAGTTGATTTATAATTCTAGTTTTTACCTTTGTGTTCTCCTGTTAACTTATTTCACAAATCAAAACCCATTGCACTTAGATTAAGCTCATGCTTGTATTCTCATTGTATCATGATCACTTAGGATTTGATTGACACTCATCTATACTATTTTGACTAGGATAGAGTAAAATCCTTTATCATCTGAACGACTAACCTAAAGGTCTTAACACAGAGAAATTCAAATAACACATATAGTTAAGTCGTTTGGACGACTAAATAAAAAGTCTTAACACAAATAAGTCCATAATAAAACATATGGTTAAGTCGTATGGACTAACCTAAAGGTCTTAACATAGAGAAGTTCAAATAACACATATAGTTAAGTTGCCTGGACGACTAACCAAAAGTCTTAACACAAATAAGTCCATAATAAAAATATAGCAAGCAAGTATTAAACCTCCCGACTATGTTGAGTTGTGAGACTCAAAGCATCTTCTCTCCTTCTCCAAAACCACCTACATAGCTTCTCCCTTATGAACTCCAATAGGAATTGAATCGGAAATCCTCTAGCTCGCTTCAGTGCAGAATTAATAGATTCATCAATGTTGCTCGTTTTTATGTTGTACAAGTCTCCCTGGCAATGAACCCTTGGCCATAGGGTCACGTCAGCATCCTCCAAATACGTTGCAAGTTCTGGGTTTGCACTCAGTATCTAATTCATTTACCGGTCAAAATCGTACATTGTATGAGCATAAGCAGCACCTTTCACCAAGTACAAGAGATGCTTCCCTTTATACCTCAGGAAAATGTTCTTATGAAGGTGATAATAACATATTCCTCGGATTGCCCAAGGAAACACCTTATCACATGCACTTTTAATGGCTGTGTGCCAGTCAGAGACTATCACCAGAGGATACTTATCAGATACACAACTCACCAATTTTGTGAAAAACCATTCCCAAGAGTCTTCATCTTCAACATCTACGATCCCAAAAGCCAATGGAAATATCTGAAATTACCATCTTGTGCGGCTGCAACTAACATAACACCTTCATACTTCCCACTTAGGTGAGTCCCATCCACCACAATGACCCTTCTCTGATACTGAAAACCTCTGATAGAAGCTCCAAAAGATAGAAATAGATACTTAAATCTATTCAGAGAATCAAGATCTATACCAGTTATAGTACTCTGATTTGCTTTGGTGATTTGCTTCAAATATGAAGGCAGTCGCTCATACACATCTTCCGTTGTTCCTCTCACCAATTCTTGCGCATATACCAGTGCTCTGTATGAAGTGGTGTAATCAAGTGTCATGCCAAACATGTTCTTCATTCCATCTTTGATATGCTGCGGATTCAACCCATCAGTGATTCCAACACGATTTATGAAAAGCCTACCAATATACTTTGGAGTATAGTGTTTCCGCTGAGCGATTTTGTCTGTCACAGAACATGTATGAGTTTCCACATACTTGGTAACTCAAAACGTGTTGCTCCCATGTTTCACACTCGCTCTGAGCTTCCATCCACAGTCATTAACAAGACATGTTGCCACAAGGAGAGTTTCCGTTGACTTGTATATTCCGAAGGAGAACCTAAACCTCACCGATGTCAACCGCAACTCTTAAACCAGTGCATCCCTACTAACAAAACTCTGGTTGACATAGATATTGTTAGCATTCGATCTCCCTCCTTCACTACCATATCTCCTTTTGAAATCTTCAAAACACATATTATCATCTTCTTCATAATCTTCATCTTTAACCTTTCCATACTCACTATAATCCACAACATCATCAACCGCTTCAGCAAAATCAAGGATATCAACATCCTCCTCCCCATCATGATTTTCATCTTCAGACAAATCTTCATCCCCTTCATCAGCTTCATCCCCTTCCTCTGAAATTGTTCTCATCTTGCTTGATACACAAAGACGTATTTCATGCGTTTTAGTTATCTCGAGCAAGTTCCGAACTTGTCTATCAGAATGCATCATTGCTTCTGGTATGAGTAGGTTAACTCCACAGACTATGTATTCATGTTCAGGTTATAATCTTCTTGAGCCATTTCAAAAAGTTCAGCATGCGTCGAACCTTCCTTCAAAAGGAACATTCTTGCTCCTTTGAACTGATCAACCACAAATTTCCAACATCCATCTTTCAACAACCATTCTCCATACAGTGCATGTAAATGACGCATCATCTGCAAAAGGTCCAAAAAATCATATTAGCAAATGAAAGTTAATTAAAAATTGACGCAAATGACTTACATGGAGGTCGTCTGGATGACTTACATGTAAGTCGTCCATTTGGGTTAGTTTTTCAATTGATATTTAACCTAGACGACTTACATGTAAGTCGTCTGACTTTGTTTGATAAAACAACAACCTCGAGACGACTTACATGTAAGTCGTCTAAGGGAAACGAGTTAGTTTTACATTTGACCAGAATGTATTAGAAATTTGACATTTCGGACGACTTACATGTAAGTCGTCCAGAAGAAAATTAGAAAATTAATATTTTATTTTTTATAGATGACTTACATGTAAGTCATCTCAGGTTAGTTTTGCAATTGAAATATCAAACAAAAATATTTTTTTACGAGACGACTTACATGTAAGCCGTCCAGGAAAAGTCAAATTTCTGAAACATTCTGGTCAAATGCAAAACTAACTTGTTTCCCCTAGACTATTTACATGTAAGTCATCTCAATTTTTTTTTATCAAACAAAGTTAGACGACTTAAATGTGTCTAGGGATTGAGCAGAAGACTTCCATGTAAGTCATCTACAGCCAGACGACGACTTACTTGGAAGTCATCTAGACAAACAAATCTGGAAAAAGTCTTGATTTCATACCTTAACTTAGTGAGATAACTTCTTTAGCACACATAAGTCTTCTCCAAGCACACATAAGTCTTCTCCAAGCACACATAAGCTAAAACGAAAGTGACCCACCAAGAATCGTAAGCTTCAACGCCTCATTAAACCATAAGAATTTGGTATCAAAATCTTGGTTTTTTGGATGAATATGGAGAGAAAGTGAAAGAGATGTTGTTTGTGGTTGATAAGACTAGAGAAAGAAGAAGTGAGATAACGATTTAGGGGCATTAAGAGCTTCAAATTGGTTGTTCATGGTGGTTGGTGTATTGATGGCAATGACAATCTTGTAAATACTTGAAGATGATGTGGTTGAGAGAGTGAAAAAAGACATTTTCAAAAAAAAAAACTAATGGAATTTTCGTAAATAATGTGAACTTCTAGGGTGAATAGGGAAAAAGAAAAATCCAAAAAATCATAGGTTAGTTTTGTAGTTGACTTTAAGTTTTGGGTCAATTTTGCTAATAGCCCCAAATATAATAATATAATGTTGTTTTTGTTGGAATTTATGAGTGTTTGTCTCATGTCAGGAGAGTATTTAGTTAACTTGTAACTGAATCTTCTTCAACCATACAATAGGAACTCACCATTCAAAGGAAGAGACAACCAACTGGTGGTTGAATCCTCTTAAACAGCCTACTCTATAACCAAGATCTTAGACATCAAACTAGTTATGTGTGGCAAAGAATCTCTAGTTTGAATCTAATCCTTGAGAAGTGACACAATACTTTCATTTTGTTCAGTTAAGGAGACTGAGAATTAAAATCACTAATCTAGAGATAAAGAAGAGTTTAGAGTGAGTTTTACAAGTATTAGGCTGCCTTAAGAGAGAAAGAAGTAAGGCAGCCTCGAAACCATAATACTTAACTCCTCTCATTGTGAATATGGTTTAGACACAAGCAAGGGAGAGAGAACACACGAATTTAGACAGAGAAACTTTTATTGATTCTGATTAGATGTTCCAATTGATGGAGAAGCCTTTAAATAGGCAATACACATGATTAAACAATTAATAAAACATGGAAACATAAACAAATAGTTCTTTAGATAATGAGAAGAGGCCAAAGGGGATACAGCCAATGTCTGGCTCGTCCAGGAAGAGAAAAAAGGGACATGAGTCAGGGTGTGGTTTCCATGGTGATAGTGACAGGTCTGCTACAACTCTTATGCACCCATGTGAGTTTTCTCTGCCTAATTCAAACCAGATTCTTCCTTTTGAATTCAAACTGAGTATCCTTAGGTTTCTGGAGGTTATCAACGTCCCTTAAGCCTTCTCATTCAGTTCTTGCCTTGCAAGGTAAGTTAGGTCAATATGTTGCTTGTGGAGCAAGTATGTACGGACAGAACCAAATTGGCTTCTCTTGATGAACTCTCTTTAAATAATGAACCTGCTTCTTCTTCTGGTCAATCCTTTCTTTACTTTAACACTCCCCCTAAAGCTTGACCATGGGAGATCCTTGGGCAATCTTGGAACTGAGAGTACTTGCCTCATTAAAAACCTAAGTATGGAAAACCTCTTGGGATAAAACCATACTTAGGTAAAAAGAGTGCAACCCCCCCCCCCTCAGCCTAGGGATTGGCTAGTGGGTTTATTAGTCTTATGATCAGCTTTAGGGACTCATAAACTCTGGATCATGGCCTCACTTCAATGGTAAGCAGGCAGCAATGCCTTCCTTGCTTCACACTCAAAATAGCTTGGAACTCTGCATGTGGCTGGTTCTTTGTCTCCCCCTTTCTTCTGACATCCTGCCATCATCAAAGGGTTTGATCAACGACCAGACTCTTCTCATGAGCTCCAAGTACCTGATTAAAACAAGGCACACACACTTGCATCAATTCTCAAGGGGCAAACCTATTTAAACAAGAATAAATAGTCTTAGGTACTTCCCTTGCATAAGAAGATGGACACTGGCTTCTCATATTAACACCCCTCCTCAAGCTTGACCTAATAATGAGAGTATGTGGTCAAGCTTTGAAGATAAGAGTCATTGATGATCACCAATGCCCCGAGACCACATCCATCTTGGCTTGAATTGTGTCCTTTTCTCTTGAGTGTACATCATGTCCACCCTCTTGACATCACATAAGTCACTTCTGAGAAATATCTCCACTGCTCCATTCATTCCTCAACCATCTTGGGAGTTAATGGACACAATCACTGTCCAAAGTGTTGATGGGCAGTGGGAAATCTCCATGGTCAGGAATATACATCATTTGTAGGCACTGATCAACATGGGCAGCATGTCAACAAACACTAACACAAGCATCAGTAGACAACAAGAGATCAAATCATGGGTTTTCACCAAGTCTGATCTTTATACACATTTCAAACAAGAAATGGACAAATATCTTCATGATTCTATCATAGTAACACTCTCTGAATCCTAATCAACAAGACTAAGCATTCAGGCAACAACACAGTCAATTTCCTTAAAGACATAAGCAAGAGTATTCTTTCAAGATAGTTAACAACCTTAGGCAGATTCTAAACAAGATTATGAGAATAGAGAATTAAGTAACCAGAGTAAAAGTAACCAGAGAATAAGTATAAATAAAGAATGATGTAACCAGAGTATTAGTAGCCAGAAAATTGGAGAATTATAGAGAATAAGTAATTTGGGAATCAGAGAAAAGAGAATATAAAATATAAAATAGAGAATTGCTCAAGAATTCTAATGGACAGAGTTCTGCTCTGTTTTCTTGAGTTTTGCGGAAGCATAAACAGCCAGGAGCATCCAATACTCATCAAGAGTTTGGTGTTTTATTAGATGAAACACAATGGACCATTGAACAATTAATTTGCTTACTGATCTTAGACATGTGCCACTGGAATAACTCATGAATTTGTGTTTTTCAGGGCTTGCAACAAAAGAACCAACAGAATAACACATGAACAAGTGTTTTCAGTGGCTTAAACAACAATGAATCCAATGGATCAAAACAGTTTGTCCACTGGTAAAAGAGATGCTTCATTAAGAGAAAGTTATGATCCAATGGATAAAGCATAATGGTGAAGCATTTTCGAAATCTTTCTCTTCCTCAAGCTTGGTTCAAGATACTAACAATTACTGACCAAGCTAACACAATATCAGAGTGGGAGAGAAAGGATTTATTTAAACAAAAAAGAGATAAAAGAGGTGAGTTTAGTCTCAAAGAAGAGCAACAAAGCTTACCATGTTGGAATTCATGAGTGTTTTGTCTCATGTCAAGATAATATTCAATTAACTTGTAACTGAATCCTCTTCAACCATACAACAGGAACTCACTATTCAAAGGAAGAGACAACCAACTGGTGGTTGAATCCTTTTAAACATCCTACACTATAACCAAGATCCTAGAGAGCAAACTAGTTATGTGTGGCAAAGAATCTCTAGTTTGAATCTAACCTTTGAGAAGTAACACAACACTTTCATTTTGTTCACTTAAGGAGACTAAGAATTAGAATCAGTAATCTAGAGCTTAAGAAGAGATAAAGAAGAGTTTAGAGTGAGTTTTACAAGTATTAGGTTGTTGTTAAGAGAGAAAGAGGTAAGGCAGCCTCTAAACCATAATACTTAACTCCTCACGTTGTGAATATTGCTTAGACACAAACAAGGGAGAGAGAGCACACAAATTTAGATAGAGAAACTTGTATTGATTCTGGTTAGATGTTACAAGTGATGGAGAAGCCTTTAAATAGGCAATACACATGATTAAACAATTAATAAAACATAGAAACATAAAAAATAATTCTTTAGAGAATGAGAAGAGGCCAAATGGGATACAGCCAAGGTCTGGCTCGTCCAGGAAGAGAAGAAATGGACAGGAGGCAGGGTGTGGTCTCCATGGTGATAGTGACAGGTATGCTACAACTCCTTATGCAGCCATGTGACTTTTCTCTACCTAATTCAGACCATATCCTTCCTTTTGAATTCAAACTGAGTATCCTTAGGTTTCTGGAGGTTATCAACGTCTCTTAAACTTTCCCACTCATTTCTTGCCTTGCAAAATAAGTTAGGTCAAGATGTTGCTTGTAGAGCAAGTCTGTACGGACAGAACCAAATTGGCTTCTCTTGATGAACTCTCTTTAAATAATGAGCCCGCTTCTTCTTCTTCTCGTCAATCCTTTCTTTATTTTAACAGTTTTCATAATTACCTTATGTAGTTCTAATGTTTTCACTAATCAATAATGATATTTATGTTATATAACATATGAGTAAATGTTAGGTCCAAATTATGAAAATGTTTTAATAAGATAGATTAGAACTTCTTTATTTAAGGTAATTGTTGTCTCTATAGAGAGGAACTGTTTATAGATCATAAGACAGCATTTGGGTGGCTCGTTTTTTCTCTCCCAGGCACAGCTTCCAAGAAAGAGTTTGTAACCACTGGTGGTCTTTAGGTTGAAGCTTAACAGCTTTGCCTGACTTTTTACCAAGTTTGGTTAAAGACCTATCTTTCTTTTCTCCTCTTTTCAAATTGTTTCCTCTTTTGGGTTGAAACCGCTGGACTTTCTACTCCTACATTCTATTAACCAACGACTTCTTCACCTCCACTAGTTTCGCCGGAGGTTTAGACCGGCCACTACTCCCCTCAAAGCTTTTATCTACGTGCAAACATGAAAGGAAGTTTCAGTAAAACTCATCAACTTGTTAAAGGGAGGAGGTCTCAGCATTGCTATCTTGTACCTGTCTGTTTCTAAACGTCGATTGCAATCCTCTCCTTTGCTAGGTCCCAGCTCCTGCAGAGGAAAAAATTTAAGGCATTTTGGTCTCTTGTTTACCCAAATAAAGTAGAAGCTCACTCCTTGAAAAAGCAATAACCTTCCAATCCAGAGGTTTCTAAACAAGAACTATGTCAAACATTCTCAACAACCTCTCCTCAAGTTTGAATCAATACAAAGAAGATGATGAAGAAGAAGATCTGGTCATCTTACCAGATGTTGACAACTCAGAGTTTATAGCTCAATTCAGGCTGAGTCTCGTTGGAAGACTATTTAACCAAGAACGCAGAAGTGTTGAAGCAAACCTTTCCCTCCTCCCAAGAGAAAATATATGGGATGTTGAGGGTAGGGTACGTGGCATAGACTTGGGAAACCACCGGTTTCAGTTTGATTTTGAAGCTGAAGAAGATCTCCTAAAGGTGTTAAGCAAAAGACACTACCATTTCAACAAATGGTCTTTCTCTCGAGAGAGATGGGCTCCTCATATCGATGATACATTCCCAAACACCATTTCCTTCAGGATCTGTGCTAAGGGCATACCCACCCACTTCTGGTTGGACCCTATCTTTCGAACCTTAAGAGAAAGATTAGGCTCGGTTGGGCCAATTGAAGCGAAGACTGCAAAATTTCAGTTTGAAATAAATGTTGATTTACCTTTGAAATTTACATTGAGTGCTAGACTCCCATCTGGTGAAACAGTTTCGGTAAAGCTGGAGTATACCAACCTCTTTAGGTGGTGCTTCCACTGCCGTCACATCTCCCATGGAGCAGATTCATGTCCTCAGCTGACTGAAGAACAAAGAAGAGAGTTTAAGCTCTCCCGAGAAACTGAAAGAGACCAAGACAATATGACGAGAAAAGACTACTCTAGGAAGGGAGAACCTGTAAGGAGATTCATACCAGCTGAGGCTAATACCGGTACCTTGCAAGACAGGCGGATAACGGCTGAGTCTCACAGGGATAACAGGGACAGCGTGTGGAAACGTATTGATTCCCGGTTTATTCCCCGTGATGATCACCGTACTGAGACTCGGTCTGAGTATCATCCCTGTGGCAAAGAAAGGATTGAACATAACAAAAAAATCTCTGATAAGCTAAAGCAAGACAAGGGAGCTTACAATAAGCGTCGCTATGAGGAATCTTATACATCCAGCAAACAAAAAGAAAAAGGAAAAAGAAAAAGGAAAAAGAACAGAGAACTTACCGAACCTCAATCTCTCAACTGCGGTGGGCAAGCTGCTGGAAATCCTCGTGATCCAGTCCATCCCCCTGCTGTATCGGTTGACTCTCAAAGGACTATATCAGATCGACATGCTCAATTAGGCCAATTCAGCTCGACATGCTCAATTAGGCCAATTCAGATCGACATGCTCAATTAGGCCAATTCAGATCTTCCTCCCCGGAACACCGTAGGGAGAGACCTTTCAAACTCTCGTTGAGTAAGAGACTGACTGCTGAGGACAAGCTTAAGGGAAAAGTATCCGACTCTCGAGATACCTCAGATGCTGGAAGCTCGGCAAAAAAGAGCCTTTTCACCGAACAAACTCCGGATCCTCCAGCTCCAATATTAGTGCAAACCATCCCGGAGAAATCCACAATCGAGTCAAAACCAAAGAGCTGGTATGAGATTACCCTGGAGGAGGAGGAGATTGACTCCCAGTAGGCCAAAAAACCAGAGAAGTACTGGACTTTGAACCTGTCAATCCAATAAATGAGTTAGATGCTGAGAAGATTCTAGAAAAAGAAGATTGGATGGATGAAGAAGGTACCTTTGATGTGGACAATGATGATCTTCTTGATGATGAGGAATTTCCAGCGGGAGATTTAGGAGACGAAGACGACTCGACGTCAATCCCAGCCAGAGATGTTGAACCAATTGCGATGTCCGTGGAAAAGGAGGGCGATCAGGGAGGGGAGGGGGTTGTCCCGCGTAGAGGTCACCGTGTCATGCTGTCACTGGCCGCTCTGGTTCAGCCATCAACTTCGGAACCTGCTGCCCCCTTGGATACTACTTCTCCTCTTCGTGATCTTTCTCCAAATCTGTTGAACTCAAGCCCACCGGTAACCAGGAGGAAAAAGAGCAACTCAAGCCCTTTAGCAGCCGGGCTTTCTCTGAAAAAAAAATATTTTGCTGGGAAAGGCCCATCATAAGGAGAAGACAAAGAAGAGTGGGCCCCTTTTGGGCCAACCAGAAGATCATGATCTAATTACCTCTGTTTTGGGCCAGAAAAAAATTAAGGATCATCTTTCACAACCATCAAAGGTGGGCAGCAACAAACAACCAAAAATCCCACGATGAATATGATTGCGTGGAATTGTCAAGGGGCGGGATCTGACTTGACCAAGGAACATCTTAAGGAGCTTTTTCATTGTTTTTTACCTAAGTTTTTACTTCTATCGGAGACCAAGAACAATCAGTTTTTTTGCAAGATGTGCAAGTTTCTTTTGGATATGATCATGTTTTTACCGTAGACCCGGTTGGTCGAAGCGGATGCCTAGCACTTTTTATATGGATGATCCTTTGGTTACTATTTTATATGCGGATAAAAATATGATTGATATTGAAACCAGACTTGAAGGAAATGATATTTTTATGACTTTTGTGTACGGAGACCCTGTGTTTAGACATCGAGACCTTGTTTAGGAAAGATTGTCACGCATGAGTACAAGCCGAAGTAAAGCATGGTTTATGATAGGCGCCTTCAACGAGATCACTGGAAACCATGAGAAGAGAGGAGGACGGCGTCGTTTAGAAATCTCTTTCATCCCCTTCCGAATCATGTTATAGAATTGTGGTATGCTTGATTTCCCATACAAAGGAAACTCTTTCTTGTGGGTGGGAAATCGATGATCCGGAAAAGTTAAATGCAAACTAGACCGAGCAGTGGCGAATGAAGAATGGCACGCTTTATTCAACCATACTATTGTGGAGTTCCTACAACTATGGGGTTCACACCATAGACCGATCCTTGCATGGATCCAATCCACAGCTAGAAAATCAAGGAAGAGCTTTAGATTAGACAAGAGATGGATTGGGAAATTGGGATTTAAGGAAGCGGTAACTTCGGGGTGGGGACATTTCAATGAAATTCGAATCCAGAATTTTCATCAAAAAGTTATCTCATACCAAAATAAGATTAATTCTTGGAAGAAACAAAACCCTTCCAATTCTTCTATATTGATAAAAGAACTAAAATATAAGATAGATCGGACCCAAGATGACGAAAATTCCACAACAAAAGAGTTGGAAGTTTTGAGGAGACAGTTGATCTTGGCTCTTAGAGAAGAAAATATGTTTTGGGAACAAAAGAGTAGAGACCAGTGGCATAAAAATGGAGATAGAAACACAAAATTTCATCATGCCATTACAAAACAACGACGAGCCCATAATCGATTAATCAGCATAAAAACAAACATGGGGGTTGGTAGAGAGTGCAATCGAAGTGGAGAACGTGGCTGTTCAATACTTTCGAGAACTCTTCTCAACTTCTTCACCCGAAGATATAGATGTCTCACTCTGCTTTATCTCCCGGAAAGTGTCCATAGCCGACAATAGACTCCTGCTAGAGGAACCTTCAGAACTAGAGATAAAGAAAGCCCTGTTTGACATCAACCCAGATAAATCCCCTGGACCGGATGGCATGACTAGTAAATTATACCAAAAATTTTGGCGCGAGAAGCGTCAAGACATTATTAGACTTGTTCAGGATATATTTGACACGGGAAGTTTTGATCTAAACTTGAACCAAACGAATATTTGTCTAATTCCAAAGAAGAAGAAACCCCGGGATATGACAGAGTTTAGACCTATCAGCCTCTGTAATGTTAGCTATAAGATCATCTCTAAGCTTATATGCCAGTGACTAAAGAAGGTTATTCCGCATTTGATCTCAGAGACACAATATGCTTTTGTGGCAAAAATATTGATCACCGATAACATTCTGCTAGCGCAAGAAAAATCCCATGCCTTAAGAACAAATAAAAGATGTAGAGAAGTTTTGATGGCTATTAAAACAGATATGAGCAAAGCTTATGATAGAGTGTAGTGGAGCTTCCTCGCAGCTTTAATGGAAAATATGGGTTTTGATGAGAGACTGGTTCACCTCATTATGTGTTGTGTCACGTCAGTTACATATCAGGTCTTAATCAATGGGGAGCTAAGAGGGAAAATCACCCCGAAGAGAGGTCTGCGACAAGGAGATCCGCTCTCTCCCTTTTTATTTATCCTGTGCACAGAAGCTTTGATCTCGCTCTTACAAGGTGCGGAAGTGGAGGAAAAATTGTGGGCCTCCGTGTAGCTATGGCGAACCCGAGGAACTCACACCTTCTGTTTGCAGACGATAGTTTTTTCTTCTATAAGGCGAAAGTAAACCAATATAGGGAGAACATGGACATTTTAAATATTTATGAGCTATCATCGGGACAAAAACTAAATGCATCAAAATCATCGATGGTTTTTGGGAACCAGGTAGACGCTGCTTTGAAACAAGAGATAAAAGATGCTTTAGGGTTCTCCTCTGAAGAAGGTATGGCGATGTACCTAGGACTCCCTCAACAAATTGGTGGCTTGAAAATAAAAGTCTTTTCCTTCTTACAAGATCGACTCTATGGGCGAGCTAATACATGGTCTTCAAGACTCCTATCAAAGGGAGGAAAAGAAGTCCAAGTCAAGTCAGTGGCCCAAGAAGTTCCGACATTTGTAATGTTATGTTTCTTGCTTCCACAAGGAATCACGGATAAATTAAGGAGCACGATTTTGAATTTATGGTGGAGTTCAAAACAAAACAGTAAAGGTTTGCATTGGATTGCATGAGATGAGATTTGTATTCCGAAAGATATGGGGGGACTAGGCTTTCGCGATCTCCATGATTTTAATATTGCGCTTTTGGCTAAACAATTATGAAGACTAATTCACTACCCAAATTCTCTTTTAGCACGAGTTTTGAAAGGAAGGTATTATAATCATACCTCTCCTTTGGAGGATCGACGAGTATACTCGACATCCTATGGATGGCGTAGTATCATGGCTGCGAGACCCCTTCTCATTTCCGGATTACGGAAAAAGATCGGCACGGGTCAAGACACGAGGGTTTGGAGTGAACCTTGGATTCCAGATTTAGTGGCTAGACCACCAAGACCTGCAAACCACATTATATATAGATTACCTCAACTCCTTGTTCAGTCCTTGATTAGGAATGATACCAGGGAGTGGGACCTTCAGCTATTACACAAATTTTTTCATCCAAATGATATCCCTCTGATTCTCGGGATAAAACTTTCTCTCTCCCAGGTTAGGGATGGATACGCTTGGAATCATACTAAATCGGGAGTGTATTCAGTTAAATTTGGTTACGACCTTCTCCGCTCAACCAAATTAAGTTTATTCCAAGATCGGGTTCTTGAACCAAGTATTACGAGCCTCCAAAGCCAGGTGTGGAAAACCAAAGCCCCAAGTAAAATGAAACATTTCTTGTTGCATACTATCTCGGCCTGCGTGGCAACTGCAGAGAGCCTTACTCATAGACACCTGGGTACCGATAGGAGTTGTCCTAAATGTGCTGGCCTAGTGGAGTCGATTAATCTTCTTCTTTTTGAATGTCCCCCAGCCTTACAGGTTTGGGCTTTATCGGACAACCCGTCCCTTCCGGGCTACTTCCCGAGTACATCTATACATCAGAACATGAACTTCCTATTTTGGAAGAGAAAAGAGGTAGCTCCATTGAGACCACAATTTGATACCTTTCCATGGATATGTTGGTATATCTGGAAAGCGAGGAACGGCAAACTTTTTAATGGGAAAGTCATATCTTCAATGGATACTCTCCAACTGGCCACCCTCTTGACATCAGGTAAGTCACTTCTGAGCAATATCTCCACTGCTCCATTCACTCCTCAACCATCTTGGGAGTTTATGGACACAATCAGTATCCAAAGTGTTGATGGGCAGTGGGCAATCTCCATGGTCAGGAATATACATCATGTGTAGGCTCTGATCAACATGGGCAGTCACCAAGTCTGATCTTTAAACACATTTCAAACAAAAAATGGACAGATATCTTCATGATTATATCCTAGCAACACTCTCTGAATCCTAATCAACAAGACTAAGCATTCAAGCAACAACACAATCAATTTTCCTAAGGACAGAAACAAGAGTATTCTTTCAAGACAGTTTAACAACCTTAGGCAGATTCTAAACAAGATTGTGAGAATAGAGAATTAAGTAACCAGAGTAAAACTAACTAGAAAATAAGTAGAAAATAAAAAATGATGTAACCAGAGTATTAGTAGCCAAAGAATCGGAGAACTATGGAGAATAAGTAATCTAGGAATCAGAGAAAAGAGAATAGAAAATAGAGAGTAGAGAATTGCTCCAGAGTTCTAATGGACAGAGTTCTGCTCTGGTTTCTTGAGTTTTGCGGAATCATAAACAGCCATGAGCATCCAATACTCATCAACAGTTTGGTGTTTTATTAGCTGAAACACAGTGGACCATTGAACAATTAATTTGCTCACTGATCTTAGACATGTGCCACTTGAATAACTCATGAATTAGTGTTTTCCAGGGCTTGCAACAAAAGAACCAATAGAATAACACATAAAAAAGTGTTTTCTGTGGCTTAAACAACAATGAATCCAATGGATCAAAACAGTTTGTCCACTGGTAAAAGAGATGCTTCATTAAGAGAAAGTTATTATCCAAAGCATAATGGTGAAGCATTTTTGAAATCTTTCTCTTCCTCAAGCTTGGTTCAAGATACTAACAATTACTGACCAAGCTAACACAATATCAGAGTGGGAGAGAAATGATTTATTTAAACAAAACAGGGATAAAAGAGGTGAGTTTAATCCCAAAGAAGAGCAACAAAGCTCTGATACCATGTTGGAATTCACGAGTGTTTGTCTCATGTCAAGAGAGTATTCAATTAACTTGTAACTAAATTCTCTTCAAACATACAACAGGAACTCACCATTCAAAGGAAGAGACAACCAACTGGTGGTTGAGTCCTCTTAAACAGCCTACACTATAACCAAGATCCTAGACAGCAAACTGGTTATGTATGGCAAAGAATCTCTAGTTTGAATCTAATCCTTGAGAAGTAACACAGCACTTTCAATTTGTTCACTTAAGGAGACTAAAAATTAGAATCAGTAATCTAGAGCTTAAGAAGAGATAAAGAAGAGTTTAGCGTGAGTTTTACAAGTATTAGGTTGCTGTTAAGAGAGAAAGAGGTAAGGCAACCTCTAAACCATAATACTTAACTCCTCACATTGTGAATATTGTTTAGACACAAACAAGGGAGAGAGAGCACACGAATTTAGACAGAGAAACTTGTATTGATTTTGGTTAGGTGTTACAAGTGATGGAGAAGCCTTTAAATAGGTAATACACATGATTAAACAATTAATAAAACATAGAAACATAAACAAATAATTCTTTAGAGAATAAGAGGCCAAAGGGGATACAGCCAAGGTCTGGCTCGTCCAGGAAGAGAAGAAATGGACAGGAGGCAGGGTGTGGTCTCCATGGTGATAGAGACAGGTCTGCTACAACTCCTTATGCACCCATATGACTTTTCTCTGTCTAATTTAGACCCGATCTTTCCTTTTGAATTCAAACTGAGTATCCTTAGGTTTCTGGAGGTTATCAACGTCCCTTAAGCTTTCCCACTCATTTCTTGCCTTGCAAAATAAGTTAGGTCAAGATGTTACTTGTGGAGCAAATTTGTACGGACATAACCAAATTGGCTTCTCTTGATGAACTCTCTTTAAATAATGAATCTGCTTCTTATGGTCAATCCTCTCTTTATTTTAACAGTTTTCATAATTACCTTATGTAGTTCTAATGTTTTCACTAATCAGTAATGATATTTATGTTATACTCCCTCTGTTTTTTATTGTAGGTAGTTTTAGCCAAAAATGTTTGTTTCACAATATAAGTAGTTTTCATATTTCAATGTAATTTTTACATTTATTGGATATTGTGTAACCAATTAAATAATATTCGCTTTTTTATAATTGGTTAAATTTATTGATTTAATGTTATTTTTTAAAAATCAATAACTTTCTTAATATTAGTGTTTTTATCTAAAACTACCTACAATATGAAACAGAGGGAGTATAACATATGAGTAAATGTAAGGTCCAAATTGTGATAATGTTTTAATAAGATATATTTTAACTTCTTTATTAAGGCAATTGTTGTCTCTATGTGTTCCAAACTTACCCTTACTTGTTTTTGAACTGTCATGATAAGACAACAATCAATGTGCATTACGTTAATGCTTTCATGTATTTATTTAGATCGTGCTTGATAAATACATATTTATGCTTCCCGTTTGGCTTAAATCAAAACATAAGAAATAGTCTGGGAAAAGCATTTCAAATCGTTATATTTTAATTCCAAGTTATATGTTGATAGGCAGTGGACAATCTCCATGGTCAGGAATATACATCATGTGTAGGCTCTAATCAACATGGGCAGCATGTCAACAAACACTAAGACAAGCATCAGTAGACAACAAGAGATCAGATCATGGGTTTTCACCAAGTCTGATCTTTAAACACATTTCAAACAAGAAATGGACAGATATCTTCATGATTATATCGTAGCAACACTCTCTGAATCCTAATCAACAAGACTAAGCATTCAGGCAACAACACAATCAATTTTCCTAAGGACAGAAGCAAGAGTATTCTTTCAAGACAGTTTAACAACCTTAGGCAAATTCTAAACAAGATTGTGAGAATAGAGAATTAAGTAACCAGAGTAAAAGTAACTAGAAAATAAGTAGAAAATAAAGAATGATGTAACCAGAGTATTAGTAGCCAAAGAATTGGAGAACTATGGAGAATATGTAATATGGGAATCAGAGAAAAGAGAATAAAAAATAGAGAATTTCTCCAGAGTTCTAATGGACAGAGTTCTGCTCTGGTTTCTTGAGTTTTGCGGAAGCATAAACAGCCAGAAGCATCCAATACTCATCAACAGTTTAGTGCATTATTAGCTGAAACACAGTGGACCATTGAACAATTAATTTGCTCACTGATCTTAGACATGTGCCACTTGAATAACTCATGAATTAGTGTTTTCCAGGGCTTGCAACAAAAGAACCAACAGAATAACACATGAACAAGTGTTTTCTGTGGCTTAAACAACAATGAATCCAATGGATCAAAACAGTTTGTCCACTGGTAAAAGAGATGCTCCATTAAGAGAAAGTTATTTTCCAATGGATAAAGCATAATGGTGAAGCATTTTTGAAATCTTTCTCTTCCTCAAGCTTGGTTCAAGATACTAACAATTACTGACCAAGCTAACACAATATCAGAGTGGGAGAGAAATTATTTATTTAAACAAAACAGAGATAAAAGAGGTGAGTTTAATCCCAAAGAAGAGCAACAAAGCTCTGATACCATGTTGGAATGCATAAGTGTTTGTATCAGGTCAAGAGAGTATTCAATTAACTTGTAACTGAATCTTCTTCAACCATACAACAGGAACTCAACATTCAAAGGAAGAGACAACCAACTAGTGGTTGAATCCTCTTAAACAACCTACACTATAACCAAGATCCTAGACAGCAAACTGGTTATGTATGGCAAAGAATCTCTAGTTTGAATCTAATCTTTGAGAAGTAACACAACACTTTCAATTTGTTCACTTAAGGAGACTAAAAATTAGAATCAGTAATCTAGAGCTTAAGAAGAGATAAAGAAGAGTTTAGCGTGAGTTTTACAAGTATTAGGTTGCTGTTAAGAGAGAAAGAGGTAAGGCAACCTCTAAACCATAATACTTAACTCCTCACATTGTGAATATTGTTTAGACACAAACAAGGGAGAGAGAGCACACGAATTTAGACAGAGAAAATTGTATTGATTTTGGTTAGGTGTTACAAGTGATGGAGAAGCCTTTAAATAGGCAATACACATGATTAAACAATTAATAAAACATGAAAACATAAACAAATAATTCTTTAGAGAATAAGAGGGCAAAGGGGATATAGCCAAGGTCTGGCTCGTCCAGGAAGAGAAGAAATGGACAGGAGGCAGGGTGTGGTCTCCATGGTGATAGTGACAGGTCTGCTACAACTCATTATGCATCCATGTGACTTTTCTCTGTCTAATTTAGACCAGATCTTTCCTTTTGAATTCAAACTGAGTATCCTTAGGTTTCTGGAGGTTATCAACGTCCCTTAAGTTTTCCCAATCATTTCTTGCCTTGCAAAATAAGTTAGTCAAGATGTTACTTGTGGAGCAAGTTTGTACGGACAGAACCAAACTGGTTTCTCTTGATGAACTCTCTTTAAATAATAAACCCTCCTCTTCTTCTGGTTAATCCTTTCTTTATTTTAACAGTTTTCATAATTACCTTATATAGTTCTAATGTTTTCACTAATCAGTAAAGATATTTATGTTATATAACATATGAGTAAGTGTTAGGTGCAAATTGTGATAATGTTTTAATAAGATAGATTATAACTTCTTTATTTAAGGTTATTGTTGTCTCTATGTGTTCCAAACTTACCATTTCTTGTTTTTGAACTGTCATGATAAGACAACGATCAATGTGCATTACGTTAATGCTTTCATGTATTTATCTAGATCGTGCTTGATAAATACATATTTGTGCTTCCCGTTTGGCTTAAATCAAAACATAAGAAATAGTCTGGGAAAAGCATTTCAAATCTTTATATTTTAATTCCAAGTTTGAATCAAAGAGCTCACCATAAATGGTTACTCGATTGTTAACCATACCAGCAGAGCCACTCCGGAACATATGCAAAGGAATCGACCGCTTAATGCATCATAATTTTAAGCGATGACTTTAGTTGTAAATAGAGCATTATAAAAAAAAAATTGCATGAATAACAAGAACACAAAATTTAATTAACCAAAGGGCATCAAGAAAATACTAAAAATGTCAGACCGGCACTGCATACCATGACCTTATAGTAACTACATCTTATACAACAGAGACATTTAAACCGAGCAACAAGATCCAGTGTCCAAATACCCTTAGCAAGTCCCATAAGAATTGCATCTAGTGGCTAACCTTTAAGCTTCGTCATCCACGTTATGATCAATCCACAGCATCAGGAAGGTCCTTTAGAACCTGAGAAGATGTAAAAACGCTCTGTGTTAGCTTCTTACTCGTCAGATAAAATCTCAGACAAGTAACAGTTGACCGATGTGTTACTTTTGCGTTAAGGTCATTGTGTATGGAAAAAAGGGATGGTCATTCTTTGAATGTTACGTACCTGGTAAAGATGCCATGAAGCATAAGCATCGGTTGCTGCATATTGTAACTGCTCCTTTGACAGAGGACGCACCTCCCAGTTTCCGAGCCTGATTCTGTTAGGCTTAAGGAGCTGCAGAGAGTATTCGCAATGTTGTTAAGAGAAAATTAAGATGAAGCTTTTGCAGTATGTGGTACCTCTTTGCAAACAAGTGTCTCAGTTAGTGACGCAAGGCCCCATTTTTTCAAACCTCCGCCAATCTTTTTGTTGGCTAAATCAGAAAGATCTTGGACATCTTTGATAGACACTCCATGGTCATGGAAAAGCTTCACAGAGTCACCGTCAATTCCAATACCTACCTACATATGTGTATCAGAGCTTGAGAATACAAGAACTCTGATTGCTTGAAGATGCTAACAAACCTTTACGAGTGATGAATCCTCAATAAGATGTTGGAGACTCTGTGGGATACCGGAGTGGATAATTTGCATAACATCACAATAATTATTATCTGCACAACTGCAACCTTACCCGGGAGAACACCTAAAAAAGAACCCATCAAATAGGTAATCAAGATCACGAGAACTTCTCTCACGATTAAAGAAAAAAAAAAAGAAGAAACCTTTTGTAAAACTGGGTCTCCACTCAATATCAAAGCCAATAAAAGCTCTTCCAGAAGGATCTCTCTTGGTGTCAAGAACCTTAAGAAGCTGCATTGCTCGCCTATCAACCTCATTAGCAGTCTTGCTATACAAAATTCTACCACCAAACCTCATCGCTGGAAAATTCCTAGCTGCATTTTAATCAAAAAGGAGAATCATGATTCTTACACATTATCAATTGAGAGGGAGTGTTGATGTCACTACCTCTGCAACGAGAGAGTGGAAATCGCTTAGAAGGTGTGGGAGAAGTGATGGAACGAGGTAACTGGCGACGGATCTGATTTGGGGTTTGATTTGGTTTCTCGTGTCCATGGACAGTGTTCGAAGACGATTGGGAGAGATTGGAAGCTTCGATGGCCTCGACAGCGAGAAGATCCTCCTCTGTAAACTCCTCGTCGCCCCAACTTGGCGACATCATTTGTTTGAGGGAGGAGAAATCATGGACTCTCAATTTTCTGAAAGAAACATTTTAGTTGTTAAAATGTTTCGGGTGTATTCAACTAATAGTTTATATTAAAATGACAAATTTAATATTACTTAAAAATAAATTTTAAAAACATTATTTAAAATCAAATGCTATTGAACTTAATATTTTTTAAAACAATCTAAAATTAAAATATTCTAAGTTGTGAGTTTTAGAAATCTTTTAAAGATTTCTGAGTGTTTTGAAGTTTTTTAGTTAAAAAAATATAAAAAAAAATCAAATCTCATAATTTTAATTAAGATTCTAGAGTGATTTATAAAAAACATATTAAATCATCGCTTCGTCTAAAGTTATCTAAAATTCATTAGACCATGTACCATAATTTACATCATTCAACACTATCTTCTACACCAATAATCATTAATTAACAAGATTTAACATCTTACTCAATCATTCTAACTCATATTTTCATATATGTATTTTCAAAACAAAACAGATACTTTTTTATTTTTTAAAATCAAAATAATTATAACTAATAAAAAAAACATTTTGTGTCCAAATCAAATGAACCAAGTTTTATTTATAAAGCATAAAATATGAATTTTGATATTTTTTTAATCTAATTTAGGACAAAATGAGTGATCTTATATAAATGATATGAAATAAATTAAAAATCTTAAAATTTCACTGACCAATAAAACATATACACTTGTACTAATAATTTATTTTATTTTCTTTTTAAGAATTTACCTTCGGTTTTATCTTTTCTCATGGTTGTATACCATAATTAAACACATCAATAATGTGGGTTCCATTTAATTTTGTTTGATCTGTTGAACCGATTCAACGTCAAAAACTCCCTGTCATTTTTTTTCTTGGTTTTCAACATCTTCATTGCTAAACTGTGAAAATTTTACTAAACATCCTCATTGTATATAGCATTAAAAATCAAATCACTTAAATTTCTAGATTGAATACACTGGCCATGTTCTATTAAACAATTTACCTCTCAAATATTGCGATAGAATATGCAATTTCTAAAGTGGTTTCTTTATTATCTTTTTATTTTTGGGTTGTCGACAATGGCTGGTGGTTGTATCTTAAGTTTATATCTATGTTTTATACAAGAATTTGTGATGAGTGTTATTCAAGAGAAAAAAAAATCTCCAACAAGCTATTCCTCAAACGTCACGAGTTTTATCCCAAAATGTACGATGTTTCTCACAGGGGAATTTGGTTCGGTTGTTACCTTGAGTTTCTCAAGACAGTTTCCACTAATCTTCAGTTATTGATTCTTTAACGGTTGGGCAAGAGAATTTTCTCAAATCATGTATTGTTTCTCTTTTCCTCTATGATGATTAGAGTGAAGAAGATTCAATTTCCTCTCTTCTTGTTGCTAATGGCGGAAAAGTTAATAATGAAACTCCAAGAACTTTGTTTGGGTTTTGAAGATGTTTTCATTGGAGTTGTACAAAGCGACGTGCTATGGTGATGACTCTGCCATGTATGTGGGATATCATACAAAACTAAAGATGTTAGAGGCATGTATGTGTGTTTTCATGTCGTATGGTTCTTCCACTCCATGGCAATAGAGAAAGATCTTGTTAACACATCAATTCATTGTGTTGATTCCTATTAAAGAACTACCCAGTAACATCCCGAGTTGTGATATATGGAAGGATTCAAGAGAATTGATTTGGCTACCTATGTCACCAAAGTTGACTTACCTTTTCCGTCACACATCCGTTTAGAACTCCATGGTTAAGCGTGCTTGGGATGGAGTAGTGAAAGGATAGGTGACCTATCGGGAAGTGATTCGCGATACCGTGCGAGTGAGGCCAAAACACGGGAAAAGGTCGGATGGTGATTGCAGGGTCAGTAAATAATGATTTCGAGCCTTAGAAAATTAACGCAAGGCCGTCGGACGGGATGGGGCCCACAGGCCGAGAGAGCGGGCGTGGGTGGTCCATTAGCCGTGGGCGGTCGGAGCGTTACAAGTGGTATCAAAGCTGGTTAGCCATCTCGGTTCTGACCCGAGAGGCGTCTTGAGACATGTCGTGGGGCGCAACGAGGACGTTGCGTTCTTTGAGAAGGGGTGAATTGTAACATCCCGAGTTGTGATATATGGAAAGACTTAAGAGAATTGATTTGGCTACCTATGTCACCAAAGTTGACTTACCTTTTCCGTCACACATCCGTTTAGAACTCCATGGTTAGGTGTGCTTGGGCTGGAGTAGTGAAAAGATGGATGACCTATCGGGAAGTGATTCGCGATACCGTGCGAGTGAGGCCAAAACACGGGAAAGGGTCGGGTGGTGATTGCAGGATCAGTAAACAATGATTTCGAGCCTTAAAAAATTAATGCAAAGCCGTCGGCGGGATGGGGCCCACGGGCCGAAAGAACGGGTATAGGTGGTCCATTAGCCGTGGACGGTCGAGGCGTTACATACCCTTCAGAACTTCACGCTTGATCAAGATTTGTGGTTACTGGTGAACCACCGAGCAGGTTCAAAGTGTTTTTCACTATTGCCATGAAGTTCAACCTTTTGGAGATGTATTGTATCAACAATACGACTCACCAATCAAAGAATGCAATCGATTTGGTGATTTTTATTTGTAAGGTACATAATGGAATGAATACAAATCTGGAGAGATACTTTAGATTGGTGACAACTGACAACGATAACGAAAATCTAACATATGTAAAAGCTTTTATTATGAATATTCAATATGTTAAATCAAAATTCTAACTCTATTTTTTTGGGTGGATTTATCATTTTACCACTACTTTTTATAACTACTAGAGAGTTTACCCGAACTACGCCCAGAGTTATACAAATATGATTGAATATATATATATATATATATATATATATATATATATATATATATGAACATACATTACATTTATGTTTAAAATATAAATAGTACTTTACCCAAAAAATATAAATAGTAAACTGAATATAATTTTATAAATTGAATTAAATATAAGTGAAACTTACAATTTTTTTGTTTTTACTATTTAAAATATGTATGAGATAATGAACAAATGTGAAATGAATAAATTTTTTGCTAAACCTTAATTATTATCCAAATATTTTTTATCTTACATTTTTAGGTTATTATGAAAATATATTATTAATCGCAATTGATTTAATTTTACTTTAAATCACTAAGGTTTCATTTTTCACTTATAATTTAGTTCAAATTACAATATTAGAAAATATTTATGGTGTTTACAATCTGTATGAGTTAATACCACTGACTATGACATATTTATGATTGCTGTCCGTATGTATATCAACCTTCAAAATTGACATCAATCTTTGTTTAACAATAAATTTCAAGTGTATAAACTTGCATAGATCATTATTTAAAAGTAATAGCTGTAAAACTGATTATATATTCTATTTTCACACTTATGTTGGTTCACCAAATTTCAAAAAATAAATAAAATAATAAATAGAGTGTCGTTTCTCTGTATTTTTCTTTTCGTTTATCATGCGTGTAAACAATTCACCAGCGGACTCCCTCACTAAGAGATCAATGTCGAATTTGTTTCTAGTGATGTAAGAACCACTTTTATTTTTATGCAAGTAGTAATCCTTCAAAAAATAATGTGTTGTTACTCTTTATGAAACAGTTTATCTACCATCATCATGACTAAACTTGCACTTTTCACTTACAATTAAGTTCAAAATTATAGTATTAGAAAATATTTATACTATTTAAAATCTATATGAGTCACTCACTATAATATCTTCATGGCTCTTGCCCATATGTATAACAACATTTAAAATTGACATCAATTGTTGTTTAACTTTAAATTTAAAGTATATAAATTTACAAAAATCATTATTTAAAAAGTAATAATTGGAAAACTAATTATATACCTTATTTTCACACTTATATTGGTTCATTATCAAATTTCGATAAAAAAATAAAATTATAAATAGAGTGTCGTTTCTTTACATTTTCTTTTCGTTTATCTCTTGTGCAAACAATTTGCCATCAAACTCCCTCGCTAAGAGATCACTATCGGATTTGTTCCAGTGATGTAAGAACCACTTTTATTAGACTAATTACAATAGACATGTTGAATATTTTTTAAAATGTCGAATCTTCACAGTTGAACTGTTGAAAAAAGTAAAAATATTACTTGAAGTGTTTGTTGTTGAATCTATCGAACATGTTGAAAGCCAAAAAGATGGGATCCACAACAATTTGTGTTACTTTTTAATTGGTTTTTGATATTATTTAAACTTTTCATATTCCCCTTCCTTATTATAAGTTATTTACTCAACAAAAAATTAATTTATTTATTTTATTACATTTTATCAAAATTGTAATTTTTGATGATCTATAAATAGAGACTACTTTGTATGATTTGGACATATATAATAAAATATTTTATCATAAGTTTTCAAAACATTTTCAATCAAATTTTATTATATTTTTTAATTAAAAATTTATAAAATTACAACTCTAACTATCTTTATTTGTTTTTATAATATTTTTTGTTTATTGTTTTTTAAATTAACTGTTATTCTTTAGTTAAAACTTCTATGTTGGTGTTTTTATGAGTTTTCGATGTTGAAAAATAATAAAAATAACTGAAATGACATGTCGAAGCTTCTTTTATGATTGACTGATTTTCTTAGATGATGTGGACACTCTAGATGTTGAGTTTATTGCCCTTTAAGTATATTGCATTTTATCAAAATTTATAATTTTTGATGATCTATAAATGGAAACTACTTTTGTATGATTTGGATATATACAATAAAATATTTATCAGAAGTTTTAAGAACATTTTTCAATCAAATTCTATTATATTTTTAATTAAAAAATGAGTTTTTTGCCAAAACTGACCCAAAACTTGATTTGAATTGCAAAAGTAAACCCAAACTTGAATCAAATGCAAAAGTAACCTAAAAGACTATTGAAATTACAACCAGCCCCTTCTGAACAAACAAAAAAATCGATTTTTGTTTTCGTTTCTAACCCCCGCAAATCTTTTGTGTAGACGACTTAATTATAAGTCGTCTGGACGACTTACTTGTAAGTCTTCTAGTATAGTATTTCTTAAAAATAATTTAAAAATAAATTCTTACAAAATTGAAATCATGTAATTAACGTATGTTTAAAAAGATATAAATTAAGATATAACAAAAGTTAATTGTTTTCAACATAGATGAGTGAAAGTAGTGAGTCATGATATTCTTTGATTTAGGTTTTACCAACATATGTTCTAGTATTGTATGTGTTCTTAGGGTTAGATTTTGGAAAGCATAAATGTTTTTTTGAAAAATTTAAAATTGACATAGGTGTGTTTATTTCTATGTATAGTTAACACTATTTAAGTATAATTTGATTTTATAACGTGGTTAGTTAGTTAATTTAGTCAATTTAGTTTAGGGTTTAGGGTTTAGGGTCTGGGCCGACTTACTAGTAAGTCGTCTGGTGAATATTTACGGTGGACGACTTACTAGAAAGTCGTCTGATGCACGTTCAAACCGGACCGAACCGTTAGTTTTACCATTTTACCAATGTGCTTTTAAACATAACCGGATTTTTTACCGGGTATATATAAGATTTTTTTTTGTTTACGGTTTCGCGAAATTTAGAAATCCTAACGTCATTTCTCTCAAAGAGGCGATTTTGAAGGCGATTTCCGACGATTCTCTGTAATCCATTATTCTCACCACCGTTCTCACCGCCGTTATCACCGTCATTCTCACCACCTTTCTCACCGCCGCTTCCTCTATTTCAAACCCTAGCGCCGTTTGTTTGTAAACCCTAGCGGCGTTTGTCTGTAAACCCTAGCGGCGTCTGTCTGTAAACCCTAGCGGCGTTTCTGTCAGAGGCGTGTCTGTAAACCCGAGCGAGGTAAGTTGAAACGTTGTCTCTTAAGTCCACCGTTCTCACCACCGTTCTCACCGCATTTCTTTTTGGCTGTCTATTTTGGCAGATTTATAACCGATGTGTCGAAGGCGACTATGGCTTCTCCGAATTTTCAGGTATGCTCTAAAAATGTTTACTGGAAGTCTTGGAAGACTTATAATTAAGTCGTCTAGAAATTCTTCCAGACGACTTAATTACAAGTCTTCAGCTGGAAGACTTTCCAGATGACTTAATTATAAGTCGTCTGGAAAGTCTTCCAGACTTATAATTAAAATGTTATACTGGATGGTTGTGTGTTTGAGATGGTTGTCTTTCATTGTTTTGCAGACAAAAAAATGAATATTCCAAAACTCCCCCGAAGGTTACATACATTAGGGGAAGAGCCCCCCGCAATGAAAGCTATTTCGTATCATACAGATTATTCGATGTTGCATGCTGCTTTAAAGAAAGCTCTTCATGGTGACGAATATGAAGAGCTAAAGGAGTCAAAGTTGGGAGTTTTCATCAAGTTTAAAGAGCTCAGATTTGCTTGGGCTTCAAGGCTGGGGCACAACATGCTCGGGTTCCAGCTGGACACAAAGAAGAAGTACGAGTTGTGGAGTCTAGTTGGTCCAGAACCTGTGAGGTTTTCACTGTTAGAGTTTGAAAACCTCACTGGTCTAAACTGCGAGTACATAGAGGACCTTGAGAGACCGAAGTGTGCTGTTACAAAGGAGATGGCTTCTTTCTGGGGGATGTTGGGAGTTCATGTCGAAGCTGGGCCATCTACTGAGCAGATAAAGCAGCATTTGAGAGATGCGAAGGGTGGTCTCGGGAGGATCGCAAGCGGCTCGGGTACCTTGCCATCTTCACTGGATACATTGAAGGGAGAAAGCATTCAACCGCAACAAGGGTTAGTCTGGCAAGGCTAGTGATGGATTTAGAACGTTTTGAGAATTATCCATGGGGGAGAGTCGCGTTTAAGGTGCTGATGGACTCTTTGAAGGGCAAAGATATTTCGGGTTGTTACACTGTTGATGAGTTTATACAAGCTCTCCAGGTCTGGGTGTACACAGCTCTGTCGGAATTGGGTGCTAATTATGGTAATCCCATACCAAACAGACCGTCTCCACCGATACTGGCTTACATGGGTGGCAAAGGACGCATATGCTTTAAAGATGCTATCTCCAGACATGTATTTATTTCAATCATTTACTCCCAAAATTAAGTTGTCTGGTAAGTCTTCCAGTAGGAAGACTTTCCATACGAGTTAATTATAAGTTAATCCGTCAAATATCTAAGTTCATATCTTATATTTACTGCAGACTACTGTGGTGAACTTTGTTGAGAAGGACTATGGTGAAATGTTTCCAAAATGGGACTCTGATGTTGAGGACCTTCCCGCGGAGAACATAATTAAAGTTATGTTTAACCAGAGACCGTGGAAGTGGACCATGGATTGCTGGGAAGTCACCGGTACTTGGGTCAATACAAAGCCGGTGGTTGTGAGTCCATCGAAGAAGGCCATAGTTTTTGTAGAAGAAGAGAGTCCAAGACCTCTGAAGAAAGCTCGTAAAGAGGCTAAAAAAGGGGCACCTGCAGAGGCTAAAAAAGGGGCACCTGCAGCAGAGGCTAGTGAAGGGGCACCTGCAGAGGAGAGTGCAGGGAAGTTTGCAGAGGCTATTGAAGAGGTTCGCACAGAGGCTCGTCCAGAGGTTACTACGACTGTGCTTGGGATGACCAAAGAGGACCTTGAAAGAAATTTCAAGGACATATTTGATGCCATGAGGGAAGGGTTTGGGACGTGCCTTAAGGAGATCAAGCATTTGTCGGAAAGGGTGGAAGCAGTGGAGAAGAAGGTTAGTATCACCAAACAAGGGAAAGGGACATCCCCTCAACCCACTACCTCTCAACCTAAAGGCACATCCTCTCAACACACTACCTCTCTACCTAAAGAAACTTCTCCCGGGGTTAGTGAAAGTGTTAATGGGGAGAAGGATAAAACACCACTCGGTGAAAGTGGTAATGGGGAGAAGGATAAAACACCTCTGGATGAGAGTGTTAAAGGGGAGAAGGATAAAACACCTCTGGATGAGAGTGTTAAAGGGGAGAAGGATAAAACACTTCTTGATGAGAGTGTTAACGAGGAGTCCGCATCTGAGAACCTTGTTCTATTGGCCAAAAAAACAAGTTTCACTCCAGCAGAGAAACAGCAACAAGTTGCTAGATATGAGGACAAGAGGGAAACTGCTTTGGCAATGATCCGTCAAAAGACTGAGCGAAACAGGAAAGTTGCTGCCTCAAAGAGATCTCCTTATACTGCAAACAAGAAAAAGCCTTCTAGAGGCTACAATCACTTTGCACCACTTGACAAGAAGAAGTTGAAGGAGCTCGCTGATTGGTTGAAAACTGATCCATAAGTGATTGCTTTTCGTATAATAGCTTTAGTCTATAAAAACTAATTGCTTTTCAACATTTCGTGTTTGCAGTCATTATAAAACACCTTAGACAAGAAACCACGTACAAGTCCGACTTGGTGGTATCACGTCTTTCAGACCCCCTAGCTTGGCTGGAGGATTGTGTAAGTCGTTTGACAAAACTGATTACTAGATGACTTACTAAGTCGTCTTCTACGAAGACGACTTACCAGACGACTTACTAGACGACTTATGGTAAGTCTTCTACAAAGAAGACTTTCTATACGACTTACTATAACTCGTCTGGTAAGTCGTCTGATATCTTCTGAATTTTATTATTTGATATGCAGCATATGGATGCTTGGATCAATCTTTTGAGGAAGAGGCACCAGGAGACGCTACACCTTTTCAGGAGCGAGAGAATATGCTTCCTTGATCATCTCTTTTCTCAACAATGGAGATTCAACTACCAGGATTTTAAGGATTCGAAGCCCGATGTCTATGGTTTAGGAAGAAGACTCCCTGGTGGGGCGTGGGCTTATTATGCAGGCCAGTTACCATCATTTTGCCAGACGGACAAGGTTTGGGGGACGGATGTTGATGATATCTATTTGCCAGTGAACCGGAACGACACTTATTGGATTGCGCTGTGGATATCGATCCTTAAGAGACACATAGTCGTCTGGGACAGAATTTGTTCACATATCTCCGATGCAGAACGGGATGTGATAATGGAGCCTTTTCTCTAGATGCTCCCTTATCTGTTTTATGAGTGCGCTACCATTGATCAACGTGACCAGTTAACAATGGAGCCATTCACGTATGAGAGACCAACCGATATCCCTCAGGCCAAAGCTGGTGATTGTGGCGTGTACACTCTGAGTACATTGAATGTCATGCTCTTGGGATGCCATTTAACCAACGCGAAGACTATGAGGGATAAGATGGCGATCAATATATTTAAAGAGCTTCCTGACCAGCATGAGAAAGAAAACGATGACATTGCAAAAAACGTTGGAACATATGAGTATGATAAATTAGGATTTGTGTGTACTTGAACTTTATTTGTATTAGGATTTGTACTAGGATTTGTACTTGAACTTGTAATTTATGATAGATTAGGATTTGTACTAGGATTTCTACTTGAACTTGATTTGTATTTTTAATGTAATTAGACGACTTAACATTATATTGGACAACCTAACAGAATAATGGACGACCTAACTGAATACATAGACTAAATACAAATTCTTAATACATGACAATTAGACGACTTAACATTATATTGGACGACCTAACAAAATATTGGACGACCTAACTCTGGACGACTTACTTTAAGGTCTTGTGGAAGAATAAACACTACACGACTAACTTTAAGGTCTTCTGGACGACTCACTTGAAGGTCTTCTAGAGGACTAACCTTCTGGACGACTTACTTGAAGGTCTTCTGGAGGAATAAATCTGGACGACTTACTTGAAGGTCTTCTGGACGACCTTCAAGTTAGTCGTCTAGTGGTTCCTTACATTATGGTTTCGTATGACCAGTTTCCTTGCAATTTGAGCATAAATAAACCCTGTGTTGTTTCCTGGGTTTGCGTCCTCTCATCCTGGATAGCTCCAACAAGGATTGCCATCTTGATTTCTTCTGTCGTCCCGGACCACGTTTTACCTTCAGAGGCAAGCATGTGCGTTCCTCAACTTGTTGTCCAACACAAGGATATATATTTTCTGAGTATCCTGCAAACAAATAATCCTTTGAGTACACTGGACTTACAAGTGTGGAGATATGCAAACCAGCATGTATTCCAGCAGCTATAGCATGATATCAAGGTATTTTCTCCATTGCATAAACACCACAATCATACTTTCCATGTTCCAAATCAACCACACAATCCATTTTGCCACCTTTCACAAAGAATCGCCATCCATCAATTGGTTGAACCCTCATCGTATCCGCTATCTCCGATCGAACAACAAGCAAGTATTCAACACCACGACTATGGTGACTTGGGAGACTCAAAGCATCATCTCTCCTTTTCCAAAACCACTTTCCTAGCTTCTCCCTTATGTACTCCAATAGGAACAGAATAGAAAATCTTCTAGCTCGCTTCAGTGCGGAATTAATAGATTCTGCGATGTTGCTTGTTTTTATGTTGTACCTGTCCCTCTGAGAATAAACCCTTGACCATAGGGTGACATCGGCATCCTCCAAATACGTTGCAAGATCCGGGTTTGCACTCCGTATCTCAGCCATGTACCGGTCAAAATCTGAAACCGTATGGGCATAAGCAGCACCTTTCACCAAGTACAAGAGATGTTTCCCTTTATACTTTTTGACAATGTTATCTTGAAGGTGATAATAACATATTCCTCGGGTTTCCCCGGGAAATACCTTGTCACACGCACTTTTAATGGCTGCATGCCGGTCAGAGACTATCACGAGAGGCTGCTCATCAGATAAACAACTAGCCAATTTTTTGAAAAACCATTCCCAAGAAGGGTCATCTTCAGCATCTACGATCCCAAAAACCAATGGAAATATTTGAAAATTCACATCTTGGGCGGTTGCAACTAACATAGTACCTTCATACTTCCCATGTAGGTGAGTCCCATCCACCACAATGACCCTTCTCTGATACTTAAAACCTCTGATAGAAGCTCCAAAAGAGAGAAATAGATACTTAAATCTATTTTTTTCATCAAGTTCTATAGATATGATAGAACCGGGATTTGCTAAGGAGATTTGCTCGAGATATGATGGCAGACGCGAATACCCATCTTCTGTTGATCCTCTCACCAATATTTGTGCATATACCAGTGCTCTGTATGAAGTGGTGTAATCAAGCGCCATGCCAAACATGTTCTTCATTGCATCAATGATATGTTGTGGATTCAACCCATCAATGATTCCAACACGATCAATGAAAAGCCTACCAACATACTTCGGAGTACAGTGTCTCCGCTGAGCGATTCGGTCTCCCACTAAGCATGTATGTGTTTCCACATACTTTGTTACCCAAAACGTGTTTGTTCCATGTTTCACACTCGCTCTCATCTTCCATCCACAACCACTAACCCGACAGGTTGCCACAAAGAGAGTTTTCGTTGACTTATATATTCTGAAGGAGAAATTACGCTTAACTGTTGTTAACCGCAGCTCTGAAAGCAGTGCATCCTTGCTAACAAAACTCTGGTTGACGTAGATATTGTTACCATTCGATCTTTCTCCTTCAATAGCATAAGTCTTTTTGAATTCTTCAAACATATATTATCATCTTCTTCCAAATCCTCATCTTTAACCTTTCCATAAACACTGTAATCCTCACCATTCTCGTCCGCTTCAGCAACAATAGAGATATCAACATCCTTCTCCCCATCATCCTCCTTCCCATCATCCTCTTCCCCATTATGATTTTCATCTTCAACCAAATCATCATCATCTTCAAAAAACTCATCAGCTTCATCATCTTCATCCTCTTCTTCCTTGTCCTCTGAAACCGTTTCCACCTTGCTATGGCTTGATACACAAAGCCGTACTCCATGCGTTTTGGTTATCTCGAGCAAGTTTCAAACTTGTCTATCACTTGTAACATGAATAGGAGGAGTGTCTGGAGCCTGCATCATTTCAGCTGGTAACAAGTAGGTTATCTCCACAGATTCTGTGCTCATGTCCAGGTTATAATCTTCTTGAACCATTGCAACAAGTTCAGCATGTGTCGAACCTTCACTCAACAAAAATAGTCTCGCTCCTTTGAAATTATCAACCACAAAATCTCAATTAGAATCTTTCAAAAACCATTCTCCATACACTGCATGTAACTGACGCAACATCTGCAAAAATTCAAAATAAAACACATTAGTAAACATAGAGAAAATGAAAGTTTACTAAACATTGACCCAGACGACTGACGGTTAAGTCTTCCGGAAGACATAGACCACTTAAGGGTAAGTCGTCCAAACATGTCATTTTTGCAATTGACTTTAAAATGAGACAACTTATTTATAAGTCGTCCGGATTTGTTTGTTAAGAAAAAAATTCTAGACGACTTACAAGTAAGTCGTCCAGGATAAACAGGTTAGTTTTGCATTTGATCGAATTGTGTCAGATATTTGACTTTTCCTGGACGACTTACCAGTAAGTCGTCTCTGGGAAATCAAAAATTTCAATATTTTATTAAAGCTAGATGACTTACCTGTAAATCTTCTCAAGTTATTTTGTAATTCGAAAATAAAACTTAAATATTTAACTTTTCCCAGACGACTTAATTTAAAGTCGTCTAGGTAGAGGACTTACTTGAAAGTCGTCCGAGAGAAGCAAGTTTGACCAGAATCTCGGAAAAAAAATCTGGACGACTTCGCTTATCCTGGACGACTTTCAGGAAGGTCCTCTACCTAGACGACTTCCAAGTAAGTCGTCTGAGAAAAGTTAAATATTTAAGTTTTATTTTCCAATTGCAAAAGTAACCTGAGACGAGTTACATGTAAGTCATCTAGCTTTAATAAAATATTTGAATTTTTGATTTCTCAGAGAGGACTTACTAGTAAGTCGTCTAGGAAAAGTCAAAGATCTGACACAATTCGGTCAAATGCAAAACTAACCCGTTTATCCTAGACGACTTACAAGTAAGTCGTCTAGAATTTTTTTCTTAACAAACAAATTTGGACGATTTATAAGTAAGTCGTCCGTTTGCTTAGAAGACTTACCCGTAAGTCTTCTTCAGCCAGACGACTTACAGGTAAGTCTTCGACGCGAACAAATCTGAAAAAAATTCAATTTCAGACCTTTAACTAGTGAGATGACTTCCTAAGCACACATAGTCTTCTCCAACCACCCATAACCTCAAACGAAAGTAATCCACGAAGAATAGTATGCTTGAATGGCTCTACAAAGCATAAAAATTTTAGAATCAAAAGCTTGAGTTTTTTGGATGAATATGGAGACAAAGTTAAAGAGATGTTGTTTTTTGTTCATAACAATTAGTGCTAATCAATTTTAGGTAGTGTCAATCAATTTTAGGTGCATTAAGAGCTTCAAATTGGTTGTTCATGGTGGTTGTGGTATTGATGGCAATGGCAATCTTGTAAATATTTGATGGCAATGGCAATCTTGTAAATACCGATTGAGTGGCTCTGATACCACTTGATACGCCCTAAATAAGGATCACTCGATCGGTAAGGATGGATATGAACTCCGGAAGGAGAACTGATGGATTGAAGGGTCGCACAAAGGTTGCGGAAGGCCTTTGATATTCCCAACTTCGTTTGATGCTTGATATGACGCACAAGTCCACCAACACGAAGGATTTCTAAACGTTGCCGGATGTGACGCACCGGTCCAACAGATTAGAGAGATCTCTTGAAGCTAACCACACCAAGAAACCAGGAATGTTCTAAGCAAAGAACAAAGAGTAAAAACTCATAAAAAGGGGAAAACAATCTGATTTATTTCGTGGCTTGTGAGTACATATTTATAGTAGCAAAAGGTATGTGAAAGGACTTAGAGTTTTGTGGAAAAAGATGAAAAATAGTCAAAATAACTCTTCGGTTCTTGATCTGGTTGAATGACCCTTGGTGTACTTGTCCAGGTTCGTCCGAATCTACTCTGGTCAACAAATGTCCCTTCAGCTACTGTCCAGGTTCGTTTGTACCCAGCGGGTGTACTGCGGTAAGGAGCAGGACGCACTGTGGTATGTCCGTGTGGTTGATTGATGAACTTTTGTGAACGGATGACAACTTTAGTTGAACCAAATCTTCAGTAAGCTTAAGTATCCTTGCCTTAGAGAGATTAGAAAGATTGATCATCATGAAATCTTCAATCTGGTCGGAAAAGTCATGATCATGTCCTTCGGGCCATGCGGTACGAACCAAACGGGTCAGAAGTGAAGTGTTGTGTCCTATCTCAGGTTCCACTCGTTGATCTTGAATTCTGGCTTGACTATTGGTCTTAGAATGTCGAATGGGTCGGGAAAGACTTGCTGTGGGACGGTCAATTCGTTCATCAGGTCGTGGTTCCAGCCTTAGGTCATCTCCGGATGTCCGCGGGTTGATTCTGTAGACGACACTGTCCGTTGATCTGGTACGGTTGGACGGGTGAACCTCGGTTGGATTGTTCTGAACGTCCCGATCACCGTGCTGGGCTGGTTCCATGTCCTGGGGCGCATCATGAACCTCGGTTGAGTCGAGCTGGTCGACAAGATCGCCATCTTGAGCCGTGTCCATGATCCAAGCAGGTCGGTGCTCGAACCGGGGCGTATCACCAACGACCAATTTAATCATACCAAAGAAGATTATTCGTGATTAAAATTTCCAAAAATTCATTGGGCTTGATGGTTTTCGAAAATATTCAAAAACGGATTTGTTTGGGCCAAATGGAGAAACCGATAAAATATTGGCTAAGGAAAAAGATGGATTTCGACCAGGCCTCAAAGGGACATGTCTTGGCCCATATCAGGAGCATATTCTTCACTTTTCAAAGTCCTGGTCGTGGCTATACCAAGAGGTAATCCAAGTTTCAGTCAAAACAATAATTTAGTCAAGTCTTTGTTTGCATTTTTCTATGCATGTTTTTCCACAAAATTCTAAGTCTTTTCATATACCTTTGCTACTATAAATATGTAATAATTCTACAGCAAAAGATCAATCAATTTTCTTCTTATATTTGAGTTTATTATCTCTGTTCTTTGTTTAGAACAATTCTGTTTCTTGGTGAGGTTATCTCCGAGTAAACAAACATTCGTTCGTTGGACTTGTGCATCACATCAAGCAACGACGAAGCTCTGGTAGTATCATTGGGCCATCGGCAACCCTTTGTGTCACCATTCAACCCATCAGTTCTCCCTTCTTGGCGAGTTCATATCCTTCGAACCATTTGAGTGATCTTTTCTGAATCTAGGACGTATCACTTGGACCCCTCAAACTCTTGTGGGTTGTGGTTGTCACAACGTCACAGTACTCAAATGGGTTTGCAGCTTCCTGTGAGCATGAATAAAAAAAAGACAAGATCTAATAAAAGGAGAACAAGATGGATAGAAAAGAGAGTATGCAATGAACCTGAGCAGCGATGAGTCCACTGATGTGAGCCATGTCACATAACAAAAGAGCTCCAACCTTATCAGCAACAGCTCTCAATCTAGCGTAATCTTAATCCCGGGGGTAGGCACTACCACCACAGATGAGCAACTTAGGCCTGAAATCCATGGCCTTCTCCTCAAGCTTATCGTAATCAATGTAACCAGTGGTGAAGTTCACTTTATAGGGAAGGCTCTCAAAGTAGATGGAAGTAGCAGAGATCTTCTTCCCACCGGAGGTATAGTATCCATGCGTGAGATGACCACCAGAAGGTAGATCAAGCCCCATGATATGATCGTGAGGCTGAAGCAAGGCGGTGTAAGCGACGAAATTAGCAGGAGATCCAGAGTAGGGCTGAACATTGACGCCCTAGGATGCTGAATCGAGACGGAAGGCTTCGAGAGCACGTGAACGACAGAGATTCTCGATCTGGTCGATGAACTCGTTACCTCCGTAGTAACGGTTACCAGGCATGCCTTCGGAGTATTTGTTGGTGAGTGCGCTTCCGAGAGCTTCGATGATGGCGAAGGAAGTGAAATTCTCGGAGGCGTTGAGTTCGATTCCACGACATTGCCGACGCTTTTCTTTCTAGATGAGGTCATGGATCTCTGGATCGACGGTGATGAGTGGAGTGTTTCCCCAGGCTGACACTGGATCCATCTTTCAGTGGGGAAGTGGAAGGAAAGCACTTGGGTTTAAAAGCGGACAAGTAGTAGTGCTATAATTACGGCTTTGCCCCTCTTTTCTAAATTTGGTGTTGGTTGGTTAGGTGTGTGTGGTAGGAGGAATAGCGGTTGCGTTTTGACTATTTTACCCTCTTACCAAAATTATAAATTTCTCTTTACAATAAAAAATATTTTTATATAATTATTTTGGGTAACTTTGTCTTAGACTATTTTCTTATTTGTAATTCAAAACAATAAAATAGTATTTTTATACGGCAAAGAGAAGTTAGTTTATAATTGTATGAATAACACATGTTTTTTTTACTATTTTCTAACTACAAATTTTTAGTTTTTTAAAATTGTTTTTGTCACTAAAAAGTTATTAATAAATTATAAAATGTACTCTCATGACTTACTTCATTTACTATTTTCACGATTTTCTGTATTATTTTGTTGGTACTTATAATTGGTACTTATAATTATAAACGTCGATCTTTGCGACGCAGCCACTGTCGTAGATGTCTACCGTCTCATCCAATACGACATCTCCGGCGTTCCTTTCGGCTCTCGTTTCTCCTCTCTCAACCACCACACAGCTTCCCTCAGCTTCCAGCGAGGCGCCGATCTATCTCGCTCTGTACTCATCCTCCCCCTCCGGAACCTCGATATCGCATTCGTTCAAGGTATTGATTCTATTGTGTTCTTCTCTTCAGTTACTTTACTTACACTGTGAAGATGATGGCAGATTACCTCTCACAGAAGCAGTCACTTGGAGGATTGTTAATTTTGCTTCCCAGAGGATTAGACCTGGTGGAGATGCGATCTCTGGAACTGAAGGCCTCAGGAAATTATTAGCACAACTTGAGAAGTAGTAGTGCTATAATTACGGCTTTGACCCTTTTTTCTAAATTTGGTGTGTGGTAGGAGGAATGTCAGTTGCCTTTTGACTATATTACCCTCTTACCAAAAATATAAATTTGTCTTTTTTTTGTTGTGAAAGGATACTTTACTCATTGCATATAGATGTCCTTACATAAGGATTACATAAAGGTGTAAATCCTAGGGTACATAACACTATGGGCCTTAGCCCAATACATAAGTAAACTTCCTAATACAATATGGGTATAGGCGACATGGGCTTGGTGAGGGCCCATCCACCATTTCATAACACTCCCTCTTGGATGCCATAACCATATAGAGCTCATACCATGCTTAATGTTGCCTCATTAAACCTCTCCAGAAAAACCAAAACCCAATGGGAAAAATGGAAACCATGGACATGAAAAAGAGTACAACACATGATATTCCCTCTGATTTGGATATCGCAGGAAGGTCTTCCAATCTATACATCCGATCTGATGCATAAGCATGTTGATGCTGAAGATGACATGGTAATGTGTCGGCTGGACAGTCACTTCAATGGTCTTGGAATACTCGGGCCTTCTGATGTCTTTTGGTAAATGTGAGTACATGGATTTAGACTTCTTGTATCAGTCGGTACTTCTTTATATACCATCCGACCACAATCTGGTCGAACCATAAGCATACACACATGCGGACCTCTTGGGCTTATATATAACCTGTATAAACAAAATCAATGGAACACTCTTTTGTTTGGTTAGTACAAGACATATGTTATACTTATCCAATCTCTGTATAAACACATGGACTATATGGTCTTGGTTCCATACTGATGGTCCTCTAGGCCTTCGGCCTTGGAGATGTTTGGACCATCGACCATCATATATATTTTACTTGTCAAATATGTGCTTTGGTCGGATGGATCTTGACCAAAACATACTCATGTACATACGGACTGAACATTGGCTTTCCATATCGGTGCCATGGTCCATATGGACCTATCTATGTTCGTCTTCGACCATATGAGGTTCTGGTCGGATTAGTCTCGACCAAAAACACTCTCATGAACTCTATGGTCTGATCATGGTACTACTTGTAATCCAAAGTTACAATCCTTATGATCTGGTTCATTCTTCCCTTATGGATATATGTAAACCGTATGTACCAATGACTTATCCATTGTAGTCGATCTTTACTATCATTGATCGATTTTTACTATCATTGATCGATCCATGTTGTGTTATAGACTTCTTCTTTACACGTCCATATTCTTCTCATGGGTGTCTCATAATCATAATGATCATTATTGTATCAAGCTATAGCTCTACGACCAAATACATTCATGGATCTTTAAGTATGGTATCGATCTTTCTTGCCTTTTGCAATGCTACACATTTCTTTTGATGGTGTCCATGACCTTATTACCATGGTTTATACCACGTGCTAGAGTATATATATATTGGGTCATGAACCTTATCCATACATGTCCATAAACTTACCAATTAATGGTATGGTCGGATATAATCTTTGGTATGGAATTGGTATGGACCATTTATGGTTCCATTTTGCTTTTCATACGACCATCCATCATACCAATTACACAATCAGACGTGCTGATCTTAACATGGACACACACATAGAGATATGATCTCTTATTGCAAGTTTATTGCAATCCCATCATCACTTATCTATGGACCGATTTTATAATCTGTCTAAGGACTGATTACCCTTTAACCTTTCTTGAGGTTAGTACACAAGGAATTTCTTTTGTAAGAATGTATGGACTGATTGTTCTCGTGCAACTTTTTGCTAAGTATTTACTTAGTCTTTCATACTCTATGCATATTTTATGCAGCTGCATTTTCAGTCCATAAACAGCTTAGGAACAAAGCTTGGTCAAGAGAGTTTTCTTTTCTCATCTTTCTGGTACCTTTATTCTCTTTATCCGGTGATATATTCTTTGCTTACTATATACTTATATATCAATCCAGACCTTTCAGAATTTCGAGTCTGAGTAGTAGCAACCACCATATGGGAGTATATCTCCTTATAATATGTTCCTTAGTCTCTGTGAGTACCCTTGTGTAGCAAACAATGCTTGAATGCTATAAGTAGCATCTCTCACGATTTTCTTTCTCACAAGACTTATTCACTGGTTTATATCATCAGATGGTGTTTTTCTTATATGTATGGCCAATACACTCATCTGGAATTTACAATCAATGAACCCATGTATGCATTCTTATTTCATGTGGGTTATGATCCTCATTTCTTTCTCTTTATTCAAGTGCTACTATCTTTCTTATCTTTGTATGAAAGAATATGATTTGTATCATCTTTGTGTCGACACTTTAATGTGTTGTTCCATAATGTTCCAGACATGATCTAATAGATCTGAGATCTCATTATCTAGGACCTTTATCACCTTGCAGCTTGGCGTCCCAAGCTACATGGTCTGGTTCCTTAGATGTACAGCTGGCCAGCTTTTATCTCTAATGTCTGGTTTGGTTTCCATTGAACTCGGATATGCACCATTTCTTTCTTTTCTTTCCGAGGATTTCTTATCTTTTGGGACATATTGGTCTATCTTGTATAGACTCTGTAGCAACTTGATTGTGTCTCTTTAGGACATCAATTTCGTGGTGCAAGCTGGTTTATGACTTAGTCATATTTTCTTTGGGTCAATATGTCTGGCATCTAGTTCTACTAGCTTTATATCATATGATCATATTCTCAAATCTGAGGATCTTGCCAAGACGATGATGGTTAATACCATTCCATTCTTTTTATTCTTTATTCTTTTACCAGCTTATTACTTTCTCTTTGTGATGTTGGATAGTCGGATTCATTTGGTCAATGTAATCCGTGTACCTTGCCAATTTGATCACCCATATTTGGCTCAAGGTCTCTTTTATAATTCATAGGAGAAAGTCTTATTCATATCCAACATATATTCCCAATCCTCTTTTGAGGTTCCATCTTATATGGCACACGTGTTTGTGGTGGTTTATCTTGATTTCCTCAAGATGATTTATGTCTGGTTAATGACCATTAATCATTCTTAGATGGGAATATCAATGCTCACTTATATGGCCTGATGCATATTATCATTAGATACATGTAAATTCATTTCGTCCCTGAGCTTTAGGCTGGGAATTACAGACCTTATGGGTAATAGTCTATGCACATGTGAATTCATAATGTCCTTAACGTTTGGACCTTTATAGGTCATGGTCGGCATCATGGCTGAACCATGGAAGCACCACGTTTGGTTCATGGGTGTACCGCGGATGAACCGTGGGTGAACCACAAGTGACTAATGTGTAGACCATGGTCCACGAATTTGTAGTGTGGTTATGGACCATTTGTCGTCACTTCCCCTCATGACCATACTACTCGTGGTGTTTAGGACAATAAAGCCTTATGAGTTTCCCTTGTGTACATGTTACACAACGTGAGATTCTATGGGATAACTCTTTGTGCCATATGCATTTTCATTCTTTGCATTTTCGTTCTTTGCATTTTCATTCTTTGCATCAAGTTTAGACTTGGATGGCTAATCCAGTCATGCCATTAAGTGCCAAATCCGTGGGTCAACCTTTCTGGTTACCATGGCTTTAAGCTCTTATCATACTGATCTTCGGCATAATTTGGATCAGTAGAGTATTCATGTATAGTCTTGACCATTTTTCTTATAAGGCCTTAGGCAATTTTCTTTAATGTCAAGGAACTTTGTTTCCTTTGCCCATTGTTTCTATTTGGAAACCATTCAATGGGTCTGTATGGGTGAATAAAATCCATGCCCTTTAGGCAATGCCTTAGCCGTAGGTTTTATTAGACCGACTATACACTCATTTATAAACTTTTATTGTCGAAATTTTAGCTTATTCATTTAGACAACTTATATATTTTCATGACCGGAACATGGTCGGGTTGGGTACGTCCGTGGTACGGTCTGGTATAACCGTGGTACGTCCGTGGTACAGTCTGATATGACTGTGGTACGTGTACGTCCTGGTATGTCCAGGGTACTTTCGGGTACGTCTGCGTGTACATCTTGGTACGTCCGTGGTACGTGTATATCGTGGTACGTCCGCAGTACATTCTGGTACGTACGCGGTACGTCCTGGTATGACCATGGTATGGTCTGGTATGTCCATGGTACATCCCGGATCACTCTCGACCATTTCCATGTCTGGTATCATAATTTCTGGTACGTCCGTGGTGCCACGGCCTGAATGGAATTGACATCCATGGCCTTTTGTTATAGTGGTTCGGTCACCCATGGCTCACATTATAGTGGCCTCGACCACATCTTTGTCATCAACCACGGCTGCGACCATAATGGTTCCTATAGCCGTGTGGACTATTTTATGGACGTGGTTAGGTCCAAGACAGGTTTTAGGTCGAGAATAGATTTGGTTCGGATTATATGCTTGGTCGGGTCGAGCATCAAGGTCGATAATACACCAAGTTAATCATGGGTTTGATTCTTATTCGGTTTCAATGTCGGATCGGGCCTAGGATGAGATTATCAAACCGAGCCTAAAGGTCGGGATCTTATATGTCCTAGGTCGAGGTTTAGTTATTAATCTTAGACCAAGCAATCAAATAATCGACCAATCAACACACATGATCTTTAGGATAATCGTTGTGTCTAATGATTATATATATAGCTTTAGGTTTTTGACTTTTGAGATCATATATTATCGACCAATTCAAGAATTTTAGAATTCAAACAATCAATCAATCAACACACATGGTTTTTCACATTAGGTTACTTGACCAAAACAATTTCTATTTCAGAACAGTGTGGACGTGGGATATGTATGGTCGATATGCTAAGGCCATACGGCCATGTATGATTTCTACGATGAGATGCAAGACAATCCTAGGTCGATTTCAAGGTCGACAAGGTTTAGACCTCGGTTTGTTTCAAGACCGGGTAATAGTTTTATAACTTAGTGAATGCATCAAACAATTCTAGCATCTTAATTCTCATGAAATTAATCAACATCAATCAAAGAGTTCTCCACCCGATTTTATTAATCATGGTTCTTAGGGTTTCAAGGCCCTTATAGGTCTAATATAGAGACGGGGATTTTAACAATCCATGGGGTGAGAAAAGACACACAGTCGAGATCAAACAATAAAGTGATCAACCATGTCTCATTGATCAAACAAGCAATCATACTCGGCCAAGAAGCATCCTAACAATTTTTAAGATTTCTGATTTAAGGTTTCAAGGCCTTTAGGTGGTTCAAGGTCGAGATAAGATCAAAGTTATCGACCAGGTCGATGTCGGGTAGGACGATCGACCATGACCATACATATGATCAAAAATGGAAATGTTCAAAAATAGAAATATTCCTAAAATTTCAAAATAGAAATATTCCTGAACTCATGCAATCAAAATTTTAGGTCTCATATTTTAGAGTTTCCAAATTCATGTGAGTTTCATCACAAGCAATCTAGCATCTTAACTTTCATAAGATCAATAAAATTGAAACTTTCCTAAAATTTCAAGCAATCCATATTTTAGGGTTTAGCCTTTAAAATTTCCAATTTCAAGTTCATGGGTGTGTATACAAATCAATCTATCACCCTAACATTCATGAAAGCCAAAAATGGAAACTTTCAAAAATGGAAAATTTCAAAAATGGAAAATTTCAAAAATGGAAATTTTCAAAAATGGAAATTTTGAAAAAAAATGGAAATTTTGAATATGGAAATTTCAGGAAATGGAAAATTTCAAAAATGGAAAGTTTCAAAAAATGGAAAGTTAAAAAAATGGAAATTTTCCTAAATTCTCATATCATCCAAATTTTAGGTCTTAATCTTTAGAGAATTTCCAAATTCGAGATTTAGGGTTTTGCAATCAATCTATCAACCTAAACTCTCAAACAAGCAAATATGCAAACAATCCAAAATGGAAATTTTCTTAAAGTCTCATATTTTCCAAATTTTAGGTCTTATGTCTTTAGGGAACTTTCCAAATTCGAGATTAGGTTTTACTTTTATTTCTATCAACCTAAACTCTTTATCAAACAAATATGGAAACATTCCAAAAGCATCAAACTCGACAAGGGATCAAGTTAACCGAAAAAGGAAAATATGGTTCTAGGGTTCATGCATGATTACGGCTATGGTTTCCTACGAGTATGGGGAAACAACTTTCTAGCAACCTTAACATGGTATAGGCGAATCAATGTAGGGTTTTCAAGGCCCCTTGATCGACAAAAGGGTTAGGTTTTCAATGCACAAACAATCAATCAATTATGTAAAGAACAAATCGATTTTAACAAGTGATAATTAGGGTTCTTCATACAACCAATTTTATATCCTATCATCCGGTTCTATATGATCAAGTAATCACTCAATCTATCCGATATCCTTTCATAGATTTCTTGATTCCATACATAGAGTATTGGTTTGTATTAAATTAGGGTTTATAAAAGAACCTTTTCTTGTATGGAGTAGGAAATCAGACCACCTTAGAGAGGGAATGGATTGCTCCTTTGATGTTTGTTCCTTTTGAGTTGCAACCAATGGGATTGAATCAAGCTGATATCAATTTGTAAGCTAAACAAGATTAGATATCATCCAAAGTCTTTATTCTGTGAGATAAAGAAGATTAGGGTTCATGAAAAACTTAGGGTTTATGAGAAAACTTAGCTTTTGAATTCGTATGCAGTTTTCAAGCTTTGACGGCGTTCACTGTAATCGTGCGTGAGGGTGCGTCGCTTGTCTTATTGTCAAGCCGTTTTCGTAGAACGATTCTTCTCGTCCGGGGCTTCAATTTGATATATTACTTGTCGTCTGGGTCCTCACGGTTTGAGAGAACGAGCCGTTTGAAGTTCGCCGTCGATTGAGGAAGAGAGAGAGATTAGGGTTTATAATTTTCGTTGGCTTTTTAGCTTTTAGGGTTTTAGAGGCTATCGTGCTGATAAAGTGTTGTGAAAGGATAATTTATTCATTGAATATAGATGTCTTTATATAAGGATTATATAAAGGTGTAAACCCTATGAAACATAACACTATGGGCCTTAGCCCAATACATAAGTAAACCTCGTAATACAATATGGGTATAGGCGACATGAGCTTGGTTAGGACCCATCCACCATTTCATAACATTTTTAATATAATTGTTTTGGGTAATTTTGTCTCGAAATATTTGAGAAATATCTTAAGATAGAGCTAAAAAAAAATTTGTCATCAAAATAACTTTTTAAGACAAAAATGACAAAAATAAACTTTATTAGGGTGTAAATATACATTTATATCTCTTATATTAACTAATCTAGATTTAGGGTTTAGAGTTATGGGGTGTGGTTTTGGAGATGAAACTTAAATTTTTTTAAAAAAAAGTATTACTTTTTATAAATAAAAGAAGTTTCTTTTGGTCATTTTTTCTTTAAGGTCTATTTTGTGACAAAAACTTCAAAATGTCTATTTGAGAGATTTACCCACAATTTCTTATTTGTAATTTAAAAAAAAAGCTATACTATTTTATACTGTAAAACATAGGTTAGTTTATAATTGTATGAATAACACATGTTTTTTACTATTTTTCTAACTACAAATTTTTAGTTTTTGATAATTGTTTTCGTCGCTGTAAAAAATCAATAATAATAAGTAAAATGCGCTCTCATCAAAACTGAGTGATTTTTTTTTGGAATAAAAACTTTAATTAATTTAAAATTTATTTTATCTATCACCTACAAATTTTAATGATTCTAGATTTTTTTGAAAATTAGTTTTGTATAGTTCACGTCATATGGGGCTATGAATGGAATATGTGGATGGATAACCATTTTTATGTTTGATCCTTTTTTCCAATTCCAATTCATTTTGCAGAGCTTATGTCTAGTCAAAAATCAATTTTACTCATAAATTTCATATAATTTTTTTTTTTTAAATTGTTTTAGTTGCTAAAAATATAATTATAAAAATAAATAATTTTTGAGCGGTCACACTCCCTCGTGTCATCAACTATTTTCATGATATTTATGATTTATTTTTATACTAAAAACAAAAGTTAATTGACAATTGTGTGAATGACACATGCATTTTACTATTTTTCTTAAATAATCGTTTTGTAGAATTTGCCCCTAACTTAAATGAAAAGTTTCTTGCAGGGCCTTCATGTGATGGACAAGTCCCTTAGGGAAAGCTACCTTGGGCGAAGACGGTTCATTTTGAAATCGAGATGGTCCCAAAAGAAATTGCTCACTTGAAGGGAGAGGCTGAGGCGTGCCTTCTTCGTGAGAAAGATATCAAGCAGGAGTGAGCGTGCCTTCTCCAACGTGAGCATAGAGCTGGTCGGAGGGAGATGGCCTCGATCATGAACGATCATTTGGCTTAGTTTGCGGTTGACTACGGAGAGTTCCAGAAAGCGTGTAAGTCCTTTGGGGATTATCGGGAGTGTCGAGGTTCCATTGGCGCTCGGTAGCGTACGCAGGGAAGCAACTACAAATTCAAGACTGAGGAGGCGATGATGTCGAGGTATCTGAGTGACCTTTCCAACACGGATTTGATGATTCCCCAGATCGAGAGGAAGGTTTGGGAACACTAGGCCCCGGCTCCTGTTTCTCCTGATTCGGAGGAAGTTGGACCTACCACTCCGGGAGAGGACATCGAGGTTGAGCAGTATGTGGACCCGCTTAGAGTTAGCGACTATTTGGCTGGGAGGTCGATTTATGGGAACTATGAGTTAGATCCGTGAAGGATTAACGCATTTTTAAGGGAGTGTGTTCCCTATGTTATTTTTATGTTTTTGTTTTGGCCAAGTATGACCGTTTAGCATATTGGGGCTTGTCGTGTGTGGCTTTGAATCCCTACTGCTTTTTTCTAATGAAGTATTTTGCTCGCTTTTAATGGTCTATGAGTAGTATCGTGGATGTGGAGGAAAGAATATGAGTTGTCATCTCATATCTAACTCTTTGGAGAATCGTTACATTCATTGTTCGTTCTAGGCGTGCGTATTCGAAAAACTTATTTTTTGGATTTTCATGAGCATGCGAATACAAGCAAAGAAACAAGTTTTGGGATCTCATATCAGTTTAGATACTATGCTTTGAGGTGTTTGAGACCAGTGTGATGGGTTTAGTGCAAAACCTAAGCTTACTATTGGTTTTAGGGTTTACGGTGACTATTCTGGCTTATGTTACCCATTTGCGGTTTAGACCTGGTTTTGTCTCAATATTGAAGTCTGCGATAAGTTCTCAGGTTATATAACTTGCATCGATCAGAAACCAAGCATATCTCCAAAGACAATTTAAAAGTCATCTGGAAGTGTTGACGGAAATTTTAGATTTCTTTTATAGTGCACTATTATCATTGTGTCGGATGTATGAGGACCAATCCTACGAGAGCGGAAAGTCTAAACGTTCGTTTAGAGAACAGTTGATGTTCTCGTTGGGGCCAATCGACGAATGCGATATAAGAGCAGGTGTATGCTCTTATGAGTTAGTTGTTCATTTATAGTTGCGGACGGACTGTTTTTGTGGTTTGTTCGAGTTTGAAACTATATTTTCAAAGGTTTTCTCGCAACGTCTCGCCTTTGTTTTCCAAAAATATGTTTTATGTGTAAGGTGATCTCAAGTTCTTAGAGGATAGGGTTGAGTATTTCGGTTGGAGTTCGATTTTGACTGTGTATCTGACACTCATTTGTGCAGTAGTTTGTTGGGAAGTGTCTTTCCGTTCAGAAGTTTTTTTCGTATATCGCTTTACGAAAATTTTTGCGGGTTTCAAAGATGTTCAGTTATTGTCGTGAAGACTTATATGTCGTCCGAGGGATGATTTTGGAAGCACTCAGAGTTTGATTGGTTTTTAATGAGTTGGTTATTCGTGAGATTTCCGTTTTTGGGTTATACGACAATCGTTTATTCATGCTTGCGTGTTTCGTAACAAAGCGTGAATTGTTATCATAGCTTAAAGTAACTCGGGAGATCGTGTATTTTAAGAGATAAAAGAGATTTGCGATGAATTTTGAATTCATATAGCGTTTTCTTATTATCAGAGAGTACAAAGGAAAATATTTTAAAATGTTCGAGTATATGAGTATACAATAAACGTACGTACCCACTCCCCCCCCCCTTTGAGAGAGGGGGACAGCTGAACTCATCTTGCGACAAGTTTCCTACGTACCCCTTTCGGGGATCAAGTCGTCTTTTAGTTCAGTTCGATCTGCAAGTGTTTTGACTTGGCGGTTGCCGCTGCGCAGATCGTCTTAGTTGCAATGACTGTTTCTGGTTCGACGACTTCTTCCGGGTTTTTCTCCTCCGGTTGGGCTAGAGAATCAGGCTTGGAATCTTGTATGCTTTCTTTTTCCGAAGCCGTTGGTCAGGTGGATGATTCTGGATCATTCTTTCCGAAAGCATTTTCATTCGGAGACGAAGTTATCTTCGTGTGTTGGGTATAGCCATATATGCCTTTGTGATTTGCCTCAGCTTATGTTTGGCTAGGAGGCAAAGTTGCGACTATTTTTGGCATCCCTAAATTGCTGCGGTTCCATTCGGATTCTGAATTTGATGCCCAGGTGATAGATTGACGGGACTGCCTTCATGGAGTTTAATCAAGGCATGTCCATGATCACGTTATAGATAGTTGGGTGGTCGATGACTGCAAAATCGACGATCATTGGGACTTCTTTGGCCATGACCGGGAGTTTGATCGATCTGAGAGTCATCAATCTTGTGCCAGAGAAACCCGTGAGTGGTCTTGGCGTTGGTGCGACTTCGGACAGATCGACGTTCATCCTTCTGAGTGTATCACGGAAGATAACGTCAATGGTACTTCCTGTGTCTACAAAGACTCTGGAACTTTCGAGATCCTTTATCATGAGATCGATTACGGGTGGGTCGCAGTGAGGTTTGTTGATTCCAACCGTTTCGTATTCCTCGAAAGTGATGGTATCGTTTAGGAAGTCTCGGGGTGGGGAAGGTATCATGGCAGTATTGTGATCCTATGATGATCATGTTTCCCTTGTGATGATTGTTGTCGTTGCCTTTGCCATCTGCCCTTCTTCCTCGTTTTCCATTCTCGCTTGATCGATTTCTTTGAGGAGCGTTTTCTACTAGCGGATTTTGATCCGTCTTTGGTGGACCATCGGTATCTCGGATGAGGTCTTTTATACCGGTTACCTCTAAAATTTCTCCTGCGAGCAGTTTTGTCTTTAGCCTTGCACCGAGAACTTTGCAGTTCATAGTGGAGTGGCCCATGGCATGGTGAAACTCGCAGAATGTAGTTTCGTTGTAGGTCAAGTTTTGGGTCCATGTGATTTTCGATGTTTTTCCTTGTTCAGACGTGGAGTGGATGGCATAATTGTGTGCTCCCTGGACGTCTTCCCTTCATGATGGATGTACGTATCGTTACAAGAGGTCTTCCTTTTCGGCTTCTGTTCTGGTGCTACGCCTTTCGAGGGTGTCATTGTTGTCTGATGTTTATGGGACATGAATTTAATCTATTCTTTGATGATGATATAGTCCGTTACTCTATGGAGAGCATCATGGATTGTACGCGGCTTTTCGAGAGTTATCCACTCCCTGAACTTTGACTTGTACCAGAGCGTCTTTCTGAGCGCATTGATAGCCACCTTATTGCTGATCCATCTAACTCTAGACATGAAGATTTTAAATTGTTCATGTAATTGCGGAGAGGTTCGTCTTTCTTTTGGGACAGGCTCCAAAGATTGACGTCGGAGGTTTCTCTTTTCATGAACATTGAATATTGTTTGATCCGAAGTGAGTTGGCGGAAACTTCCGATGGAGTTTCGTTTTAAGCGAGAAAACCATTTGAGTTCTGCTCCCTGGAGATTTTTTGACAAAGAGGAGGCAATAGACGGCGTCTCTTTTGCTATGCCTGAGTTTGGACCTACCCATCGCGATTTGGAAAGTGTGCAGATGCGCTTTTGGGTCGTTTGTTCCATTTTATATAGGGATTTTGATAATTCCTGGATCTGAAACCCTTAGTGAATGGAGTTTTCTGAGCTTCTTCAAGGATTCTGTCGATATCAGGCGCAGTGCTGGTGGCGTGATGAATTTGAGACTTCACCGCTTTTACCTTTGCGGACGTTTTTGCGATAAAATCGCAGAGATCGTACATCTCGCTGGGGGTACTGACACCAGTTTTCTGAGTTTGTTGGTGTTTACTGTGAGTGACTCGAGCCTGCTCTTCGGCTAACATTTCTATCAATAAGAATTTTTCTTTTTCTTCAGTCATGGGTATATCGAACGGAGAGTTATCCCGAGCCGCACGGTTTCTTGTCCTCCTTGGATGCACGATAGCGTCCTCGTCGAAAGGGTCGGACTGAGCGATGGGTTCCAAGTTGACCCGTTCGACTTCATCAGCTCCTATTTCTTGCTAGAGAGGTTGTGTTTTCCGCGTTCGGCCGTGTCATGTCAGGTTTGCTTTGTCTGGATTTTGATCAGACTGAACGTTTTGTGTGCTTGTAGGCCTGTCGTGCGGAGTCGTAAAGTCGAGTCCTTTTCCACAGATCTTGGTAGTTCAACGCGGAACAAATCCCTTGGTTCTCGCTGTTAGGGTTTCAACTTGTTTACCAAGAGAATTCGTGAGCTTGTCTTGTTCGGGCGACTTCTTTTCAAGAGTCAGTAACATCTTTTTAATCTCCTCGATCGCTGTGGTGTTTGCGTTAACCGTAGACACGTTCTCTACTGGACTGTTTTCGACGTTTTCGTCGACAGTGTTGCCAACGCGAGGTGGTTGATTTTCCAGAGCATCTATAGCCATATTGGAACAAGCGTTTTACGGATGTGAGTTAGATTGATTCGTAACCCCCCTTCGTCTAGAGACAAACTGTGGGAACCGAAATTTACACCATCGATTTACGTAATTAGAAGAAAGCTAAGAAACCCTAAATTTTTCTGAGGTCTCGGATTTCTGCTAAGCATAACGACAAGTAATCAAATTATAAGCAACATAACAGGAAATAACTTAATATGAATTGCGAGTGAAAAGAAAGATTTTATTGAATCGCCTTTGCGTAAGATCGCTGCGATGATACAACAAGTTTGAAGACATTCGGCCACAAGAGTTGCTGGCGTGTCCCTAGTTCTAGCCCTTAAACCCTAAACCTAGTTTGAGTCGCAACTCGATCACAAAAACGAAATTTCTAAAAATCTTTTTAAGTGCTAAGTTTTTTTTGCTGAGAATTTTCTTGTCTGTTTTGTTCTATATATGCTTTCGAAGGTCGGTTGTTTTTCCTCTTCTGCCCTTGATTCGAGTTTATCCTTTCGCGAAAATCTTCCTTATCTTCTCAACTTTTTCATAATTATCTCAAAACTTGACAATTATCTTCTTTTCCATTTACCTTATGCGGAAATCCGATAGACATTCATTGCAAGTGAGCTCATTCTCGACTAAAATCGTAAGTGGGCCTTTATCGCGTTTAAACCATTTCGGGTCGTTTTGCGATTTTTACGATTTCTTTCAAAGAAATTTTCCTTCATACGATTAAATGATGTTGGTTCAGTAAAATAATAAAACAATCTTATACCCGAGATAACATTGGTGTTTAAGTTAATTGTTATCATTTACGACAGACTCAAAGTTTTACGAGAAAAAAAGTCTTTGCGATTTTATCTTAAAACTTCAACGGAAACTCCAATCGAGACGAAACAAGAAACATCCTAGTCAGGATCCAAAGTTGAGAGTGATGAAGAGGATACGGTCTCCTCGTCCATGGGCGTCTAGACCTTGCAGAGAGTCTAGTCGCCCATGGGCAACTAGACTTTGTTTCGGATGCGGCGGTTTCTGGTTTTCTTTTAACTTGAAAGAGAAATAACGTTTCGGAGGTAATTTTTAGGCATCGATTCAGTCGTGAACATTTTTTACCCCAACAAGCATTCAAGATGCACAAGAAAAGGTTATTCCTAGTTCATAAACCCGTAATTTCCCATGTCTGGATGTGACCGGTTTATTTTGGTGACTTTTGTGACTCTTTTCGACTTGATAAAACATTTGAAAACCGATTGAAACATGAGACCTCGAAACATGGATGAGACCTTGCTCTGATACCATGTTTGTAACAACCCGAACTGCCCTAGGCATATGTCGACCAACCGGCCAACAATTAAACAAGAATATAACTGATAAGCCGACTTATACCAAAGGTTAGAGATGACATACGCCAACCGGCCAGCTAACAATCAAACAAGAACATGACTGTCCGTCCAGTCATGACCTGATCCGAGAAGTGTTACATGGCGGGGTACGGAGAATCTGGTCATAGACACAGAACTTATCCCGTAACTTAGACCAATTCATCCACTAACACGGCTACCTCTAGACTTTGGCCTAAGGCTTTGCAAACCGTAGCTCGGCCTTGAGTTATGTTAGACCAGACTAGTCAATTATCCGAGTACTTATGATGTGCACATAAAACAACTATTGTATTATTGTAAGAAATATCAATACATTCAAATAATTCAAGATTGAACCTGGAATAATGCCAATTCGAGTCAGCTCAACACATTTCAAAATACCGTGTTACAAAAGGCATGAAAATCTACTTCGGCGTCCTACTATGCAGCTCCCAAGTACCTGATCATCCATAATCAAGGTTACCAGCAAAAATGACAACGGAATTGGAATAGTAACCTAATGTTACCAAGTGGGTTGGGAGCCTCTACCCGCAACCTAATGACTCACCCAGACAACCTGAAATAACAATCAATAAGTCAAAGCAACAATTAAAGGAAACAACCATCACTTGAGTATTCCTCCGCAGAAACCCAAGTGACTCACAAGTAAACACCACAAAGTAATGAATATGATTCAGGGACTTTTCCTAGCAAACACAACAGATGTGTTACCGGTCTACCCCTTAAACCATTCTCGATTTAACTCTCATCTTTTTAAGTGCTAAGTTTTTTTTTGCTGAGAATTTTCTTGCCTGTTTTGTTCTATATATGCCTTCGAAGGTCGGTTGTTTTTCCTCTTATGCCCTTGATTCGAGTTTATCCTTTCGCGAAAATCTTCCTTATCTTCTCAACTTTTTTCATAATTATCTCAAAACTTGACAATTATCTTCTTTTCCATTTATCTTCTGCGGAAATCCGATGGACATTCATTGCAATTGGGCTCATTCTCGACTAAAATTGTAAGTGGACCTTTATCGCGTTTTAAACCCTTTCGGGCCAATTTGCGATTTTTACGATTTATTTCAGAGAAATTTTCCTTCATACGATTAAATGATGCTGGTTCCGTAAAATAATAAAAAATCTTATAGCCGAGATAACATTGGTGTTTAAGTTAATTGTTATCGTTTACGACTGACTCTAAGTTTTACGCGAAAAAAAGTCTTTGCGATTTTATCTTAAAACTTCAACGGAAACTCCAATCGAGACGAAACAAGAAACATCCTAGTCAAGATCCAAAGTTGAGAGTGATGAAGAGGATACGGTATACTAGTCCATGGGCGGATAGACCTTGCAGAGAGTCTAGTCGCCCATGGGCAACTAGACTTTGTTTCGGATGCGGCGGTTTCTTGTTTTCTTTTTACTTGAAAGAGAAATAACGTTTCGGCTGTAATTTTTAGGCATCGATTCAGTCGTGACTATTTTTGACCCCAACAAGCATTCAAGATGCACAAGAAAAGGTTATTCCTAGTTCATAAACCCGTAATTTCCCATGTCTGGATGTGACCGGTTTATTTTGGTGACTTTTGTGACTCTTTTCGACTTACAAAACATTTAAAAACCGATTGAAACATGAGTCCTGGAAACATGGACGGGATCTTGCTCTGATACCATGTTTGTAAAAACCCGAACATCCCTAGGCATATGTCGACCAACCAGCCAACAATTAAACAAGAATATAACTGATAAGCCGACTTATACCAAAGGTTAGAGATGACATACGCCAACCGGCCAGCGAACAATCAAAGAAGAACATGACTGTCCGTCCAGACATGACCTGGTCCAAGAAGTGTTACATGGCGGGGTACGGAGAATCTGGCCATAGACACAGAACTTATCCCGCAACTTAGACCAATTCAACCACTAACATGGCTACCTCTAGACTTAAGCTTAAGGCTTTACAAACTGTAGCTCGGTCTTGGGTTATGTTAGACCAGACTTGACAATTATCCGAGTACTTATGATGTGCACATAAAACAACTATTGTATTATTTTAAGAAATATCAATACATTCAAATAATTCAAGATTGAGCCTGGACTAATGCCAATTCGAGTCAACTCAACACATTTCAAAATACCGTGTTACAAAAGGCATGAAAATCTACTTCGGCGTCCTACCGTGCAGCTCCCAAGTACCTGATCATCCATAATCAAGGATACCTAAAAAATGACAACGCAATTGGACAAGTAACCTAATGCTACCAAGTGGGTTGGGAGCCTCTACCCGCAACCTAATGACTCACCCAGACAACCTGAAATAACAATCAATAAGTCAAAGCAACAATTAAAGGAAACAACCATCACTTGAGTATTCCTCCGCAGAAACCCAAGTGACTCACAAGTAACCACCACAAAGTAATGAATATGATTCAGGGACTTTTCCTAGCAAACACAACAGATGTGTTACCGGTCTACCCCTTAAACCATTCTCGATTTAACTCTCATCTTTTTAAGTGCTAAGTTTTTTTTTGCTGAGAATTTTCTTGCCTGTTTTGTTCTATATATGCCTTCGAAGGTCGGTTGTTTTTCCTCTTATGCCCTTGATTCGAGTTTATCCTTTCGCGAAAATCTTCCTTATCTTCTCAACTTTTTTCATAATTATCTCAAAACTTGACAATTATCTTCTTTTCCATTTATCTTCTGCGGAAATCCGATGGACATTCATTGCAATTGGGCTCATTCTCGACTAAAATTGTAAGTGGGCCTTTATCGCATTTTAAACCCTTTCGGGCCAATTTGCGATTTTTACGATTTATTTCAGAGAAATTTTCCTTCATACGATTAAATGATGCTGGTTCCGTAAAATAATAAAAAATCTTATAGCCGAGATAACATTGGTGTTTAAGTTAATTGTTATCGTTTACGACTGACTCTAAGTTTTACGCGAAAAAAAGTCTTTGCGATTTTATCTTAAAACTTCAACGGAAACTCCAATCGAGACGAAACAAGAAACATCCTAGTCAAGATCCAAAGTTGAGAGTGATGAAGAGGATACGGTATACTAGTCCATGGGCGGATAGACCTTGCAGAGAGTCTAGTCGCCCATGGGCAACTAGACTTTGTTTCGGATGCGGCGGTTTCTTGTTTTCTATTTACTTTAAAGAGAAATAACGTTTCGGCGGTAATTTTTAGGCATCGATTCAGTCGTGACTATTTTTGACCCCAACAAGCATTCAAGATGCACAAGAAAAGGTTATTCCTAGTTCATAAACCCGTAATTTCCCATGTCTGGATGTGACCGGTTTATTTTGGTGACTTTTGTGACTCTTTTCGACTTACAAAACATTTAAAAACCGATTGAAACATGAGTCCTGGAAACATGGACGGGATCTTGCTCTGATACCATGTTTGTAAAAACCCGAACATCCCTAGGCATATGTCGACCAACCAGCCAACAATTAAACAAGAATATAACTGATAAGCCGACTTATACCAAAGGTTAGAGATGACATACGCCAACCGGCCAGCTAACAATCAAAGAAGAACATGACTGTCCGTCCAGACATGACCTGGTCCAAGAAGTGTTACATGGCGGGGTACGGAGAATCTGGCCATAGACACAGAACTTATCTCGCAACTTAGACCAATTCATCCACTAACATGGCTACCTCTAGACTTAAGCTTAAGGTTTTACAAACTGTAGCTCGGTCTTGGGTTATGTTAGACCAGACTAGACAATTATCCGAGTACTTATGATGTGCACATAAAACAACTATTGTATTATTTTAAGAAATATCAATACATTCAAATAATTCAAGATTGAGCCTGGACTAATGCCAATTCGAGTCAACTCAACACATTTCAAAATACCGTGTTACAAAAGGCATGAAAATCTACTTCGGCGTCCTACCGTGCAGCTCCCAAGTACCTGATCATCCATAATCAAGGATACCTACAAAAATGACAACGCAATTGGACAAGTAACCTAATGCTACCAAGTGGGTTGGGAGCCTCTACCCGCAACCTAATGACTCACCCAGACAACCTGAAATAACAATCAATAAGTCAAAGCAACAATTAAAGGAAACAACCATCACTTGAGTATTCCTCCGCAGAAACCCAAGTGACTCACAAGTAACCACCACAAAGTAATGAATATGATTCAGGGGCTTTGCCTAGCAAACACAACAGATGTGTTACCGGTCTACCCCTTAAACCATTCTCGATTTAACTCTCATCTTTTTAAGTGCTAAGTTTTTTTTTGCTGAGAATTTTCTTTTCTCTTTTGTTTTATATATGCCTTCGAATGTCGGTTGTTTTTCCTCTTCTGCCATTGATTCGAGTTTATCCTTTCGCGAAAATCTTCCTTATCTTCTCAACTTTTTTCATGATTATCTCAAAACTTGACAATTATCTTCTTTTCCATTTATCTTCTGCAGAAATCCGATGGACATTCATTGCTATTGGGCTCATTCTCGACTAAAATCGTAAGTGGGCCTTTATCGCGTTTTAAACCCTTTCGGCCGTTTTGCGATTTTTACGATTTCTTTCAGAGAAATTTTCCTTCATACAATTAAATGATGCTGGTTTCGTAAAATAATAAAACAATCTTATAGACGAGATAACATTGGTGTTTAAGTTAATTGTTATCGTTTACGACTGACTCGAAGTTTTACGAGAAAAAAAGTCTTTGCGATTTTATCTTAAAACTTCAACGGAAACTCCAATCGAGACGAAACAAGAAACATCCTAGTCAAGATCCAAAGTTGAGAGTGATGAAGAGGATACATTCTACTCGTCTATGGGAGGCTAGACCTTGCAGAGAGTCTAGTCGCCCATGGGCTACTAGACTTTGTTTCGGATGAGGCGGTTTCTCGTTTTCTTTTAACTTGAAAGAGAAATAACGTTTCGGCGGTAATTTTTAGGCATCGATTCAGTCGTGACCATTTTTGACCCCAACAAGCATTCAAGATGCACAAGAAAAGGTTATTCCTAGTTCATAAACCCGTAATTTCCCATGTCTAGACGTGACCGGTTTACTTTAGTGACTTTTGTGACTCTTTTCGACTTGATAAAACATTTGAAAACCGATTGAAACATGAGTCCTGGAAACATGGACGAGACCTTGCTCTGATACCATGTTTGTAACAACGTGAACTGCCCTAGGCATATGTCGACCAACCGGCCAACAATTAAACAAGAATATAACTGATAAGCAGACTTATACCAAAAGGTTAGAGATGACATACGCCAACCGGCCAGCTAAAAATCAAACAAGAACATGACTGTCCGTTCAGTCATGACCTGGTCCGAGAAGTGTTACATGGCGGGGTACGGAGAATCTGGTCATAGACACAGAACTTATCCCGCAACTTAGACCAATTCATCCACTAACACGGCTACCTCTAGACTTTGGCCTAAGGCTTTACAAACCGTAGCTCGGCCTTGAGTTATGTTAGAACAGACTAGTCAATTATCCGAGTACTCATGATGTGCACATAAAACAACTATTGTATTATTTTAAGAAATATCAATACATTCAAATAATTCAAGATTGAGCCTGGACTGGTGCCAATTCGAGTCAACTCAACACATTTCAAAATACCGTGTTACAAAAGGCATGAAAATCTACTTCGGTGTCCTACCGTGCAGCTCCCAAGTACCTGATCATCCATAATCAAGGATACCTACAAAAATGACAACGCAATTGGACAAGTAACCTAATGTTACCAAGTGGGTTGGGAGCCTCTACCCGCAACCTAATGACTCACCCAGACAACCTGAAATAACAATCAATAAGTTAAAGCAACAATTAAAGGAAACAACCATCACTTGAGTATTCCTCCGCAGAAACCCAAGTGACTCACAAGTAACCACCACAAAGTAATGAATATGATTCAGGGACTTTGCCTAGCAAACACAACAGATGTGTTACCGGTCTACCCCTTAAACCTTTCTCGATTTAACTCTCATCTTTTTAAGTGCTAAGTTTTTTTTGCTGAGAATTTTCTTGTATGTTTTGTTCTATATATGCCTTCGAAGGTCGGTTGTTTTTCCTCTTCTGCCCTTGATTGGAGTTTATCCTTTCGCGAAAATCTTCCTTATCTTCTCAAGTTTTTTCATAATTATCTCAAAACTTGACAATTATCTTCTTTTCCATTTATCTTTTGCAGAAATCCGATAGACATTCATTGCAATTGGGCTCATTGTCGACTAAAATCGTAAGTGGGCCTTTATCACGTTTTAAACCCTTTCGGGTTATTTTGCGATTTTTACGATTTCTTTCAGAGAAATTTTCCTTCATACGATTAAATGATACTGGTTCCGTAAGATAATAAAACAATATTATAGCCAAGATAACATTGGTGTTTAAGTTAATTGTTATCGTTTACGACTGACTCGAAGTTTTACAAGAAAAAAGTCTTTGTGATTTTATCTTAAAACTTCAACGGAAACTCCAATCGAGACGAAACAAGAAACATCCTAGTCAAGCTCCAAAGTTGAGAGTGATGAAGAGGATACGGTATACTCGTCCATGGGCGGATAGACCTTGCAGAGAGTCTAGTCGCCCATGGGAAACTAGACTTTGTTTCGGATGCGTCGGTTTCTTGTTTTCTTTTAACTTGAAAGAGAAATAACGTTTCGGCGGTAATTTTTAGGCATCGATTCTGTCGTGACCATTTTTGACCCCAACAAGCATTCAAGATGCACAAGAAAAGGTTATTCCTAGTTCATAAACCCGTAATTTCCCATGTCTGGACGTGACCGGTTTACTTTAGTGCCTTTTGTGACTCTTTTCGACTTTATAAAACATTTGAAAACCGATTGAAACATGAGTCCTTGAAACATGGACGGAACCTTGCTCTGATACCATGTTTGTAACAACCCGAACTGCCCTAGGCATATGTCGACCAACCGGCCAACAATTAAACAAGAATATAACTGATAAGCCGACTTATACCAAAGGTTAGAGATGACATACGCCAACCGGCCAGCTAACAATCAAACAAGAACATGATTGTCCGTCCAGTCATGACCTGGTCCGAGAAGTGTTACATGGCGGGGTACGGAGAATCTGGCCATAGACACAGAACTTATCCCGCAACTTAGACCAATTCATCCACTAACACGGCTACCTCTAGACTTTGGCCTAAGGCTTTACAAACCGTAGCTCGGCCTTGAGTTATGTTAAACCAGACTAGACAATTATCCGAGTACTCATGATGTGCACATAAAACAACTATTGTATTATTTTAAGAAATATCAATACATTCAAATAGTTCAAGATTGAGCCTGGACTAATGCCAATTCGAGTCAGCTCAACACATTTCAAAATACCGTGTTACAAAAGGCATGAAAATCTACTTCGGCGTCCTACTGTGCAGCTCCCAAGTACCTGATCATCCCTAATCAAGGTTACCTGAAATTGACAACGGAATTGGACAAGTAACCTAATGTTACCAAGTGGGTTGGGAGCCTCTACCCGCAACCTAATGACTCACCCAGACAACCTGAAATAACAATCAATAAGTCAAAGCAACAATTAAAGGAAACAACCATCACTTGAGTACTCCTCCGCAGAAACCCAAGTGACTCACAAGTAACCACCCCAAAGTAATGAATATGATTCAGGGACTTTCCCTAGCAAACACAACAGATGTGTTACCGGTCTACCCCTTAAACCATTCTCGATTTAAGGCGCTCGAGCCTTCCCACCTGGTCATGGTCCTCAATCAGAATCACCATGCCCTAGTCCTTAATCGGACTCGCTAAGGGTCGTCACATCCACGTGTGACACTCAACCTTGGTGATCAAATAAAGCTAAACTGAGACCACAACTTTCTGAACCACGACTTGCTTAGTGATACCAATTTGAGTAGGCAATGACCAGGAATTTACTAGAAGCACCACTAGATTCTCAACTCTATCTCACACACTTGCAGGTTACCTAACACTCAAACTTATCTTAAATCCTATTAAAAGGAAAATATTTGGCTCTATAATCTTAGTTGGCTTCTCTGACCAGACGCTCAATCACGACTGGCTCATTAGGACTCTAACACATCACAACTCGGATGGTCGATATGACTCATTCGAAGAACAACCAACAACATAACCCACAAGTCACTCACTCAATCTTTAGATAAAGTCACACACTAGAACCAACATGAGGTTCTAGCAACAGACCAACATAAGGTCTCAACAATGGAACCGTCGCAAAGTTCTCATATCATACCAACATAGGTTTGATACAAAACCAACATGAGGTTCCAAAACTCACCTACATAACACGTTAGCTTTCATGTCATTTAGGGAATCACACACAACTAATCAAGAATTAATAAATAAATATGCATCTCATCCCTATGTCAATTCAGTTATTCCACAATTTATAATGCCACTTTCATGATTAATTGAAACCTAAAGACGATATCATTTCATATAAATCCAATCCGTCAACTATATGTTGACTCAATCTCCAAAGTTCCAAATGGAAGTCAAACAAATCAACTCACACAGCCAAATACAATAAGACAGCGTTAGAATGCAGAAAAGAAACCAGGGAATGTAATTATTTTCTTAGTCCCAGTCAGGTTATTAATTCAGCCATAATTTCATTTCATCTCAATTTAGCCAGCACTAAAATGAGTCCAGTTCCAGAAATAATCCTAAGGACTCTATTATGCAACAGCGTGAACGTTCTACTCTATATGTAGACTTGATCTATCCTAAGTTCCAAGGATAACTCAAACATAACCAACTTGCACTTTTCTAGGCCGGTGAGTAGCTGATTGATCGGAGAGAACTTGGCCAAAACCCAACCATGACTTCTTGACTGATCTGGACTAATCTTAGACAGAATCTTCTCCTAAAAACTTGCCAAGTGGATGGCTAGATAGATTGGCGACGAATGGTTTGGACGGACTGGTCCGAACAGAGTTTTTGCATGAAAGTTGCAGAGAATTGTCGATTGGACATAACTGGATTGCAATGACTATTAGGGACGGATGAAATTCCTACGTTGGCTCCGAGTTGTTTATTATGTGAGGCTTTATTTGTTTTGGATGAGTGAGATAAACAAGGGGGCTGGCTATTGATAGGTTCGAACTGAGGTGATGAGTCAGACGACTGGTTGACATGCATGGAGACACCCTGCTGATCATCTGTCAGTAGGTGGCAGCATGCACAGCCATGTGTCAGTTCCTAGGGTAGGCGATATGTATCGCTTCAGATTGTGTCACCTCGTGCTTCCCAGTTCATTCGTCTTATTTTGACTTTTCCAACATATTTTTGATCCGCAATCAATCCCGATTTTTTTTCATGCTTTATGAAGAGTTGGATATTTTTAATAAATTCCAAACTTAATTCTAACCTTTATGGTAAATATTTCTCGATCATCCAGTTTTTTTGAAAAATATTCCTTAATGTCAAAATTAAGGTTTTTGTCCAACTTTGGATTTTCTATAAATTTAATCTACTTTTTAACCTGTCGTGCTTCTATCCTTCATGCTTATTTTCTGTCATTCTTCCGACGTATTATGATCCAACTTAACATTCTCTTAACATGGTGTTCTTAGAAAACACGGTGCTTTGGAAAGCCGTATTTCTAAAACATCGTACTTCAGAAATCTTATATAATCTATTCATTTTTGTTTGTAATTTTAACCATGGATTACGAGTCCTACGTGTATATATATATATATATATATATATATATATATGTCAAAACATATTTGGATATATGTTAATAGAGAGATACATTGTTTTGAACCACTACAATGATGAATTATTTAGTAATGAGTACACTGGTAACATCGGATTTGGGAAACTTTTCAGATACAAAACCAAGGTAGCAGCAACAATGGCCGTTCTTTATGCCAACATAGTGTTCACAAAATCCTCCTACTCTGTATCCTTTAAATCTACAAAACTCATTGCATGTCATTGAGTTTTTACATTGTTGTTGCAGAAAACATTCTCTTGCTTGTCCTGGTTGAATCATAATATTTAACATAGTATGCATATACAAGCCATTTTTGTTTTTAACTGGGGGGGGGGGGGAAGTCCCATTTTATCAGAGAATATATAACTGAGTCTCCCACCATTATATTATAGACGTATAAAGATTAACAAAAATATTTTAAGCAATTTAACTTCATTACCTGAAATCATGGGTATAAAGGTTAGAACCAACATCATCAAGGATGTAAGAGATAAAACCTTCTTGGTTGCCATAATTATGTTTCTAAGAGATGCAATAAAACCTTGTTAGGATATAGTCAACTTAAAATTTACAAGATTTACAATCAAAGTTATGAGAAGTTTCATGGGTAAAGAAAACCAATAGTATGAATAGATTTATTGATAACGGTAAAACTAATAACTTACAAATATGAAAGAGATGTTGATCTTAAAGATCTATTTTCAAACTGTTTGATAAACAAGTATTCTTTATCTTTTTTTCAATAAAAATTCAACATTTCTTTGTAAATGATACATACTTATAATCTATTTGACATCCGTTCTTGTTAAGAAAAAAAAATCAAACCATTTCTATCATTTTTGGTCAAATACTTGACTTTGCCTATATTTATTAACATACTAGGTAAATGAATTAACAACCCTTCAGCTATTCAAATTTTGTATTAATGGGCTTTCCATATTGTATACTATATTTTCCATATTGCAGGATTTCCTTAAAACTTTATTTTGTTGTTTAGATATTAATTATGGTCAAATATTTAGGCATTGATTGTTTAAGTAATTTTTTTGTTTTGGTGTTTTAGATTTTGGTTTTCAGTTTTATGTTTTGGATTTTGGTTTTTGTATTCTACCGTGCTATAGTTTTTTAGTTTTACAAAATAATAAGTTGTATGGTGATTCGTTTTGATGGAAATTGTTGTGTCTAACGCAATAAAAATTATAATTTTCCGTGTGGCCAATATATTAGGATTATGGTCCATGCTATGCATGGATATTACTATGCTTAATATTATTCTGTTTTAAATTTGAAAAAAAAATATTCTAAATCAGATTTTGATTAATATAATATTAACTCTGAAAAATCAATATAAATAGTTAAGAACAAAAATAAAATAAGTAAATCTTGATATATTTATGGCTAGCTTCTATAGGCTATGAAAAATAAATTCAACTTTTTATTAAAATATAAAGAATCTATACAAATTATGAACCATTATTTACATAGTGACAAACTATCTTACATAAATTTTAAGATTTTATATTTTCATATATTATGATAAATTTATTTTGTAAAAAAATAAAACAAAAATATTAATTTCATAGCTTGGAGTAGATCATAGACCCATTTTAGAGGTTGATTGTTGGGAAATTGTCAAAAATATCATTTTCCTTGTACCACTTTTCACTTTTCACTTTTCACTTTTACTTTAATAACTTTTACCATTATTTTTTAAAAGAAAAAAAATACACATATAACCCTTGGGTTAATTAATCTAAAATTTAGGGTTTAGAGTTGAAGGGTTGGGGTAGGGTAAGGTAGGGTAGGTTTTAGAAATGAAAAATTTAGGATTCTAATTAATTTTTATATTTAAAATTATCTCTTAAAAATGATATTTATGAAAATGTCTCTTTAATAAAGGTAAAAATTAAAAGTGGTACCAATATAAACATGAAAATTCCCCATTTTGTTTTGTAGATTCTAGAGTAATTTTTAGTTTTTGTTTTTTCAAAATCTAGTTTTCATCCAATCAATTTAAGTAAAGTAGATTTCCTATTTTTTAGGGAAACTAGATTTTCATCTCTTTAACCCTTTTGTACATAAAAACCACAATCCACATTTTATGGGTTTTTTTAGTACTACGACTGTTTTCATATTTTTCAACATATTAATTATTTTTGTATAAAAGAATCACATCTACAATTTTCAAAAACATATGAATAAATGGCTTACAAATAATATTCTCCACTATTCAAACTTTATAATTTTTTTGGTAAGTTAAATATATGATGTAATAACTAATATTTTATACCACACACCCCATAGAAAAGTCAATTAAATTTGTTAGTTATATTTATTATATATTTACTACAATTTTTTTTAATATTTGAATATATTAATTTTATACACTTTTAAAACATATATTTAAATTTTGTTTAGTTTACTTTAAGAAGTAACTGTTTTATGTGGTAATATTTAGTAATATTTATAGCTTTATAGTAAATAATAATATATTATTAATAATTTTGGTATACCTTTTTCTTCTTTTTCTTATTTTACAAAAATCGCTAATTTTAGGAAACAAATCTACTTTGTAAAGCTACATTTATCCAAAACACATAAATAAAAAGCACAAAATCAATTTTTAGGTAGATTAATTTTATAATTATTTAAGAGAAATTTTTATGTTTACCACATTATTGATACTATTATTCATCTTTACCTTCACTAAAAAGCATTTTCAAAAATATCAGCTTTTTTAAGAGGCAAATGTTTTTTAGAATAATTAAAATTTTAAATTTCAAATTTCAAAATTCTACCACACCCCTCAACTCTAAACCATAAGTCTTAGGATAATTAACCCTTGGGTTATAAGTATTTTTCTATTAAAATGAGGGTAAAAGTGATTAAGGTCAACATGATAAGTGGTAATAAGAATGTGGTATTTATGACAATTTCCCATTATTTAAGAGGAATTTTCATGTTTACCACATTATTGGTATCACTTTTTATTGTTACCTAAAGAGATATTTTCATAAATATCATTTTTTTAAGAGGCCATTCTTTAGAAAATTATTTAGAATCCTAAATTTTACATTTCTAAACTTTACCCCACCTTACCCCACCCCTCAACTCTAAACCCTAAGTCTTAGATTAATTAACCCAAGGGTTATAACTGTATTTTTCCTCGTAAAAAAATAAAGGTAAAAGTGATTAAGGTAAACATGAAAAGTGGTAGTAGGAATGTGGTATTTTTGACAATTTCTCATTATTTAACTAGTATTTTATACTATAAATTTTCTAAAAAGTTAAAGCAAAATTCAAATAAATATAATAGTTATAGTTATTATACATTTATTATATTGTATTTTGTTTTAGTTTAATCTAGCTACTAGTTCTTAGGTTAAAATATCTGAGTTACATATATATACACATTATAGTTAGGGAAATTGTCAAAAAATACCACTTTTCTTGTACCACTTTTCTATTTTAACTTAATCACTTTTAACCTTATTTTTTAAGAGGAAAAAAACATCCTTATAACCCTTGGGTTAATTAATTTAAGACTTAGGGTTTAGAGTTGAGGGGTGGGGATAGGGTGAGATAGGGATTAGAAATGTAAAATTTAGGATTGCAATTAATTTTTTTTTTAAAAACAATATCTTTTTAAAAAATGGTATTTATCAAAATGTCTCTTTAATGAAGGTAAAAATAAAAAGTATTACAGAAAAAGTAGTAAACTTAAAATTATCCCTTATAGTTATGACAAATTTTCTTAAAAAGTTATATCTGCACATTTTACTTAAAAAAATTATGTATGGATCTTTGCATATATTATATGTAACAAATTTATAATATAAAGTATATAGATATATACAAAAATGTATGTTCAAACATAAATAACAAGTTTATGTTTAAACATAGAATCATATTATTTGGTATTTTTTATTTTAAAATAAGTTCTTGTGTGTTTTCGTAATAATATTTTTTATTTTATTATTCCCAGAATAAATATTTTACTATTAATAATATTTTTAGTTAGAGGAATTTTCATCTTTACTACATTATAGGTACCACTTTTCATTTTTACCTTTATTAAAACGACATTTTGATAAATATCATTTTTTAAGAGGTAACTTTTAAAAATTAATTAGAATCCTAAATTTTACATTCCTAAACCATACCTCCCTCTACCCCCACACCTCAACTCTAAACCCTAAGTTTTATATTAATTAACCCAATGGTTATAAGTGTATTTTTTCCTCTTGAAAAATAAGAGTAAAAATGATTAATGTAAACATGAAAAATGTTACAAGGAAAGTAGTATTTTTGACCAATTCCCTTTTAATTATTATATTCAAAGCAAAAATTAGAAACTAGAAACTAAAATCTAAATTCACCATTCATGTTTTTTCAAAAATCAAAATTTACTGCAAAATTAAAAATTAAAAAGCAAAATCTTAAAACCCGAAAACCAAAAACCAAAATCTAAAATCTAGAAACCAAACAAACAATCATCACCTTAGTTATACAACCTGCTTCCTCTTTTTATGGAAGTAGAATAAATAAAATACACATAACAGAGTGAAATACCACCTTGCTAATTAGCCTCCTCATCCACACTTCAGCAAAAAAAAAAAAACTACTAAAAGCCATTATAGATATTAATTGTACGTATAAAACTGTAACAACTTACAATAATAATTAACTAAAATAACTTTTTTAACAATTGACATTAATCTCGTTCTCGCAGCAGCACCTATATACAATCTTCATGTTCCTCAATGGTAAGATGATCCAGTCTTTTTTTGCCTTATAATCATAATATATCAAAACTTCTAGTTGAAAAAGCCTTTAGACACTGGAACTTTCCATGGTTAACTAAAAAAGGGTCATACTCACGTTCATATTTTCAAATTGAGTTAAGATCTGTGTGATGTTTGATATGATTAACTCACGTTTATTCTACGCATGGGCATTACTATGCTTAATATTAGGGGAAATTGCATTGTATAGCTTCCAAACAAATAATAATTAACTCTCTAGCCAAATGCCCTATTTCATCTATACACCACTTCTCTTTTATATAATATTACAATATTGTCCTCAGCAACAACCGGGTAAACCTGCAAAATTAAAAATAACATTAATAATAACTACAATAAAAAAATAATTAATAACTGAAAAAGTAAATCATGGTCATCTTTTATTCACCCATTAATCTTACTTTTTAGTGGTTTATTTTGAAGAAAGTGATTTGGTTGCTTCTCAGATCTACGCAACTCTCATAAATAACTTGAGTGTTCACGTCAAAAGATTTTTGTAAAGAAGAGATCTTACTATGTCTCAAGCAGCGAGGAAATATCAAGGATTCTCGGCTTTCAAACTTGAGTTTAGAGGAGAAGATGACACTGTAGAGAACTACGAGGTGACATCACAATTTGTGATTTGAGTTCCTTTAATGTCGCCGATCTTGAGTTTTTTCATTGTTATTTAATTTAAATTGTGATTGTATATCACATTATTATGGTATGGTGAAGAACAATTATGGTGGACAAGTGATTGTATGTATCGTTATGTCTGGAAAAAAGGAAGATGTGTAGAAGATGAAGTCGCCGACTATACTATATGCAGTGAAAGAAAATTATAGTATAGTATGTGTTCTTTAGTGCAACTATTTATGTAAGGTTACTATACTATTTTAGATATAGTTTCCTCCCACTCATGTATCTCTGTATTATTTTTGTGAAAATGAACAATCTATCGTGCCTTTCAATTTTAACATATCTCTTTTTCACCATGTTCATTAATAAATATTAAACTATTTTCTGTTCTATTTTATTTAATGGTCGTAAATTATTACTCTTTCATTGATCAGTGATGTCACGAGTCAAATTACCAAACTAATTAGTATGAAATGGTCTTGTATTTCTATACCATTTGCAAGAAATGGAATAACACTTACATCTTTACTTTTCATTGATATTGACAAACACATACACTTCTTGTTACTCCGACTCAATCACCTACACATGTATGATAGGTACTATTATCACCATCGATTGTTTGGCAAATTCATTATTTACCAATTTCTAGTCTACACGTAGTCTACTCTACAATTCATATTTGTATAGTATAGTTTAATATTACATAGTATTCTGCACTATTTTTAGATTCTGATAATTAAGTTTAGGGTTTACATTTGGATTTAGGGTTCAATAATTAGGGTTTAGTGTTTAGAGAGAGGGGTGAGGCTTAGAATTTAGAGTTTCGTATTTAGGGGTTGGGTTTGGAGTAAAGTTTAGTAATTGGGAGTTGTAAGTAGATTTGAAATCCTATATTACTTCGACGATATAGTATAGAAAACTCAAATGCATATTATATGGTATACAAGTGTGTGGTGTTGGTGGCATTACGTGGTGTGATAATTAATCATGGAGTTTTACAACTGTCACGTCATCTACTTTTTTTCTTTTTCACCTGCTACTTACAAAATAAGGGTATAACCGGATGAAAAAGAAGTTAAATGTTAGTTAGCTCATTATGTCAAAATCATGTACATTTTCTTAATTTTAGCTCTCAAATTGGTTACTCAGCAAATAAGCCCATATTAGTCCTTTCTAATCCCCTTGGTCTTCGTAAGAATAAACTAGTGAAAGAAACACAATTTTGTAAAATAATTTATCCTTTTCCGGTAAAGAAAAAATAAAAGAGTATCTAACTCAAAAATATTTTATGTAATAGAATCATATATAATAACTATTATCTCAGCTGCCGAAGATCCTTTAATTTTCCTTTTTTCTGAAGAACTAAGTTCTGGAATAGAAATAATCTCAACTGGCATCTTCAAAGTAAATCATGCAAAACAGAGTATCAAGTTGAGAAGAAGAGAATACTTAATCAGCATACAAAAATAGTTATAAACCTGTATTTTTTCTTCTCTTGCTACATTTCAAACACATAAAAGCAAATTGATAAAGAAGACGAAACTATGGACAAAAAGAGTGGGACAAAAAAATAAAAGAAGCAATTTAGTTGTTAAAATTTATATAGAAAATGAAACGACCATATGGGAGTTGTAGATGATATGGTTCAACATAGAACGTGGTGTTAGTTATTTAAGAAAATCTAGGGATGAAATATTATAAATAAATTGACATACCTGATTAATTCTTGAAGCAAGGATAAAAGGATTATAATATTAAAGTTTTATTCGGGAATGAATCGATGTAACACTATATATGTCAGTTTTCACCTCTCAATTTGGCATGTTATTATACCGATCACTACAGAATACATTACACCGCAATTCAACCATACCGGGATACCTAATTTTCAAAATATTTTTATGTTGCCGTAGTACTTATCGTCAGCGGATGAAGACGAAACATTAGCATCATAAATTGTCCTAGAATACACTTCCCTTGTGAATGTATATCCTCGAGTACAATATTTTGGATATGATTTGACCACATAGTTTGGTCTCCGTACAAATTCGCGTGCCTAATTATCGAACACTTCACCTCTAGCCAAACTTTCAGTCACCTATAAGTTAAAAATATGTTAGTGCTTTTACCACTGATAAATTATTTCATTAAAGATATAACTATTTTCTTGCACACGCTCACATAGTTAAGAAGCCATTCAGCAAATCTTTTATATCTAAGTTGTTCAAGCTCTTCTTCTTAGTGGTGTGTCTGTAAGTCAACCACGGCTCTGCCAAATAAATACTATACAAAAATGATGTCATTAATCTGAAATAAAAATATTGAATAATCTGATAATTTAAATGAAATAAAAATATTTACCTCTCATGTTGTAGAACATCTATACAGTTGGTGAGCAATTATGTTTGCAAATGTGTGTGCTCCCTCTCAATAAGTTTTCGCTTCTTTGATTTTCCCCTAAGTCATTCAATTTCCCTAAAGATGTTTGAGACGTAAACATAATATGTTGTTGTTTGCCCTCCGTCATCATGCCGAGAAAGCATGCTATGGTTTTTTGTCTGCACTTCTGATGGAAAGTAGTTTTCAAAAAAGTTTGAAGTTTTTTCATTGATCACCTACGCGACTATAGATCCTTCCACCTTGCTTAAATTTTTGACCTTCTTCTTCTGATGATACATATTACGCTCACAAAGATACATCCATTGGTACTGCAGAGGACCACCAAGTTACAATTCGCTTGAGAGATGAATAGGAAGATGTTATTGACATGAAGACATGAATAAAGAATGGAGACAAAGAGAAGAGATGCATTTGGGCGAGTTGAAGTGGTTTGGTCCGTAAATACTTGGTATACAAGTCATTTTGTACAAGACTTGAATTCCAAGCAAGCAAGTGACCTAACTTGGGTTGGAAGGCAAGGAATTGGTTTAAACTCAACCAGAAGAAGTGTCACGTTGTCAAGAAAGACGTTGGAGACTTCTGGAAGCAAGTGGAATTCGAAAATGGAACAGATCACATGTTCCACTCAAGGGAGGAGCCGTTTCCGTCATGTCCCTTTCAAGACACACTAACCTCGACCAAGCAGCCATTTTAAACTCTTATTCTACTTGTCTTCATTCAGTTTGTTTTGCCTTTAAATAATGTATTGTTGAGAACCTGAATAGATAAGGAAAGTTATCCTTGTTTTCTCTGCCTCACGAATCACTCTCTCTCTCTCTCTTCTCTCTCTCTCGAGTTTCTTCACTCTCTCTTGTTCTTCATTTTCTTACATGGTATCAGAGCTATAAGCTCCTAAACCACTTAATTTCTTTCGCAAACACTCTCTATTCACTCCATTCTACAATTCTATACGATTACTTTCTGTTTAACTTGAAGAACATTCTTTTGTCCAGTGGATATTAGGATTGTTCTTTGCGAGTTTATGGGCTGTTCACCATTTCTCTTCATATCTCTTCATATATTCACGATTTAAAGAGAGTCTAGCTTGTTTCTACTTGTCTTTACTCTGTCTAGTGTTCAAAATCTCTACTCGGTTCACTCTATTACCCACTGGACAATATCAAGTCAAAATGGAGCAACATAAGAAAATGGTCATTCCAGTCACTTTGAAGGGTTTAAACTACCTGCTTTGGTCAAGATTGACCAAAACTGCCCTTGGTGGAAGAGGTATATGGGAGCATATCACCTCAGGAGAAGCCCCAAGACAAATCACCCAAGGAAAAAATGGCAGGGAAGTTGTAGTGACAGATGGAGGCAAATGGATTCAGGAGGATTTCATGGTGCTTTCTGTCTTGCAAATTTCTATGGAGGGTCCCATTATGGAAGCCTACTCGTATTGTGGAACAACAAAGGAGTTTTGGGATACCTTGCAAAAGGTTTATGGAAACACTTCAAACCTCAGCAGAGTCTTTGACGTAAAGAAGGCAATCAGCAACTTGCATCAGAAGGATATGGACTTTACCAAGCACTTTGGAAAGTGTACAGCTTTGTGGGCTGAGCTGGAGATGCTAAGGCCAAGCACCACTGATCCTATTGTTCTCAATGCAAAACGTGAGGAAGACAAGGTATTTGGGTAGCTACTCACCCTTAACTCCTCTTTCAATGATGTTATTAAACACATACTGAGAGCTAGGGATCTACCAAGTCTGGATGATGTGTGTGCTCAACTCAAAAGGAGCAAGGATCTGATGGGTTGTCTGGTGGGAAACGAGAGCTGTCCATGGCTAGTAAGGCTGAAAAGATAGAAGTTATCTCAGTTAACAAGGCCTTCTACAAACCAGGGGGTGGAGCTGACAAGCGCATGACTTGTGAACATTGCAAGAAGAAAGGTCACTCCAAGAACAACTGCTGGATACTTCATCCTCATATCCGACCACCCAAGTTCAACCTGGCGAGGGCTCATAAAGCAAGAGAACATGAACCACAGCCAAGCAATGTTTATATGCCCATGGGAGAAGATGGGAGAGCCATTGTGACACCCCCAATCATAAATGACCGGAAATGACACGGTCGATGCTCCCTGAAAGCCGATCCAAGTTTCCCGGAATACTTCCGAGTGCCTTAGACTAGCAATCAGAAAACACCAACATTCCTATCGGACATCGCCCGAGGTCAGTGGTGGGATCAACCGGATCCTTCCTTGTGGACGTTCTGAATCAGAAGTGAAGTGGAGTGTCATTAGTTGAGCTCGATTTTAGTCTTCCTTAGCCAATCTCATATAATCAAAGGTGAGTCTAGATAGATAATTCATGAGTTATGAATGAGTATTGCTTGAGTGAATTACTTATTATGGTTGATTGATAAGTAAATGTCTTGAACAATATTAAATTGTGAAGTGTCTACTTAGTATAAATACTTAAGAAATATTATTCTCTATTCTTTAATGTTTATCCCGAGCCTTAATACTTGTTCTCAAGTACTAATATATAAGTATATTACTAAGTATATAAGTATGAATCATGTGAAGTCTTATCATATTCACTCTCCCTAAAGTCCCGCATTACCGTGGATTGGTCCTGCGATATGGAACAAGGTCACGAAGACACGATGATGGGGTCGCACCCTGGAGGTCGTGTAACTGCATGCAGCATTAGATGTTCGATCTTGGAATATCTGATGGAGATAATTGTTATACTTATTTTCCCGCTAAGCTCGGTTAGCCTTGGTGGTTTTCTAGGGTTAGCATATATATATATATATATATATATATATATATATATATATATATATATATATATATATATATATATATATATATATATATTATAAATATGAGTGAATGGCGGGTATCGTGGAGGTGATGTTTAAGATAGGATTCACATCGATAAAAGATAGGCCTTATATATGATAATTAAGGAATATATTTCCTCTATATTCAAATGGAGTTCTCTGCTCGGGATATTACTAATATTTGTTGGGCTGTGGGATTACACTGACTGAGTAAACTAGTTACTCATGACTCATTTGCGATGCAGGTAACCAATAGGCGGGAGCACTTACATAGGACGGGAAGGAACATCATTAGCCAGCAGTAGTTTTATTATCCTTGCAAAGTAATTTTTAATCAATCTTATGTATAAATATTGTTTTCCGAAAAAACCTCGAGGTTAATCTATAACATTTGCGTAAGATGCTTTTCAATGATAAATATATAATTTATAAATAATGTTTTTAACGTACGGGTTCCATATGATATTAGTCCTTGTCCGGACGAACCAACTATTGGGTATTACTCGGTCGGGTTGTAAAGCCTTGAGTCGTACCTAATAGGATATGTGTACTTAGATGATTGTCCTTCGGTACCTAGATTTATTCTAGGAACTTCGGGTTAGTCATTTATCTATACATTGTGGCTTCTCGGTTTGGTTTAAGTTACTTGTGATCGGTTGTGCATGTTCTTGTTTGATTGTTGCACGGCTGGTCGAGTCAACTTATACTTAGACCATATCGGGGGTGTCACAGCCATAGTCTCAACAACACATGCGGTTGGATCTATCTCTCAGGCCACTTCCCAGCTCCCCAATGATGATGCCTTCATCCGCAAGTCAGACATTGAGGCCTTCATAAAGGCAATCAATGCAAACTCTAGTAACAATTGTATTAATGCTCTCACCTCTATTCACAATGCAACTCAAACTACTAGGCCTTTGATAGTTGACTCAAGAGTATCTCACCATATGATTAGGGATGTTAAGCTCATTGGTGATGTCAAACCAGCTCCAGGTAGTTTAGTGATTGCAAATGGTGATAGAATACTTATTGAAGGGATAGGGAATCTGAAATTGTTTGATAAGGAGTCTCAACCTTTTTACATGCCTACTTTTACATCTAACCTATTATTTGTTAAAAGAGCAACCAATGATCTTAATTGAAAAGTTATTTTTAGTCCTGATGATGTGTGCTTTCAGGATATTAAGACCAGCAAGATGTTGGGAGAAGGTGTGAGCAAGGGAGAGCTTTATTTACTTGAAGACACCAAGCTTAGATCAGATTTCTCTTGTGCTTTTAATTTTGCTTATGTTTTAGCTAGTGATATTCTATGGCATGCTAGACTAGGTCACCCCCATGCTCGTGCCTTAGAACTAATGTTACGTAATCTTTCTTTTAAGAATGAAGATTGTGAGGCTTGTATTCTTGGTAAACATTGCAAATCTGTTTTCCCTAAATCTATGACCATCTATGAAAACTGCTTTGATTTGGTTCACTCTAATGTGTGGATAACACCTTGTGTTTCTAGGGAGAGCCATAAGTACTTTGTTACTTTCATAGATGAGAAATCAAAATATACTAGGCTCACTTTGATTCACAGTAAAGATAGGGTGTTAGAAGCATTTATTAACTTCCAAGCCGATGTATCTAACCATTTAAATTCTAAGATTAAAAACTTTAGGTCTGATAATGGTGGGGAGTACACAGGTCATGCCTTCAAACATCACCTAGCATAGCATGAAATTATACATCATACAAGCTGCCCATATACACCACAACAAAATGGAGTAGCCGAAAGGAAGAATCGCCATCTCATGGAGGTTGCAAGGAGCATGATGTTCCACACCCATGTCTTTAAAATATTTTGGGGAGATGCTGTGGTATCAGCCTGCTACCTCATCAATAGGATTAGAACTAGAATCCTCCAATATATCTCTCCCTTTCAGGTATTAAATAAACTCAAACCTCCAATTGATCATTTATGTGTATTTGGGTGTGTGTGTTATGTATTGACACCAGGAGACCAAAGAAATAAACTAGAAGCCAAGAGTGTCAAGGGTATGTTCATAGACTATTCACACACGCAGAAAGGGTACAGGTGCTACATTCCTGAATCAAGAAGGGTTATGGTTTCAAGGGATGTGAAGTTTGTGGAATCAAAAGGGTACTATGCTAAGAAAAGTTGGGAAAGCCTTAGAGATCTCTCACATGGACCCTCTGATAGGGCAAACAAACTGCGCATCATTATGGAAAGCCTAGGTATCACTCAGCCTCAGGCCAGTGAGGAACCAAGGAGATCACCTACATCCCCAGTGACTGAAAGAACTGGAGAAGAATCTGCACCAGTAGACTATCCTGATCCTGAGGGGGACACTGAACCTGAATCTCAACAACAAAGGAAAGATGATTCAGAGGCAGCACATGATCAAGATGGACTACATGAATCTGAACCTGACCAGTCTAGTGAATATCAAGATCAGGGAGAGCATGTAGAGACAGGGGTTAAAGAGCAACAAATTCAACCACTAAGGAGAAGTACCAGAATAAGGAAGGATCCATCCCATTGGATCAACACCAGAGTATACTTCAACAACAAGGCAGTAGAACATCCCATACAAGCAACCTGCTCAATGGCATACTATTCTCAACAGCACCAAGCCTTCATAAGTAACCTGGACCAAGAGTACATTCCAAGGTCTTATGAAGAGGCGATGGCACTGGATGAATGGAGAGGCTCAGTTGGAGATGAGATCAATTCCATGATCAAGAATGATACATGGTATGAAACTGAGCTCCCCAAAGGAAAGAAGGTTGTGACAAGTCGCCTGATCTTCACCATCAAGTACCTAACTAATGGAAAGGCAGAAAGGAAAAAGACAAGGCTAGTTGCAAGGGGATACACTCAAGTCTGTGGAGAAGACTATCTGGATACATTTGCACCAGTAGCCAAACTCCATACCATAAGGGTGGTTCTCTCATTAGCTGTCAACTTGGAATGGGATCTATGGCAAATGGATGTTAAGAATACATTCCTACAAGGTGAATTAGAAGATGAAGTATATATGCATCCTCCTCCTGGCTTATAAGGCATGGTGAAACCAGGGAATGTATTGAGACTGAAGAAGGCAATCTATGAACTAAATCAATCTCCTAGAGCTTGGTACCACATGCTGAGCACAACCTTGAATGGAAGAGGGTTTAAAAAATCAAAAGCAGACCATACTCTCTTCACACTCTCAAGTCAGCAAGGAATGGTAGTGATCCTTGTCTATGTGGATGACATAATCATCACATGAAGTGACAAGGAAAGTATCATCTCAACCAAAGCCTTTCTTAAATCTTCATTTGATATCAAAGATTTGGGTAAGTTAAATTACTTCCTAGGGATTGAAATATGTCACTCTAATGAGGGGTTGTTCTTATCCCAAAGGAAGTACACACTTGATCTTATAAATTAGGCAGGAAAGCTTGGAGGGAGAGTAGCCAAAACTCCACTTGAAGAGGGGTACAAAGTATTGTGTGAGGGGGAGTTTGAAGATGAGTCATCTAGAGATGTCAAACTCTATAAGAAACTGGTTGGGAAGCTGATCTATCTAACCATTACAAGACCAGACATCTGCTTTGCTGTGAATCAAGTCAGCCAGCATATGCAAACACCTAAAGTTCATCACTGGAATATGGTGGAAATGATTTTGAGGTATCTAGGGGAAGCTTCGTGTCAAGGTATATGGATGGGTTGCAACAAGAGCACATAATTGTGGGATAATGTGATGCAGACTGGGATGGTGATAGAGTAGATCGGAAGTCTACATCAGGGTATTGCATTTTCATTGGAGGTAATCTGGTTACCTGGAAGAGCAAGAAGCAGAAGATAGTATCATGTTCAAGTGTTGAGATGGAGTATAGAGGAATGAGGAAGCTTACAAGTGAGCTTATTTGGATCAGAAACCAGCTAAAAGACTTGGGCATACAAACGACAACACCAATCACAATGCATTGTGATAATCAAGCAACTATTCATATATAGTCAAACTTAGTGTTTCATGAGAGGACAAAGCACATTTAGGTGGATTGTCACAAAGTAAGATAAGCAGTGGAGCAACATATCATCTTACCATGCTACACAAGAAGTGAGGATCAACTAGATGACATCTTCACAAAAGGAGCAAGTTCCAAAGTTTGTGAGTTCATCCATCCAAGGTTAGGACTCATAGATTTGGCCAGACCATGATTCTCTTAGCCATGAAGCATCTACTATTTTTCCTTTGTGTGTTTTTATCCTACTGGGTTTTACACACAAAGGTTTTAATGAGGGATGTCTTCATGGGTTCCAAGCTTAACCATACCCTATGGTTAAGCTTGAGGGGGAGTTTTGACATGAAGACATGAATAAAGAATGGAGACAAAGAGAAGAGATGCATTTGGGCGAGTTGAAGTGGTTCGGTCTGTACAGACTTGGTACATAAGTCATTACAAGACTTGACTTCCAAGCAAGCAAGTGACCTAACTTGGGTTGGAAGGCAAGGAACTGGTTTAAAATCGACCAAAAGAAGTGTCACGAGGTCAAGAGAGACGTTGGAGACTTCTGGAAGCAAGTGGGATTCGGAAATGGAACAGATCACATGTTCCACTTAAGGGAGTAGCCGTTTAGGTCATGTCCCTTTCAAGACCCACTAACCTTGACTAAGCAACCATTTTAAACTCTTATTTTTCTTTCTTAATTCAGTTTGTTTTGCCTTTATATAATGTATTGCTGAGAACCTGAATAGATAAGGAAAGTTATCCTTCTTTTCTCTGCCTCACGAATCACTCTCTCTCTCTCTCTTCTCTCTCTCGAGTTTCTTCACTTTCTCTCTTGTTCTTCAAATTGTTCTTCATTTTCTTACAGATGTTTCGTTACATCAAAAAATGATGAAGGAAATATCTTCTCGAGGTTGAGAAGGATCACATGTATGTTAGCTTTCAAATTACTAATAACATCTGCAGTGACTGATCTAGTGCATAAATCGCTGAAGAAAGCACTTATCCCTGCATACATATATGGAAAAAATCCATAAGTACCTATATAAGCATACTAAATTAATATGACAACCAATTTAAAAAGTTAAAATATAAGATACATGCAGCTGCTTCATGAAAATTACGTTGCAGTAGTCATGAAAAAGTAAACGGAAGAAGGCTCTACATAATTATATGACAATTGTGACTCTTCAAGCCAGTAAACTTTCATTCACTTTTATCGACACAGATACGCAAATTTGATGCATAACTGTCTGGAAATGTCACTTTATCTATAATCCAATCAACTCCTCTTTTGTAGCAGAATCCAGCCGGTATATGGGAAAAGGACCCATACCATTCACATCAACGTGAAGTTCAGAACGAGCACAAATATCAACTAAATCCAATCTTAACTTCAAATTATCCTTTGTTTTACCTTGGATACTAAGAATTGTGTTCATCAGATTGGCAAAAAAATTCTTCTTAATATGCATGACATCTAAATTATGTCGCAACAGATGATCCTCTCAATATGGTAGATCCCATAAAATACTCTTTTTGTGTCAATTGTGCAGTTTTCCAACAGCGTCGACACAAATATTCTCATGTCCACCTACGTCTCGCATCCTTGCTGCACCAAAATCCCTTAATTGTTTCCATAAATCTTCCCCACTAATTTCTTCAGGTTGACTGTCAAACACCTTCTTATTCTTCGTAAACAATGTTTTGGTGTAAGGAAAAGTTTGTAATCTCATTTTGGATGGTGGAAGATGCATTAATGTTGCTAGTGAAACAATGGTAAAGAAGTTGGGGTTGAAAGTACAAAGGCATCCAAAACCTTACCGACTACAATGGCTTAATGAGGAAGGCGAGATGAAAGTGTCTAGTCAAGTGATGGTTCCTCTAGCCATTGGAGATATGAGGATGAAGTCTTGTGTGATCTGTTACCAATGAAAGCAAGTCACATTCTCCTTGGACGACCATGGCAATCAGATAGACGTGTGGTACATGATGTTTATACAAACAAGCATTCCTTTGAGTTTAAGGGAAGGAAAACTGTCTTGGTACCTCTAACTCCTAAGGAGGTTCAACAAGATCAACTTCAGCTCCAAAAGAAGAAAGAGATCGACCTCAAACCAGATCAAAACAAGCAGCATAACTTCTATGCCAAACAAGGAGAAATCAAAAGAACTCTCTATTCACAAACTCATGTCTTATTGCTTGATTTTAAAGAATCACTACTAACTATCACTGATCTTCCACCGGTATACCCGAGTGAACTTGTCTCTCTTTTACAGGAATTTGAAGATGTGTTTCCAGAGGATAATCCCACTGGATTACCACCCACACGTGGGATTGAGAATCAAATTGATTTTGTTCCTGGATCAACACTCCCAAACCATCCAGCCTACAAAACTAATCCAGTTGAGGCTAAGGAGCTGGAAGGACAAGTAGAGGAACAAATGGAGAAAGGCCATATCCGAGAAAGCTTGAGCCCATGTGCAGTTCTAGTTCTTCTTGTACCTAAGAAGGATGGTAGTTGGCGTACGTGTGTTGATTATAGAACAATCAACAACATAACAAGGAAGTATTGCCACCCTATTCCTAGGTTAGATGATATGCTTGATGAATTACATGGCTCATGCATTTTTTCTAAGATTAATCTAAAAAGTTGATACCATCAAATTAGGATGAAAGAGGGTGATGAATGGAAACTGCATTCAAACCTAAACATGGTCTATATGAGTGGTTAGTCATGCCATTCCGATTAACAAAGTACATTCATGAGGTTGATGAATCATGTGCTTAGATCTTTCATAGGCATCTTTGTGGTAGTATATTTTGATGACATTTTAGTCTATAGTAAGAGCATAGAAGATCATATAGAGCATATAAGGTCTGTTCTTAATGTTTTGAGAAAGGAAAAGCTCTTTGCCAACTTGAAGAAGTGTACTTTTTGTACGGATAACTTGGTCTTCCTAGGCTTTGTTGTGAGTGCAGATGGAGTAAAAGTCGACTAGGAGAAGTTTAAAGCAATTCAAGAATGGCCGAGTCCTAAGACAGTCGGTGAAGTAAGAAGTTTCCATGGACTTGCTGGCTTTTATAGGCGTTTTGTCAAATACTTTAGCACCATAGCAGCCCCATTAACTGAAGAGATAAAAAAGGATGTCAGATTCAAGTGGGGAAAAGCACAAGAGAATGCTTTCCAATGCCTAAAAGAGAAGCTTACTCAATCACCCCTTCTTATTCTCCCTAACTTTACCAAAACTTTTGAAATAGAATGTGATGCCTCAGGGATAGATATTGGTGTTGTCTTGATGCAGGAAAGGAGACCTATAGCCTACTTTAGTGAAAATCTTGGAGGAGCAACTCTCAACTATGCAACCTATAACAAGGAGTTGTATGCTTTAGTAAGATCTTTACAAACATGTCAGAATTACCTCTGGCCCAAAGAATTTGTGATACACACGGATCATGAGTCCCTCAAGTATCTAAAGGACAAAGCAAGCTCAGCAAGAGACTCGCAAGGTGGGTGGAATTCATTGAGACATTCCCTTATGTCATCAAGTATAAACAAGGTAAAGAAAACATAGTTGCTGATGCACTATCATGAAGGTATGTACTCTTGAACACTCTTGATGCTAAGCTATTAGGATTTGAACAACTCAAAGGTATGTATGAAATTGACAAAGATTTTGGGGATGCATACAAGTCTTGTAAAAACATTTCTGCTGGACATTACTTTAAACAGGATGGATTCTTGTTCTATGACAATCGTTTGTGTGTACCTAACTGCTCTAGAGACTTTTTTGTCAGGGAATCCCATGGAGGAAGCCTTATGGCACATTTTGGAATTGCCAAAACTCTTAAGGTCTTGCAAGATCACTTCTTTTGGCCGAACATGAAGAGAGATGTTGAACGAATCTGTGGAAGGTGTGTAACTTGTAAACAAGCTAAGTCTAAGGTCCAGTCCCATGGTTTGTACACTCCATTACCCATTCCTTATCATTTGTGGAATGATATCTCTATGGACTTCATTGTAGAACTGCCTAGAACTAGGACTGGAAAAGATTCTATCTTTGTTGTGGTAGATAGGTTTTCTAAAATGGCACATTTCATAGCTTGCCATAAGACTGATGATGCATTGCATGTAGCCAAATTTTTCTGTAAAGAGATAGTATGTTTGCATGGCATGCCTAGAACTATAGTGTCAGATAGAGATGCTAAATTTCTGAGTTATTTCTGGAAGACCCTTTGGTCTAAGTTAGGCACTAAGTTATTGTTTTCTACTACTTTCCATCCACAAACTGATGGACAGACTGGGGTAGTTAATATGACACTAGGAACTCTCCTACGTGCATTCATCAAAAAGAACTTGAAAACATGGGAAGATTATTTGCCTCATTGTGAATTTGCATACAATCAGGCTATGCACCTGCTTCTAAGTACTCGCCATTTGAAATTGTTTATGGGTTCAATCCCACTTCTCCTTTGGATCTAATGCTTTTACCTGAGTGTGAAAGAATTAGTCTGGATGGCAAGAAGAAGGCTGAAATGGTACAATAGATTCATGAGCAAGCTAGACGCAACATTGAAGATAAAACAAAGCAGTATGTCAAACATGTTAACAAAGGAAAGTGTGAGAGGGTGTTTGAAGTTGGTGACCAAGTATGGTTACATCTAAGGAAAGAAAGATTTCCAAATGAGAGGAAATCTAAATTGATTTCACGGGTCGATGGACCTTTTGAGGCCCTAAAGAAGATCAGCAACAATACCTACAAGTTGGACCTCCAAGGTAAGTATGATGTGAGTAATATCTTCAACGTTACTGACTTGATGCCTTTTGTTGCAGATGATCCAGATTTGAGGACAAATCATTTTCAAGAGGGAGAAGATGATGTGATCATGAACCAGTCGACTAATGGAGATGATGAGCTGATGGACAAACCTACTGATGAGGATTCCTTAACTATTTCTGAAGGACCTATGACTCGTTCCAGATCAAAGAAGCTCAAGGAAGCTATTAAAGGATTACTTAAGATGTTATGGATACAAGAAGATTGTCTTGGTCGAAGCTTGATCAACTAAGACACACTCACCACCATTCAAGCTACTCTATTATCAAGCTGATCATCAACTAGGCAAGCAATCTAAATATGCTCTTTTTCCCTACCTTTGGTTTTCTAAAGATAGATTTTTAACGAGGCCTTAGTTTGCTTCACAGATCACCTACTTGATGTATCTTAAGTATATGCATGATATGTATGCATATTAGAACCGACCACATTTCTACCTTATGTTATTTTTAGACTATGGTTTATTTTATGTTTTCGAAACCAATGGAGCGTGTTCCCTTGTGTCTTTTCACCTACTAGAGCTTGTGCCTGTACAAGACTCTCTATATATATGTTTTTTTGGAAACCCTTAAGGTATCAAGTTATCTTTTACCTAGAATCCTTGTCTTCTCTCTTTTCCTTGTCTTTGTCGAGTGAAAGAGTTTGCTGGTGAGTGTATCCGGCGTCTAAGGGTTCTAGCTTGGTGTGTCATATAAATCTAGTTCCTAGGAGTATCAAGAAGCCTATCCGCAGCCTCTTGTGTCATCGTACGATCCACACCCCTTGGTAAACTTGAGTCCTTGACTCGTTTATGCAAGGATCTGTCACATACAATCCAGAGAAGCATCCTAGGAGCGTGTTATTGGGATCTGGATATTCTTCTCCAGAGTCGTCCCCATACTCTGACATAGAGTAGTCATCATCAGGACAAGACTCATCACAGCCATCCTCTTCACTGGACCATTCTTGATCGGTTTCATCAAAATTGGGTTCATGGCTTGAATCATAAGAATCATTTTCTTTTGAATAATCTCCCATGGCTTCTTATCTGTATTTTCTTATTGGTACATTGCAGAAACATAAAATAAAAGCATCAAATCGTGGTTTAATAAAATGAAGGGAAGAAGAATAAGCAAAAATAGAAACTTAGTAACTTTTTTTCTTTTTTTAAAAAAAAGAAAACAAATGAAATATTCTACTTTTTTAACCTCTTCAATGAAACAACGACATAAATAAAATAAGACAAGGAAATTAACTTTTTATTTTGTTTTTTTATATATAATTATAAAATAAACAAAACATGACTTTAAAAAAAAAGATTTTATGCTTGATGCAAATAAACCAAATAAGGAAAGTGAACCTATGCAAGTAAATGCTAACAAGGATGATTTTCTTTTTTGAATCTTCTAAATGAATCAAACAATAAATATGTTATCTCTTTCGTGCCTATCTCTGGTTGGAACACCAAGAACAAGCAGGAAAAAAAATAAGAACATAAAATGCAAATGATGCAGTTTTTACAGGTTTTATGATCTTAAAAATTAAAACATCTGCAAAAGAGATGAAGGATAGATTGATATCACCAGATTCAGGAGTCTTTAGCTCTGATACCAAATGATACAACCCAGAATGGGGGTCTTACAGATGGTTGATGGATGCTCAATTCGGATCAACAAAAGAAGTGATCGATTGGTCAATATGTCCAGAATCTGCCTTGCAACCTGAAAACAAATGATAAACAAATGAGATGAGGTTTATTATATGAATAAAACAAGAACAGTAAACAAAGGAAAAGGGATAGATATGGCAGAATCAATCTGTTGGATGTGTATCTGTAACGCCCTGATAGCCCACGGCTAATGGACTACCCACGTCCGCTCTCTCGGCCCGTGGGCCCCATCCCGCCCGACAGCCGTGCATTAATTTTTTTCAAGGCTCGAAATCATTGTTTACTGATCCTGCAATCACCACCCGACCTTTTCCCGTGTTTTGGCCTCACTCGCATGGTATCGCGAATCACTTCCCGATAGGTCACCCATCCTTTCATTACTCCAGCTCAAGCACGCTTAACTCTGGAGTTCTAAACGGATGTGTAAGGGAAAAGGTAAGTCAACTTTGGTGACATAGGAAGCCAAATCAATTCTCTTAAGCCTTTTTCATATATCACAACTCGGGAAGTTACAATTCACTCCCTCTCAAAGAACGCCATGTCCTCGTTGCGCCCCATGACAGGTCTCAAGACGCCTCTCGGGTCAGAACCGAGATGGCTAACCAGCTCTGATACCACTTGTAACGCCCTGACAGCCCACGGCTAATGGGCCACCCACGCCCGCTCTCTCGGCCCGTGGGCCCCATCCCGCCCGACGGTCGTGCATTAATTTTCCAAGGCTTGAAATCATTGTTTACTAATCCTGCAATCACCACCCGACCTTTTCCCGTGTTTTGGCCTCACTCACACAGTATCGCGAATCACTTCCCGATAGGTCACCCATCCTTTCACTACTCCAGCTCAAGCACGCTTAACTCTGGAGTTCTAAACAGATGTGTGACGGAAAAGGTAAGTCAACTTTGGTGACATAGGAAGCCAAATCAATTCTCTTAAGCTTTTTTCATATATCACAACTCTGGTTGTTACAATATCAGTCTCAGCTTGATCAAAGGATGAACTTGAAGTGGATTTACGGATGATGGTTTGATTGAATCTCTCAATCTAATGGAATGATGGTACGATGTAATTGACTCTCTCAACCTGTGTACTGAGATTGTTTGATTTGCACAAACAAAATAGACTCACAAAATCAATAAGACAACATCTCACTTTGAATCCTAAAGATCGATATTTTACACAAAGAACACTATTGCATAAAAACTGAATAAACTTCTATTAACTTGATGGTTGAGGGTGTTTTTACAATGAAATATGACCTGAGCTTATAGAGGCTCGAAACTGGGACTGTTACAACGTTCTAATACTCTAGAAAGGAAAGAAAATACACGAAAATAAAGCTAATGGTCTTTGTCTTCAGTAAGCTAATTGTTACGCTGATTTGTAGCCATTTGGAAGATCTGATCTTGTATCTTGATATCTAGGTTTTTTATCGACGAAATAGGAGTCTATGGCTGCTGAATAAACTCACATTGATCTTGATATTTTTCTGGTTCAAATGAAAGGAGACGTTGGTCCTTTAATCCTCCCAGCAAGAATAAATCTGAAAAAGGCAAGCATTCAAAATGAAGATCTTCTTATTCTCATGCTTGCTGGTGCATGGTAAAATCAGGTAGGGCTCTCCTGGGTCGTTGGATGTGTCCTCTGGTAGTATTTTGGCGTGTGGTATGTACCATATTTGAGTAATCTCGGTTTGGAGATGTTTGGCCGAAGTGATTTTCCAATCTTATCTTAGTTGGCTCCCAATAACCGGTTTTGGGAAACTAGTTATATCTTTAAATTATCATGTCCAATTCTCATGATTCTTAGCTTTTTTGATACATAAAAGATCCCTCTTGAATTCTGTAATCAAATTTTTGTTTGGTCTGCTCCTTTTCTAGGCTGATATTCTCTTCTAAGGGTTGATACTCGCAGATGGATGGGCTGGAGAACCTCCTATTTGTAAAATCCATATATCCTTGGTACGTGAATATTTTCTTGTACTTCCAAGCCTCATTTGTTTTTTGAAGAGTGTATGATCCGTGAAAATTTGTTTCAAAATGAAATCCCTTCTGATTCTTAAGATATCCTCCATTTACTAAACCTTTGTCGCTCTGGACTCCTAGGTGGCTGGTTTGGAAGGTTTGGTTGGCCTCTGGCAAAACCATGGATTTGAGCTCCATATCAAGATCCCTTCATGTTCATTCTCTGCTCTGAGGCTCTAGTTGCGTCATTGAACTCATCTGAGGAATCTGGTTGTTTCACTGGAATCAAACTCTCGCCTTCTGAACCATCGGTTCATCATCTCATGTTCGCTAATGAAGCCTCATGTTGTGTAAGGTGATGCCACTGAAATAATGGCATGTTTACAAGCTTATGGTGTGGAGTCTGGACATATTATCAACTTGCAAAAAAAATCATTGGTTATGTTCGGCTCGAAATTTTCAGATGATCAAAATTTTGAGATCAAAGAGGTACTTGGCATCAAAACTGAGAGAGGTGAAGGTTCTTATCTGGGCCTCCCTGAATGTTTTAGTGGTTCTAAAGTAAATCTCTTGAGTTTCATTTAAGAGAAATTGCAGAATGGATTGAAACGGTGGTTTGCGAAATCTCTTTCACAAGGAGGGAAGGAAATCCTATTGTAATCAATGGGTTTAGCCTTGCATGTTTATGCAGTGTCGTGCTTCAAGTTGCCTAAGGATGTGTGTGCTAAGTTAAACATTGCTATGGTTGAGTATGGTAATAATAGGAAAAATATCACATGGATCTGGTGGCAAAAACTTTGTCGGACAAAGAGCTGGGAGGTTTGGGGTTTCGTGATATCGAGAAGTTCAACCAATCTTTGTTAGCCAAACAAGCTTGGAGAGTACTGTTCAATCCTGACTCCCTTCTATCTCGAGTATTGAAACATAGATACTTCCCAAAGTCTTCCTTTATGGAATGTAGTATTGGTCCTCGTCCCTCCTATGGTTGGCGAAGCATATTGTTTGGAAGTGAACTTCTCTCTCATGGACTTATTAAGCGTATTGGAGCTGGTATTGATACTAAGGTCTGGTTAGACAATTGGATCATGGACACTGTTCTGCGTGCTCCTAATTATCGTCAAGAGGCGGTGGTGAATCTCACTTTTATGGTTGATGAGTTGATTAATCACCATACTGGGTTTGGGGATGTCCAAAAGATCAGACAAATTATCGTAAAAGAAGATGTTGCCTTGATTCTAAACACAAATACCAGTGTATAACATCTTGATTCTTGGGTCTAGAGTTTCTTAAGTAATAGGGTTTACAATTCTAGGAGTGGTTACAAGTTACTGGAAACACTACAGATTTTGAGTTCTCCTGCGTCTGCAGCACTCTCTCCTTTAGAAAAGCGACTTTGGAGAGACATTTGGAAATAAGAAACAACCCCAAATATTAAACACTTTCTTCGGAGGGATCTATCTGGCGCGTTGGCAGTAAAGCAACGCCTTGTTACACGAGGTATTCATGTTGATACTAGCTACTCTAGATTTGGTTTGTGTTCAGAATCAATATGTCATGTGTTATTCAACTGTGAAGTTGCAATGGGTGTCTGGAGGTAATCGCAAAAACCTCTACCACCAGCCGGTTTCTCTTCTAACTTTTTCATGCTGAACCTTTATCATTTGATCATTATTAGTAAGAAGCAGGATTTGATCACCTATGATCACCTCAAAAGCACACATGCATTCTGCTTTGAACACGATCAGTGGGATGCAGTATCAATACTACCTAAAGCCACAGACAATGCCTTTGCTTGGCTTGTCTTACAAGAGAAAGAGAAGGTTTATCAGGACGTGGTACCAGTATCCCCAAATGTTAACTGGCAAACACCGCCTACTGGGATGTTGAAATGTAATATTGCGTCTTTGTGGATGTCAAATTCTCTTCATTGTGGCGCGTCTTGGATTGTGAGGGACTCTACGGGAGCTACTCTGTTTCATAGCAGGAGAGCCTTCTCATGTGTTCCCTCGGGTGTGGAAGCTGAGATACTGTCCATTCGATGGACGATTGAGGCCCTTCAGGACTTACATATCAACCGAGTGATCTTGGAGTTCTCATCTCTTGTGGTTTGGGAGGTCATTACGTCGCTTTTCCGGTGTTGGGTTTCTGTGGCATTTACAGATGTCTGTTTTTTCCTTTTTAGTGATATGACTGCTTTGCATTGTCCACTTCCATACCTTTAATGAAGTAATATTTTGACAAAAAAAGTGCCTCAATATTTTTGCATTGCGCTCCAAGCAATGCGTGTTCATTATTTCAATATGCAATATAGAAACAATATATTGGTTAAATTCTGCCTCAATATCTTTATATTTTAATATAAAACAATATAAATATATAAATAATTTATGCAATATAGATCACCTTTCTTCTGATAAGCACATAAACCACAATCTTTTAGTTGAGATTGTGGTTGGTCTATCCTTTGAGAGTAATGCCCTCGCAAAGCAAACGTACACATTATAAAAAGAATTAATATGGGTTTGTGTTCTTTTGATAAGGACAAGATAAGAACCCAGAGAAGTGAAAATTTGATTGGCCATTGTTATCAAAAAATATTTTATGGTTAACCTGCAACTTCAGTATGGTTTTTATAATTAGTTTCATATGATTCAATGGCTCCCCCAAATATGTGCATCTAATTGTGCACAGCCATTTATTTTAATTTTCTTGTTGCTGATTTTGATAGAATAGAAACCAAGAAACTTTAGTTGAGATTGGGGTCGTCCTATTTCTTTGGTAAGGACAACATAAGAATTCAGGGAAGTCAATATTTGATGGGCCATTTAAACATTTTTTTGTTCTGGTCCCAATTTAGTATGGTTTTTAGAATTAGTTTCATACGACTGAATTGCATGATCCAAATATGCGAATCTACTTGTCAAAGACCTAATATGTTAATCTACTTGTGCACGAACACTCATTTTTTAACTTTCTTGTTGCAGGTTATATAATGGAAATCACGAAACTTCATAAATACTAGATTTTTTACTCGCGGTGTAAATAATTTAGTTAAAATTTTATAATAATCTAATTTGATAAATATTAAAACTGCAAAATATATTGTTCTTCATTTATTTGAGGTTGTCTCTCTATGAAATATACATAATTTGTTTTTTTTCTTTTTCTTATAGAAAAAAAATCTATTAAATTGTTTTTTTTGGTAAAATTTGAAGATACACAATTTACATAATAAAATCTACTATATAATATAAATAACTTTAACTATTCTTTTTTGTATTTACATATGTATTAATTATTTTTCACAAACAAATTTATATATTTTTAGATATACAAATTACTTTTAAAATATTATATATACTTCTATTATACGTTGTATCTTTTTATCTGGGTAATTTTAACGATTAATATTTCTGCATAGTGTCCAAATTGCTTTGTAATTAATGAATGTGATATATATGTAGCGCAAGTCTAATTTAATATTTTTTTAATATTTTAGACAATATAATTGATTTGTCATTTTTTATTTTTATGATTATAATTAAAATATCTACACTTTTTCCTATTTATATTGTTTTTAAATCTGTTATTTTTGACCAATTACTACTTAGCTATTTATTTGTATTGTAAAACTATAACTTACTATTATAAATTTATTTTTATAGAATACATCACTTTTATTATTATATAGATTGCTCAATACATATATTCTACTATACAATGCTACGCACAACAATAAATATTTTATTTTTTATTTTATTTATTTTCATTTTGAATAATATAAATGATTTATGTATCGACATATTTTTGTTTTCTATTTTGAAATTTTTACATTGTAAGTGTGATATATTGTATACATAATATTCTTGCATTTTTATTTATTTATTTTTAAATATCTATGGGATAGTATAAATTAATATTTAAAATTTCATCATCATTAATTATCCTTATGAGCTTTTTAACTAATATTAAATAGCCTTTAGATAATTTTATAATGAAAATAAATAATTTAAACTAATATTAAGTAAATTTTTATTTATTTATATAATAATATAAGAAATCTGGAGTATTAGATTTATCTTCTACATGATCTTATTTTTTGCCACCTTACTTGATCTAATTAACTATATTTTATAGTAGTAAGTCTTGAGTTAATGTATAACTCCTTACAATAGATTTGATATAAAATTTAATATACATTTATGGTAAGATAAATAGTGTTTATCTGATTTTTCATTTACATGAAGAAATTTATTACTTTTTCAAAACTACTACACAATTTTGATAATCGTTTTTGTAGTTTTAACTACCATCAAAGTTTAATATATTTCATAGATAATCTTGACATTTTTTAAATTTTGTAAAACGTTATTGTCTATCACTATCTTTTGATAATCTATTATTATCTTAACAAATAAATATTTTCTATTGCTCATATCATTTTATGATCTTTTCATGCTATAATAATATTCCTTACATTTTTTATTTGATGCGTTTTTTTTTTACTTTTAATTGATCTATGTATCTTATAATTATTGTTTTTAAATATCTTTTTGACTCGTGTAAAATAATCTTTGTCATTTACTTTATATATTATCTATAATAAGACTTATTAAGATTATAATCAAAAACATGTTTTGTATTATGTTTTGTCATAAGAATATTTGTAACTTAATTATTTCAGCTTCTTTTGTATTTCATCGAGTATTGGGCAAAAGTTTCAAAAAAAATTATGAGTTTTTTTTTTTGAAAATCTCCCATTACTATTGTTGATAATTTTTTGTTAATTTTCAAAATTTTAGTATCTAAACTAAGTTATTTGTTTATAATGATTTAATTTATTAGTTTATTTTATTTGATATGAAATTTAATTGATACTATTTTTTGACATCCATTTAATTGATACTAAATTAAAAAAAAACTTGAACATTTTACATTTTAAAGGAAATAATTAAACTAATAGTTTGAAATTTTTTATTGATAATTTAAAATCACATTTGAGTATTCTTAAAATTAACTTATTACCCCACCTTCTATTTTAAGGTAACGATAGATAATTAGTTCTTATGGAATGCAAATTTTTGGAGAATAATACAAATTGATCAAATTATATGTCACTTATCTTTAAAAATATCAACATATAAAGTGTTTACATAAATTAAGTAATATTATTATCAAGAAGTAATGTAGTTGTTAATATATATCTTAATATTATAATATCTAATTAGCATTCAACTGTGTTATTATACTATTTTCTTCATATTAATATTGGAAAATTGTCAAAAATACCACTTTCCTATTACCACTTTTCATGTTTACCTTAATCACTTTTACCCTTATTTTTTAAGAGGAAAAAATCACACTTATAACCTTTGGGTTAATTAATCTAAGACTTAGGGTTTAGATTTGAGGGGTGGAATAGGGTGGAACAGGGTGGAGTAGGGATTAGGAATGTAAAATTTAGGATTCTAATTAATTTAAAAAAAAATGCCTCTTAAAAATGGTATTTATGAAAATGTCTCTTTAATGAAGGTAAAAATGAAAAGTGGTACCAATAATATGGTAAATATATAAAATAAATTGTCATATTCGTCCTCAAATGCAAAAAAATTTAATAGTTTTTGGATTAGTTTCTTTTATTTTATATGAATTCTTTAATGATATTAGAAAAGTTAGGCAATTTCTTATAATCACAAAAAACTTTATATAGTAGAAATTGTTTTGTTCTATACATTGTGTTTGTTATTTCAAATTTAAAGTTAATTTATCATTTTATTTTGGGATAAAAATGTATTTTGGATTTATTATAATTAATAATAAGAATTTCTTTTGTTAATATTATTGTTTTGCTTTTGCTTTTCCATTTTACTATAATAGTAATTATTTTTAAGTAAGTTTTCAATGTTAATATTTTTCTTGTTAATTTTAGTTATATATAATATTAGTTTCATTTTATTTTATTGTAAAAGTATTTGAAGTTTTTTATTGTGTTTTTTAATTTAAAAATATATATAATTTAATATTTTATTTTCGTATATAATGTATTTTAGATTTGTTATACCAAAGATGTGAATGTTTTGTTAATATTACTATTTTCTTTTTATTTTCCATTTTACTTTAATACTTAGCATTTTCTAAGTAAGTTGTCAAATGTTAATATTTATTTTGTTAGTTTAAGTTATTTGTGTAATATTAATTTCTTTTTTCAAAATATATTAACATTTGATTTCTTTAATGATATTGGAAAGTTTAGACAATTTCTTATAATCACACTTAGAAAATTTCTTATTTTATACATCTTAAATGTTGGGGAATTTTCAAAAATACCACTTTTCTTGTACCACTTTTCATTTTTACCTTCATTAAAGAGATATTTTCAAAAATACCACTTTTTAAGGGGCAAATATTTTTAAAACTAATTAGAATCCTAAATTTTACATTCCTAAACCCAAACCCCACCCTACACCACCCCTTAACTCTAAACCCTAAGTCTTAGAAATTAACCCAAGAGTTATAAGTGTGTTTTTTCCTCTAAAAAGGGTAAAAGTGATTAAGGTATTTTTGAAAAGTAGTACAAAGAAAGTGGTATTTTTGACAATTTTCCTTAAATATTTTTTTTTGTGTTTCTGTTGTTTTAACTATTTTAACATTAATTTATCATTTTATTTAGGGATAAAATAAATTTTGGATTTATTTTACCAAATAAGGCGAAATGTTTTTATTAATGTTATTGCTTTGCTTTTGATTTTGAGAAATTATCAAAAATACCATTTTCCTTGTACCACTTTTTAAAAATACCTTAATCGCTTTTACCCTTATTTTCTAAGAGGGAAAAACACACTTATAATCCTTGGATTAATTAATCTAAGACTTAAGGTTTAGAGTTAATGGGTGGTGTAGGGTGGGGGTATGGTTTAGGAATTTAAAATTTACGATTCAAATTAATTTTAAAAAACAATTCCCCATAAAAAAGTGGTATTTTTGAAAATGTCTCTTTAATGAAGGTAAAAATGAAAAGTGGTACAAGGAAAGTAGTATTTTTGAAAATTCCCCTTTGATTTTCTATTTTACTAGAGAAATTGTCAAAAATACTATTTTTCTTGTATCACTTTTCACTTTTACCTTAATCACTTTACCTTTATTTTTTAAGAGGAAAAACACACTTATAACCATTGGGTTAATTAATTTAAGACTTAGGGTTTAGAGTTGAGGGGTGGGGGTAGGGTGGGGTAGGGTTTAGGAATGTAAAATTTAGAATTCTATGTAATTTAAAAAAAAATGTCTCTTAAAAAAATGGTATTTTTGAAAATGTCTATTTTATGAAGGTAAAAATGAAAAGTGGTACCAATAATGTGGTAAAGATGAAAATTCCCCATTTTGAGACTATAATATTTAGAATTTTTTAAGTAAGTTGTTAAATGACAATATTTATTTTGTTAGTTAAGTTATATGTAATAGTAATATTTTTAATTTATTCTATATTTTTTAGATTTTTGTATTTGTAAATTTAATCATTTCAAGATCAAATTTTCATTTAGTTTTATTTTATATGTTTTAAGATTTTTTGTGTTAATTAATTTAACTATCTTAACATTATTTTACCATTTTATTATCATATAAAGTGTATTTTAGATTTATTATACCTAAGAAGGTGTATTTGTTTTGTTAATATTACTTTTTATTTTTATTTTTTCATTATACTTCAGTACTTAGAATTTGTTAAGTAAGTTGTCAAATATTAATACTTATTTTGTTAGTTTAAGTTATACATGTAATATTAATTGTTTTTTTTCAAAAATAACACTTAAACTCATTTTTATAATCACACCAATTCTTTCTATAGTAGAAAGTTTCTTGTTTTAAACATTTTGTTTTTTTTTTGTTACTTTAATATATTTTGGATTTATTGTACGTAAGAAGACGATTTATTTCTGTTAATATTATTGTTTTGATTTTCTATTTTACCATAATAGTTAGCATTTTTTAAGTAAGTTGTTAAATGTGTTGGTTACTTGATATATTTTGGATTTATTGTACGTAAGAAGATGATTTATTTTTGATAATATTATTGTTTTGATTTTCTATTTTACCATAATAGTTAGCATTTTTTAAGTAAGTTTTTAAATGTTTATATTTATTTCGTTGGTTTAAGTTATAAGTAATAATAAATTATTTAATTTATTGTAAATTTTTATATATTTTTTTATTTTTTATTGAACTATTATCACATTAAGTTTCATTTTAATTTTGGTATAAAATGTATTTTTGATTTACTATACCAAAGAAAATGTATTTGTTTTGATAATATTGCTATTTTTATTTTTAAATTTTCATTTTACTATAATAGTTAGCACATTAATTAATGTATGAAATGTTAATATTTGTTTTGTTAGTTTAATTTATATATGTCATATTAAATTTGTTTTATAAAAATATTTTTTGGAAATAATAATAAAAAAAATTAAGTTGATGATTTGTAATAATATGATTGGCAGACTTAAATCCTATGTGGATACCCTAAATAAATATACTGCTTTATACATTTTAAATATTTTTAGATATTTTTTGTTACTTAAATATTAATTTATCATTTTGTTTTGGAATAAAATGTATTTTATATTTATGACGATTTGTTTTAATATTATTGTTTTGCTTTGGATTTTCCATTTTACTACAATAGTTAGTAGTTGTTAGTTAAGTTGTTAAATGCTAATATTTATGGGAAATTGTCAAAAATACCACTTTTAGTGTACCACTTTTCAAGTTTACCTTAATCACTTTTACCCTTATTTTTCAAGAGGAAAAAACACACTTATAACCATTGGGTTGATTAATCTAAGACTTAAAGTTTAAAGTTGAGGGGTGGGGGTAGGAAAATTGTAAAAAATACCACTTTTCAAAATACCTTAATCACCTTTACCCATGTTTTTAAGAGGAAAAAACAAACTTATAACCCTTGGGTTAATTAATCTAAGACTTAGGGTTTAGAGTTAAGGGGTGGTGAAGGGTGGGGGTAGGGTTTAGTAATGTAAAATTTAAGATTCTAATTAATTTTTAAAAAAATTTGACCCTTAAAAAGTGGTATTTTTGAAAATGTCTCTTTAATGAAGGTAAAAATGAAAAGTGTTACAAGGAAAGTGATATTTTTGAAAATTTCTCGTGGGGGTATGGTGGGTAGGATATATGAATGTAAAATTTAAGATCTAGTTAATTTTAAGAAAAAAATGTCTCATAAAAATGATATTTATGAAAATGTTTTTTTAATGAAGGTAAAAATGAAAAGTGTTACCAATAATGTGGTAAACATTAAAATTCTCCAATACTTATTTTGTTAGTTAACTTATAAGTAATAATAACTTTTACATTTATTGTAATTATTTTTATATTGTTTTATTTGTTAATTTAACTATTATTACATATATATTTTTTCTTAATTTTTTGAAATATTCAAATTTCATTAGTTTTCATTTATTGATTAATAATTTTAGAAAATATAGTTTTCAATTGACTAATGTATAATGAATATTGGGAGAATTTCAAGTTTACCACTTTTGTTGTACCATTTTTCATTTTTACCATTATTAAAGATACATTTTCAAAAATACCACATTTTTAAGAGGCAATTTTTTAAAAAATTAATTAGAAATTTGAAATCATGTGTGTTTTAGATAATATGTGAACACTCTTATACCACTCTTATTTTTGACATATTATTTATAGCTTTTGGTGTTTATAAATAATATGTGAACACTCTTAATGATTTATAGCACCAAATTATACATAGTAAATGTAATTTGTGAATATTTTGAATAGCATATAACCTAAACTTTAAAAACCACATGTTTAAAATTTATATAGTTAAAACTATTGGAATTATTTCATTTTAAAATTAATTATCATTGTTGTTAGCTATGTTTATGACTATTTTCGAAAATATATAATATATTAAGTTAAGATTATATTTTTTTTTTGTAAGTTTACCATATTTGATACTAATTTATATTTTATTTCAAGATAAACGATTTTGGTAATATTGACATTTTTTATAAATAGATATATTGATGTTTTAAATCTTATGTGGATATTTTTAATGGCTTATAGCCTCAACTTTTATATAGTATAGACCACGCTTAGTGATTTCTAGCTTCAAATTATATATAGTAAATGTAATTTGTGAATATTTTCAATAGCATATAACCTAAACTTTAAAGACCACATGTTTAAAATGTATATAGTTAAAAATAATTATCATTGTTGTTAGTTTCTTATGATTATTTTCGAAAATCTATAGTATATTAAGTTAAATTATATATAATGCTTTTATTGTAAGTTTACCGTATTTGATATTGATTTACATTTTATTTGAAATAAACGATTTTGGTAATATTGATATTTTGAAAATAGCAAATTAAAAAGGTAATTTGTCATAATATGATTGGTTGTTTTAAATTCAATGTGGACACTCTCAATGGCTTATAACCTCAATTTTTATATAATATAGGACATTCTTAATGATTAATAGCATCATGTAAAGTAAATGTAATTTGTGAATATTTTCATTAGCATATAACTTAAACTTTAAAACCACATGTTTAAAACTTATATAGTTAAAATTGTTAGAAATTATTGCATTTTAAAAATAATTATCATTGTTGTTAGTTATTTTATAATTATTTTCGAAAATCTAGAATATATTAAGTTGAATTATCTATAAATTTTTTTTATTTTTGTAAGTTTACCATATTTGATATTGATTTATATTATATCTGAAATAAAGTAATATTTACATTTTTAGAAATAGCAAATTTAAAAAGTAATTTGTCATAATATGATGTGAACACCTTCAATGATTTATAGCCTCAACTTTTATAGAGTATAAAACACTCTTAAAAATTTATAGCATTAAATTATATATAATAAATGTAATTTGTGAATTTTATGAATATCATATAACCTAAACTTAGAAAACCACAAGTTTTAAATTTATATAGTTAAAATTGTTGAAAATTATTGCATTTTTAATCATCATTGCTGTTAGTAATTTTATGATCATTTTCAAAAATCTATAATACATTAAGTTAAATTATATATAATGTTTTGATTTTTGTAAGTTTACCTTATTTGATATTGAATTATATTTTATTTTGAAATAAACGATTTTGGTAATATTAAAAATTTTAAGAAATAGCAGATTGAAAAATAATTTATCATATTATGATTAGTCGTTTAACATCCTACGTGGATGTTGTTAATGGTTTATAGCCTTAACTTTTATATAGTATAGACTAGATTTTTAATTCGCGCTACGCACGAGTTTATTCGAATAATTAGTTTTATTTTATTTTAATTTCATAATAATAAAATATAAATTGTTTATATAGATTTTTTTTATGAATTTATCTTCAAAGAATGATATATATAATTATTTTATTTAAGTTACATACAATTATAATTTTAATATTATTTAAATATTTCTTTGTTTGTATATGTAAATGAATAACTGTATTTATAAACATATTTATATTTTTATTAATCATAATTATATATATATATAATTCGATACATATTAACTATTTTTATATTTTATGCATATTTTATTTTTTATTTTTATTTTTTATTTGAGTGATATAAAACATTGTCCTAATTGCACAATATTTAACTTTGTTTTGTATTTACCAAATTTTTTAAATGAGAATATAATTATTATATACTTATTGTGTACATATATGTATTTGAAATACTCTTATTTATTTTTCAAATGCATATCTGATAGTATAATATTTAAGTTTGAATCCTAATAAACATTTTGATGAATTTAAATAGTGTTAAAGTTTTTTTTAGATATAAAAAAAGGGAAATGAATCTATAGAATTTTAACTAAAAATAAATAATAACTTTTGATAAAATAAAAATATATAAAAGTTCTAATATTAGATATATATCTACTTGATTTAGTTACATTATAAATTAATGTTGGGACTATGTAGTTTTATTAGTTCACATATATATTTTCCTAATTGTTAGAAATGTGTCAAATTTCATTGTTTTAGTTTATTGATTAATATTGTTAGATAATATGATTTTCAATGGGAGAATTTCAAGTTTACCACTTTTATTGTACCACTTTTCATTTTTACCTTCATTAAAGTGAGATTTTCATAAATACCATTTTTAAGAGGCAATTGTTTTTTTTTTAAATTAATTAGAACCCTAAATTTTACATTCCTAAACTTTACCCCACCTTACCCCCCACCCCTCAACTCTAAACCCTAAGTCTTAGACTAATTAACCCAAAGGTTATAAGTATGTTTTTCCTCTTAAAAAATAAATGTAAAAGTGATTAAGGTAAAAATGAAAAGTGGTACAAGAAAAGTGGTATTTTCGACAATTTCTCATTTCCAATTGACTAATGTATAATGAATATTCTCTATATCTTTGTTTTATGTTTTCACCGAAACTATACTATAGTGTCATTATTAGGGCTTTTTGCAAATTTGACTCAAAACTCAAAGTCAAACAGAAAACTAACCTCTCCCTTTTTTGTCATTTCTTTTGTCCAATTCACCCCATATATTCATATTATTCACGAAAATGCCACTGATTTTTTTCTTGTTTTTTTCTTCTGAAAATGGCATTTGTACTCTCTCAACCTCATCATCTTCAAATATTTACAATATTGCCATTGACATCAATACCACAACCACCATGAACAACCAATTTGAAGCTCTTAATGCTCCTAAAATTGATTGACACTACCTAAAATTGATTGGCACTAAATGTTATGAACAAAAAACAACATCTCTTTAACTTTGTCTCCATATTCATCCAAAAAAATTAAGCTTTTGATTCTAAAATTTTTATGCTTGGTAGAGCCATTCAAGCATACTAATCTTCGTGGGTTACTTTCGTTTGAGGTTCTGGGTGGTTGGAGAGGACTATGTGTGCTTAGGAAGTCATCTCACTAGTTAAAGGTATGAAATTGAAATTTTTTTCAGATTTGTTCGCGTTGAAGACTTACCCGTAAGTCGTCTGGCTTAAGAAGACTTACGGGTAAGTCTTCTAAGCACACAGACGACTTACTTATAAATCGTCCAAATTTGTTTGTTAAGAAAAAAAATCTAGACGACTTATTTGTAAGTCGTCTAGGATAAACGGGTTAGTTTTGCATTTGACCGAATTGTGTCAGATCTTTGACTTTTCCTAGACGACATACTAGTAAGTCGTCTCCGAGAAATCAAAAATTCAAATATTTTATTAAAGCTAGACGACTTACGTGTAAGTCGTCTCAGGTTACTTTTGCAATTGGAAAATAAAACTTATATATTTAACTTTTCCCAAACGACTTACTTGGAAGTCGTCTAGGTAGAGGACCTTCCTGAAAGTCGTCCAGGATAAGCGAAGTCGTCCAGATTTTTTTCCGTGATTCTGGTCAAACCTTACTTCTCTCGAACGACTTTCAAGTAAGTCCTCTACCTAGACGACTTTAAATTAAGTCATCTGGGAAAAGTTAAATATTTAAATTTTATTTTCGAATTGCAAAATAACCTGAGAAGACTTACAGGTAAGTCGTCTAGCTTTAATAAAATATTGAAATTTTTGATTTTCCAGAGACGACTTACTGGTAAGTCGTCCAGGAAAAGTCAAAAATCTGACACAATTCGGTCAAATGCAAAACTAACTTGTTTATCTTGGACGACTTACTTCTAAGTCGTCTAGAATTTTTTTCTTAACAAACAAATCCGGACGACCTATAAGTAAGTCGTCTCATTTTAAAGTCAATTGCAAAAATGACCTGTTTGGACGACTTACCTATAAGTCGTCTATGTCTTCCAAACGACTTAACCGTCAGTCGTATGCGTCAATGTTTAGTAAACTTTCATTTTCTCTATGTTTACTAATGTGTTTTATTTTGAATTTTTGCAGATGTTGCGTCAGTTACATGCAGTGTATGGAGAATGGTTTTTGGAAGATTCTAATTGGGATTTTGTGGTTGATAATTTCAAAGGAGCGAGACTATTTTTGTTGAGTGAAGGTTCGACACATGCTGAACTTGTTGCAATGGTTCAAGAAGATTATAACCTGGACATGAGCACATAATCTGTGGAGATAACCTACTTGTTACCAGCTGAAATGATGCAGGCTCCAGACACTCCTCCTATTCATGTTACAAGTGATAGACAAGTTCGAAACTTGCTCGAGATAACCAAAACGCATGGAGTACGGCTTTGTGTATCAAGCCATAGCAAGGTGGAAACAGTTTCAGAGGAAAGGGAAGAAGAGGATGAAGATGATGAAGCTGATGAGTTTTTTGAAAATGATAATGATTTGGTTGAAGATGAGAATCATAATGGGGAAGAGGATGATGGGGAGGAGGATGATGGGGAGAAGGATGTTGATATCTCTATTGTTGATGAAGCAGACGAGAATGGTGAGGATTACAGTGTTTATGGAAAGGTTAAAGATGAGGATTTGGAAGAAGATGATGATATGTGTTTTGAAGAATTCAAAAAGACTTCTGCTATTGAAGGAGAAAGATCGAATGGTAACAATATCTACGTCAACCAGAGTTTTGTTAGCAAGGATGCACTGCTTTCAGAGCTGCGGTTGACATCAGTTAAGCGTAAGTTCTCCTTCAGAATATATAAGTCAACGAAAACTCTCTTTGTGGCAACCTGTAGGATTAGTGGTTGTGGATGGAAGATGAGAGCGAGTGTGAAACATGGAACAAACACGTTTTGGGTAACAAAGTATGTGGAAACACATACATGCTCAGTGGGAGACCGAATCGCTCAGCGGAGACACTGTACTCCGAAGTATGTTGCTAGGCTTTTCATTGATCGTGTTGGAATCATTGATGGGTTGAATCCACAACCTATCACTGATGAAATGAAGAACATGTTTGGCATGACGCTTGATTACACCACTTCATACAGAGCACTGGTATATGCACAAATATTGGTGAGAGGATCAGCAGAAGATGGGTATTCGCGTCTACCATCATATCTCGAGCAAATCTCCTTAGCAAATCCCGGTTCTATCACAGCTATAGAACTTGATTCTAAAAAAAGATTTAAGTATCTATTTCTCTCTTTTGGAGCTTCTATCAGAGGTTTTAAGTATCAGAGAAGGGTCATTGTCGTGGATGGGACTCACCTACATGGGAAGTATGAAGGTACTATGTTAGTTGCAACCGCACAAGATGGGAATTTTCAGATATTTTCATTGGCTTTTGGGATCGTAGATGCTGAAGATGACCCTTCTTGGGAATGGTTTTTCACAAAATTGGCTAGTTGTTTATCTGATGAGCAGCCTCTCGTGATAGTCTCCGACCGGCATGTAGCCATTAAAAGTGCGTGTGACAAGGTGTTTCCTTGGGCAACCCGAGGAATATGTTATTATCACCTTCAAGATAACATTGTCAAAAAGTATAAAGGGAAACATCTCTTGTACTTGGTGAAAGGTGCTGCTTATGCCCATACGGTTTCAGATTTTAACCGGTACATGGCTGAGATACGGAGTGCAAACCCGGACCTTGCAACGTATTTGAAGGATGCCGATGTCACCCTATGGTCAAGGGTTTATTCTCAGGGGGACAGGTACAACATAAAAACAAGCAACATCGCAGAATCTATTAATTCCGCACTGAAGCGAGCTAGAGGATTTCCTATTCAGTTCCTATTAGAGTACATAAGAGAGAAGCTAGGAAAGTTGTTTTGGAAAAGGAGAGATGATGCTTTGAGTCTCCCAAGTCACCATAGTCGCGGTGTTGAATACTTGCTTGTTGTTCGATCGGAGATAGCGGATACGATGAGGGTTCAACCAATTGATGGATGGCGATTCTTTGTGAAAGGTGGCAAAATGGACTGTGTGGTTGATTTGGAACATGGAAAGTGTGATTGTGGTGTTTATGCAGTGGAGAAAATACCTTGCTATCATGCTATAGATGCTGGAATACATGCTGGTTTGCATATCTCCACACTTGTAAGTCCAGTGTACTCAAAGGATTATTTGTTTGCAGGATACTCAGAAAATATATATCCTTGTGTTGGACAACAAGTTGAGGAACGCACATGCTTGCCTCCGGAGGTAAAACGTGGTCCGGGAAGACAGAAGAAATCAAGATGGCAATCCTGGTTGGAGCTATCCAGGATGAGAAGACGCAAACCCAGAAAAAAACACAGGGTTTATAGATGCTCAAATTGCAATGAAACTGGTCATACGAAACCACAATGTAAGGAACCTTTAGACGACTAACTTGAAGGTCGTCCAGAAGACCTTCAAGTAAGTCGTCCAGAGTTTATTCCTCCAGAAGACCTTCAAGTAAGTCGTCCAGAGTTTATTCCTCCAGAAGACCTTCAAGTAAGTCGTCCAGAAGGTTAGTCCTCCAGAAGACCTTCAAGTAAGTCGTCCAGAAGGTTAGTCCTCCAGAAGACCTTGAAGTTAGTCGTGTAGTGTTTATTCTTCCACAAGACCTTAAAGTAATTCGTCTAGAGTTAGGTCGTCCAATATTCTGTTAGGTCGTCCAATATAATGTTAAGTCGTCTAATTGTCATGTATTAAGAATTTGTGTTTAGTCTATGTATTCAGTTAGGTCGTCCAGTATTCTGTTAGGTCGTCCAATATTCTGTTAGGTCGTCCAATATAATGTTAAGTCGTCTAATTGTCATGTATTAAGAATTTGTGTTTAGTCTATGTATTCAGTTAGGTCGTCCAGTATTCTGTTAGGTCGTCCAATATAATGCTAAGTCGTCTAATTACATTAAAAGTTCAAGTACACACAAATCCTAATCTATCATAAATTACAAGTTCAAATACACACAAATCCTAATCTATCATAAATTACAAGTTCAAGTACACACAAATCCTAATTTATCATAAATTACAAGTTCAAATACACACAAATCCTAATCTATCATACATCATATGTTCCAAGGTTTTTTACAATGTCATCGTTTTCTTTCGCATGGTGCTCAGGAAGCTCTTTAAATATATCGATCGCCATCTTATCCCTCATAGTCTTCGCGTTGGGCTTAGCAAAGTCTTTTTGGTTAAATGGCATCCCAAGAGCATGACATTCAATGTACCTCAGAGTGTACACACCACAATCACCAGATCTGGCCTGAGGGATATTGGTTGGTCTCTCATACGTGAATGGCTCCAGTGATAACTGGTCACGTTGAGAAACGGATGCGCACTCAAAAAACAGATAAGGGAGCATCTGGAGAAAAGGCTCCATTATCAGATCCAGTTCTTCAGAGGAGATATGTGAACGAATGCTGTCCCAGACGACTATGTGTCTCTTAGGGATCGATATCCACAGCGCAATCCAATGAGTGTCGCTCTGGTTCACTGGCAAATAGATATCATCAACATCCGTCCCCCAAACCTTGTCTATCCTGCAAAATGATGGTAACTCGCCTGAATAATAAACCCACGCCCCACCAGGAAGTCTTCTTCGTAAACCATAGCCATCGGGCTGCGAATCCTTAAAATCCTGGTAGTTGAATCTCCATTGTTGAGAAAATAGATGATCAAGGAAGCATATTCTCTCGCTCCTGAAAAGGTGTGGCGTCTCCTGGTGCCTTCCTCAAAACATTGATCCAAGCATCCATATGTTGCATATAAAATAATACAAGTTATAAGATACCAGACGACTTACCAGACGACTTACCATAAGTCGTCTGCGTAGAAGACTTACCATAAGTCGTCTGGTAAGTCTTCTACGCAGACGACTTATGGTAAATCGTCTGGTAAGTCGTCTGGTAAGTCATCTATGTAGAAAACTTACCAGACGACTTACTAAGTAATCTACTAATCAGTTTTGTCAGACAACTTACACAATCCTCCAGCCAAGCTAGGGGGTCCGAAGGACGTGATACCACCAAGTCGAACTTGTACGAGGTTTCTTGTCTAGAGTTGTTTTATAATGACTGCAAACACGAAAATCAATTAGTTTTTATAGGGAGAAGCTATTATGCGAAAAACAATCACTTACGGATCAGTTTGCAACCATTCGACGAGCTCCTTCAACTTCTTCATGTCCAGTGGTGCAAAGGGATTGTAGCCTCTAGAAGGCTTTTTCTTGTTTGCAGTATAAGGAGATCTCTGTGAGGCAGCAACTTTCCTGTTTCGCTCAGTCTTTTGACGGACAATTGCCAAAGCAGTTTCCCTCTTGTCCTCATATCTAGCAACCTGCTGATGTTTCTCTGCTGGAGTGAAACTTGTTTTTTTGGCCAATAGAACAAGGCTCTCAGATGCGGACTCATCGTTAAAACTCTCACCAAGAAGTGTTTTATCCTTCTCCCCTTTAACACTCTCATCCAGAGGTGTTTTATCCTTCTCCCCTTTAACACTCTCATCCAGAGGTGTTTTATCCTTCTCCCCATTAACACTTTCACTAACCCCAGGAGAGGCAGTGGGTTGAGAGGATGTGCCTTTAGGTTGAGAGGATGCGCCTTTAGGTTGAGAGGTAGTGGGTTGAGAGGATGTCCCTTTCCCTTGTTTGGTGATACCAACCTTACCAACCTTATTCTCCACTGCTTCCACCCTTTCCGACAATCCTTGATCTCCATAAGGCACGTCCCAAACCCTTCCCTCATGGCATCAAATATGTCCTTGAAATTTCTTTCAAGGTCCTCTTTGGTCATCCCAAGCACAATCGTAGTAACCTCTGGACGAGCCTCTGTGCGAACCTCTTCACCAGCCTCTGCAAACTTCCCTGCACTCTCCTCTGAAGGTGCCCCTTTTTTAGCCTCTGCAGGTGCCTCTTTTTTAGCCTCTTTACGAGCTTTCTTCAGAGGTCTTGGACTCTCTTCTTCTACCAAAACTATGGCTTTCTTCGATGGACTCACAACCACCGGCTTTGTATTGACCCAAGTACCGGTGACTTCCCAGCAATCCATGGTCCACTTCCACGGTCTATGATTAAACATAACTTTAATTATGTTCTCCGCGGGAAGGTCCTCAGCATCAGAGTCCCACTTTGGAAACATTTCACCATAGTCCTTCTCAACAAAGTTCACCACCGTAGTCTGCAGTAAATATAAGATATGAACTTAGATATTTGACGGATTAACTTATAAATAAGTCGTCTGGAAAGTCGTCTGGAAAGTCGCCTGGAAAGTCTTCCTACTGGACGACTTTCCAGACGACTTTCCAGACGACTTAATTTTGGGAGTAAAGGATAGAAGTAAATACCTGTCTGCAGATAGCATCTTTAAAGCATCTGCGTCCTTTGCCACCCATGTAAGCCAGTATCGGTGGAGACGGTCTGTTTGGTATGGGATTACCATAATTAGCAGCCAATTCCGGCAGAGCTGTGTACACCCAGACCTGGAGAACTTGTATAAACCCATCAACAGTGTAACAGCCCGAAATATCTTTGCCCTTCAAAGAGTCCATCAGCACCTTGAACGCGACTCTCCCCCATGGATAGTTCTCAAAACGTTCTTAATCCATCACTAGCCTTGCCAGACTAACCCTTGTGGCGGTTGAATAATTTCTCCCTTCAATGTATCCAGTGAAGATGGCAAGGTACCCGAGCCGCTTGCGATCTTCCCGAGACCACCCTTCGCATCTCGCAAATGTTGCTATTATCTGCTCAGTAGATGGCCCAGCTTCGACATGAACTCCCAACATGTCCCATAAAGAAGCCATCTCCTTTGTAACAGCACACTTCGGTCTCTCAAGGTCCTCTATGTACTCGCAGTTTAGACCAGTGAGGTTTTCAAACTCTAACAGTGAAAACCTCACAGGTTCTGGACCAACTAGACTCCACAGCTCGTACTTCTTCTTTATGTCCAGCTGGAACCCGAGCATGTAGTGCACCAGCCTTGAAGCCCAAGCAAATCTGAGCTCTTTAAACTTGATGAAAACTCCTAACTTTGACTCTTTTAGCTCTTCATATTCGTCACCATGAAGAGCTTTCTTTAAAGCAGCATGCAGTTTCGAACAATCCGTATGATACGAAATAGGTTTCATTGCGGGGGGCTCTTCTCCTAATGTATGTAACCTTCGGGGGAGTTTTGGAATATCTATTTTTTTTTGTCTGCAAAACAATGAAAGACAACCATCTCAAACACACAACCATCAGTATAACATTTTAATTATAAGTCTGGTAGACTTTCCAGACGACATATAATTAAGTCGTCTGGAAAGTCTTCCAGCTGAAGACTTATAATTAAGTCGTCTGGAAGACTTTCTAGACGACTTAATTATAAGTCTTCCAAGACTTCCAGTAGACATTTTTAGAGCATACCTGAAAATTCGGAGAAGCCATAGTCGCCTTCGACACAGCGGTTATAAATCTGCTAAAATAGACAGCCAAAAAGGAATGCGGTGAGAACGGTGGTGAGAACGGTGGACTTAAGAGACAACGTTTTAACTTACCTCGCTAGGATTTACAGACACGCCTTTGACAGAAACGCCGCTAGGGTTTACAGACAAACGCCGCTAGGGTTTACAGACAAACGCCGCTAGGGTTTACAGACAAACGCCGCTAGGGTTTGAAATAGAGGAAGCGGTGGTGAGAAAGGTGGTGAGAATGACGGTGATAACGGCGGTGAGAAAACGGTTGTGAGAATGATGGATTACAGAGAATCGTCGGAAATCGCCTTCGAAATCGCCTCTTTGAGAGAAATGACGTTACAGTTTCTAAATTTCGCGAAACAGTAAACCAAAAAAAAAATCTTATATATGCCCGGTAAAAAATCCGGTTATGTTTAAAAGCACATTGGTAAAATGGTAAAACTAAAGGTTCGGTCCGGTTTGAACGTGCATCAGACGATTTACTAGTAAGTCGTCTGCCGTAAATATTCACCAGACGACTTACTAGTAAGTCGGCCCAGACCCTAAACCCTAAACCCTAAACTAAATTGACTAAATTAACTAACTAACCACTTTATAAAATCAAATTATACTTAAATAGTGTGAACTATACACAGAAATAAACACACCTATGTCAATTTTAAGTTTTTCAAAAAAACATTTATGCTTTCCAAAATCTAACCCTAAGAACACATACAATACTAGAACATATGTTGGGAAAACCTAAATCAAAGAATATAATGACTCACTACTTTCACTCATCTATGTTGAAAACAATTAACTTTTGTTATATCTTAATTTATATCTCTTTAAACATATGTTAATTACATGATTTCAATTTTTTACTTATCAAAATATTTTTTACAAAATTTTTAAATTATTTTTAAGAAATACTATAATAGACGACCTACAAGTAAGTCGTCCAGACGACTTATAATTAAGTCGTCTACACAGAAGACTTGCGGGGGTTAGAAACGGAAACAAAAATCAATTTTTTTGTTTGTTCACAAGGGGCTGGTTGTAATTTCAATAGCCTTTTAGGTTACTTTTGCATTTGATTCAAGTTTGGGTTTACTTTTGCAATTCAAATCAAGTTTTAGGTCAGTTTTGGCAAAAATCCCGTCATTATTATTTGTAAATAGTACTAAATTTTAAATAATTTATTGTGAATTTTTGAGATACTTTTACGTTTTCATATATTTTGTTAATGAGAAATTGGAATGCTGGTCTGGTATATTATTAATGTTATATGTAAATTTTATGTGATCAGTTAATAATATATAACCTAAATTTTGAAATCAGGTATTTTTAGATTTATATTTTCTTTATTTGAAAGTTTTGTGTTCTTTAATATTTTTTCGCTAGTTAATTTTATGTTAAAGTTTCGACTAGTTAATTTTATTTTAAAGTTTCAACTATTTAATTTATATATCGAACTATATTTTGGTATTATTCATTTTGTTTACTAAAAATAATATTGATTTCCTTATTATTTAAAATAATATATTTTTAGATCTTCAAATTTTTAAAATAATAATAAAATAATCATATATAGTTTTTGGTATTTTTAAATAATATGTGGACACTCTTAATGATTTATCGCATCAAAATATATATAGTAAATGGAATTTTCAATATTTTGAATAACATATAACCTAAACTTTAAAAATCACATGTAAAAAATTATATAGTTAAAATTGTTTGAAATTATTGCATTTTAATATTAATTATCATTGTTGTTAGCTATGTTTATGATTATTTTCGAAAATCTATAATATATTAAGTTAAAACTATATAAAATTCTTTATTTTTTTAAGTTTACCATATTTGATATTGATTTATATTTTATTTTGAAATAAACGATTTTGATAATATTTGATATAGCTATTTTAGATCTTATATGGATACCATCAATGACTTATAGCCTCAACTTTTATATAGTATAGAACTTTCTTAGTAATTTATAGCATCAAATTATATATAATAATTGTAATTCGTGAATATTTCATATAACCTAAACTTTAAAGCCACATGTTTAAAATGTATATAGTTAAAATTGTTGGAAACTATTGAATTTTAAAAATTATTATAATTGTTGTTAGTTATTTTTATGATTATTTTCAAAAATCTATAGTATATTAAGTTAAATTATATACAATTTTTTATTGTAAGTTTACCATATTTTATATTGATTTATATTTTATTTGAAATGAACGATTTTAGTAATATTGACATTTTTAAAAATATTAAATTAAAAAGTAATTTGTCATAGAATGAGTGGTTGTTTTAAATTCTTTGTGAACACTCTCAATGGCTTATAGCCTTAACTTTTATATAGTATAGAACACTATTACTGATTAATAGCATCAAATTATGTATACAAAATGTAATTTGTGAATATTTTCATTAGCATATAACCTAAACTTACATGTTTTAAATTTATATAGTTAAAATTGTTGGAAATTATTGCATTTTAATAATAATTATCATTGTTATTAGTTATTTTATGATTATTTTACCATATTTGATATAGAATTATATTATACTTGAAATAAACGATTTTGGTAATGTTTACATTTTTAGATATAGCAAATTAAATAACTTATCATAATATAATTGTTTGTTTAAAATCTTATGTGTTCCCTTTAATAATTTATATCCTCAACTTTTATATAATATAAAACACTCTTAATGATTTATTGCATCAAATTATATGCAGTAGATGTAATTTGTGAATATTTTCAATAGCATATAACCTAAACTTTGAAAACCATATATTTTAAATTTATATAGCTAAAATAATTATCATTGTTGTTAATTATTTTATGATTATTTTCGAAATATATAATATATTAAGTTAAATTATATATATATATATATATATATATATATATATATATATATATTTTGGAATCTTAGCATATTTAATATTGATTTATATTTTATTTTGAAATAAACGATTTTGGTAATATTAATATTTTAAGAAATAGTAAATTAAAAAGTAAATTGTCATATTTTATTTGGTTGTTTAACATCCTAGGTGGACATTCTCAATGGCTTATAGTCTCAACTTTTATATAGTATAAACTAGACTTTCAATTCACCCTACGCACGAGTTTATTTTAATAATTAATTTTATTTTATCTTAATTTAAAATAATAAAAATAGAAATAATTTATATACATTTTCCATGAAATTGTCTAAAATTATATTTATTATTATTTCTATTTAATTTTTACAGAATTATACTCTTTAAATAATTAATATTCAAATATACCTTTGTTTCTATATGCATATGTATCGTTTATTTTATAAATGTATTTATACTGTTTATTAATCATCATTGTTTTAAAAATTATATTGACTATTCGATGCATATTAACTACTATTACAGTTTTATGAATATTTTTCTTATATATTTTTTCAATCTTTATTTAAATGAGATAAGAGATTACTTCATATTCAAAATATCTAAATTTATTTTTAAACTAAAATTTTGCAAAGAAAGTATGATAATTATATACTTTAATGTGTATATATGTATTTAAATAGTCTTATTCACATTTTAGATATATATTTGATATTATAATATTTTTGAATTTAAAAAATATTAAATATTTTTATTAGAAATATGAAAGATAAGTAAATGTAACTAACGGTAAGCAATATTTTTATTAATATGAGTACATATAATTAATAATTTTAGATATTTCTTCTACTTAATTTAGTTACAATATAAATTAATGTCGAGGCTATGATGTTTATTAGTTACTACATATTTTTCCTAATTATTAGAAGTTTGTCATAATTTCATTTTTAGTTGATTAATCAATATTATTAAATAATATAGTCAATAATTGATTAATGTATAAAAGTTATTCTCTATATCTTTCTTTTCTACTTTGCTGAGAATATACTCTAATATCAATATCTTTTACAGATAATTTTAAAATAATTAATTTATTTTGTAAACTTCTTGAGATTATTAGGTTTCATATATTAACATCGTTCTTCAAATATATTTTTTACGACAAAATTCGTGTGATTCATTTTTAGTTATATATGTATTGTTAATTTATTTAACAAAATTTCATAAGTATAAATCCTATCACTTTTATTAGTGAATTAAATTAATGTAGTATGAAGAGTCACCATGTCTTTTTTTTTATTATTATTGATTGTACTTATAGATTATAAAAATCTATAGGTTTGTCTCATAAAAACTTATTTCATTAGTTTAATGAATATTTGGATTATAATTTTCTAAAAATGTTTGTGCCAAAACTAATATAGTAGTGTTATTAGTCAATAAATATGTTGATTTATTTTATTGATAAAAAAGTTTGAAACGCGTAAATAAACGTTTCAAATAAAAATATATGTTAAAAAATGAAATAATCTTACTATCATTTATTTTAATAATTTTTAAAAAATTTATTGTAAGCCCAAAATGAATTGACGTGATTAAAAAAAAACAAAATCAACCATTACTATTTAAGAAACTTGTGTAACCAATTATAAATTTATATGATTTTTATAGCAAATACCAAAATAGAAATAAGAAAATTTTAAGTGCTAATTTTGGGTTGCCTTTCTATTTATTTGATTAGGCTCAATTATGATATTATCTATCTATTTTATTTGATGTATATGCTATTTTTATGTCTTGACATAATTTATGAAAAAAAGTTATCTATTTTATGTAATTTTGAAATGGTTAGCATATATATCTAGTTAGTTATTTTTTTGTATCTTAACTGATAGTTTTTAAGTTTATTTTGATAGATTTGGTTTTTGAATTTTTCATGTTTTTAAAAATATTAAACTCCGGTGCTGATTTAGCATATCTGCTATTTAAGATTATATGTGAATATTTTTTTTTGTAAACTATATGAAAATATTTTTAATAGCGTAAATGTTCTATAGTAGATAACACGTTTGTGGATATAATACTTTTTCTTTTTGAACTCTTTTTATGTCAAGTTTTTGATAAGTTAGTATAAATACCAAACTAACTTTTCAGATAACTTAACATTTGTTAATTTATTTTTGTATTTATTTTTTATTTAACATTTAAATATATGATCATTTGAAAGTATTTTTTTTGGTTTAAAAGAACCTTGATTTCTTTAAAGTTTTGTTCTTTTTGTTATTTAAAATTTTATGTTTAGTTTTCAAATATTTAGTTTATATATCAAGCTAATTATTTAATAAAAATATTCTATTTGTTTACCTTATTCGATTTTTTTTTGTTTTGAGAAATAATTTTTTATATTTATAAAATATGAAATTAAATGATGATAAGGTATATTGCTAATCTTATTTGTAAATTCTATATGAAGATTTTAATTAATATATATCTCATTTTGTTTGAAATCATATGTGCTCTAGATCTATATTTTCTTTAGTATTTGAAATTCTTGTACTCTCTAAAATTTATTTTTTGTTAGTTAATTTTATGTTAGTCTTCCAATAATTTAGTTTCTATATCAAATTTATTTCTTAGATGATTTTGTAAGATTTATATGTTAATTTTTGAAAATATATTATATATTAAGCTAAAATATATAAAATGGTTTTACTTTTTTTAAGTTTACCATGTTTTTTATATTTTATTTTATTTTAAAATAAACAATTTTGGAAAATAGAGTTACCTAGTTGTTATTCAGATGGATATGTATTTACATAGTCTTAATAGAGTGTGTCTTATGTTGCTGACAAAAAAAACGATTTTGGAACTTTTGATAGTTTTAAAAATAGCAAATTGAAATGCCGATTTGTCATTATATAATTAGTGTTTTAATCATATGTGAACGCTCTCAATGACATATAGCCGCAAGTTTCATATGGTATAGAAACATAATAAATAAATTTGTGATTTAACATATTTTCTTGGTTCTTTAAAATAATATTTGAACAATTTCAATGATTTTTAACATCAACTTATGTAGTATATCCTATTTCAAATAGCATATAAACTAAAAAAATCAAATGTTTTAAATTTATATAGTTATAATTGTTACATTTAAGTTAATTAATATATTTGTAAGATCTTTCATGTTATTTTTTTAAACTATACTATATATTAAGTTAAATTATATATAATGTTTTTATTTTTTAAAGTTTACCATATTTGATATTGATTTGTATTATACTGTATGCTGAGTGAACTAAATTAAAAACTTGTAAGAAGATACCGTGTAACTTCTTTTGTTATTGATAACCAAGAAGTTCTTAATCATATAGATTAAACCAGCGTTCAGATATGACCCATAGCACCCTAGACAGTTAGTTGGTATGAATGCTTGGATTGTTTTCCCCTAATATTTAGTGTTTATTAAAGTTTAGATTGATAATAACTAAAATAATAAAGATTAAACCAGTGTTCAAATATGACCCATAGCACCCTAGATAGTTAGTTGGTATGAATGCTTGGATTGTTTTTCCCTAATATTTAGTGTTTATTAAATTTAGATTGATAATAACTAAAATAATAAAACTTTTGTACCTTTTGATCAATAAAAAACAACTCAAAACCCTTGAACAAAAAAAAAAGAAACAACTCAAAACCTATAAGCAAGTCACCATTTTGTGCTTTCCAAAAATTTCATTCTTATTAAAATATTTTCTAAGGTCATCGAAATTCAAAGAAGAAGCTAAAGCAACCATTGTTAAAATCTATGTTTTTCAATATCTCTCTCTCTTTCTCAAAATAAATCTTGAAAAGTCTTAGAAATTTAGACATTATTTATAGTCACACCAATACTTTATATAGTAGAAAATTTCTTATTGACTTTACATATATTAAGTTAATTTCCTTTTTAGATGTTTTTGTTATTTTAACTATTTTAATATTATTTTTCATTTTATTTTGGTACATAAGACTATCAAAATCCTATTTTCCAATAAAATGATTTTGGATTGGCTATATCCATGACAAATATACGCATATGTCTAGTAAATCATAAAGCTTCTTCCATTAAAGATACATTCTTTATAAATTTACTTTATTTGATAAAATTTCTATTTATGTTTAAGTAACTAAATTTTGGAAAGATTACATTTTACAACTAATATAAACTTATTAGCTTAATTTATTAGATAATAGATTTTATTTTATAAAAAAACTATTTTTTGAAAATTTTGACATTTTAACAAATAGAAAATTAAGACTGTGATGTGTCATAATATATTTGGAAACATTGACATTTTTACAATTTAAAAAATAATGATTTGTCATAATATTTGGACATTCTCAATAATTTACGACATCAACTTCTATAATATAGATTTATGAATATTTTCAATAGAATATAACCTAAACCTTAATAATCATTATATAGTTATAATTTTTTTAAATTCTTTATTTTTAAGTTAAATTATTATATTTGAAAGATATTTTATGTTAATTTTCGAAATATATCATAAATTAAGTTAATAATGTTTTTACTTTTGTAAGTTTACCATATTTGATTCTTGCAATTTTCAGTAAATTATTATATTTGAAAGATATTTTATGCTAATTTTCGAAAATACATTATAAATTAAGTTAATTTATTTATAATGTTTTTCCTTTTCTATGTTTACCATATTTGATAAATTTGTTTTGTTAGATTAATCTATATATATATATATCATATTAATTTCATTTTTAATATTTTTTTTAAATATTAATATTTTTAGAAATAATAAATTAAATTGATTATTTGTCATAATACGATTGGTGGACTTAAATCATATGTGGACGCTCTTAATAGTTTATAGCCTCAAGTTTTTTCCGCCAAAATCGCAAAACAGTATTTTCCCGTTAAAACCACAAAATCGAATTTCCTGCCAAAACTGCAAAATCGTATTTTCCTGTCAAAACTACAAAATCGAGTTTTCCCGCCAAAACCGCAAAATCGTATTTTCCTGCCAAAACTACAAAATCGAGTTTTCCCGCCAAAACCGCAAAATCGAGTTTTTCCGCCAAATCTGCAAAATTGAGTTTCCCGTCAAAATCGCAAAATAGTACTTTCCCGCCAAAACTGCAAAATCGAGTTTTCCTACCAAAACTGCAAAATTGATTTTTTCTCGTCAAAACCGTAAAAATCAAGTTTCTCGCCAAAACCACAAAATTGAGTTTTCTTGCCAAAACCGTAAAATCGAGTTTTTCCGCAAAAACCGCAAAATCAAGTTCTTCAGTCAAACCCGCAAAATCGAGTTTTCCTGCCAAACCCGTAAAATCAAGTTTTCCTACCAAACCCGCAAAATCAAGTTTTCCCGTCAAAATTGCAAAATTGAGTTTTTCTGCCAAACCTACAAAATCAAATTTCCCGCCGAAACCTTAAATTATCTTTTCCCGCCAAAACCTTAAATTGTCTTTTCCCGCCAAAACTTTAAATTGTGTTATTCCGTCAAAACTGTAAAATCGGGCTTTCCCATCAAAAAGAAAAATTGGGTTTTCCATTTGTACCTCAAAACCAAGTTTTTCCAAAATCTAATCAATATTTTTATTAGAATTACCCTAAGATAAACTTAAAACAGTTTTTGTCCCAAAAATAACACTTAAAGAGAATAATGACTAAAATAAACTTTATTAAAAGGTGTAAATATATATTTATACTCATTGGGTTAACTAATCTAGACTTAGGGTTTAGAGTTATGGGGTGGAGTTTTGGAGGTAAGGTCTAAAACCTTTTTTTTTTAATATTTTTTTTAAATGTTTTTTTTTAAAAGTTTATTTTGGTCATTTTAAGGTATATTTTTGTGAGAAAAATTTCAAAAATGTCTATTTGAGAGATTTGCCATATTTTTATTTTTAATCCTTAAAATAATATTTTTTGATAATAACAATTTAGACTATAATATTATTTAAGGGTAAACCACTAAAACCATTAACCCATTAATTTAGATGAGTTACGGGTTAACCCAATTCATTTGTCAAATTGATTGGGTTAACCTATAACCATATAAGCTTAAAACCATTTGGATATGGTTTATTTTGGGTTGGTTTACCCATCTTGACACCCCTAGTTAGAATCATAACAATAACATTAACTATACCAAATTTAAACCACATTAGAGTTTCAGAAATAAATATTATGGACAAGTTTAATGTTTTGAAAAATTAAAACAATGCAACTAAACAACTCATAAATTAGAACAATAATTAAAGTAACATAAAAATACACAAAAGATAAAAACTAAAACTAATAAACTATTACCCAAATTATTATAACTTCGTTTTTTATAAATATTCATATTTTGTGCGGTTGATTCACCTAGTAGTTAATAAATCTAAATTAGAAAAATAAGCATTTAATTTTCCAACTAATAACAAATAACAATTTTATAATGAGAAAATTGGAAATATAGTTTCAAAACTCAATATTATTGTCCTAATGGGATAATTTTAATCTAATGTTTCTCATTTAATATATAGGGGATATTATGAAAATCCAATTTAGCTCTTGATTTAAATCTGAACAATAGAAATAAAAATAAAATTAATTGTCTTAGAAAAAAGTTTGAAAATAAAACCAACCAAAAATAAAAAGTTCTAAACCCTTTTGACCTAATCCTAATTACTTCGGTTCTCTATACCATTTCCGAGGGCGTCTGGTCCTCCAAAGATCAATGTTGAGGTGATTGTGGAGCACATGTTCTTCATCATCATCTACCCCGACTAAACCCAGAAAGTTTCAAATCTTATCTTTCTATATCTTCTTGTTTGGTTATTTGCGATGTGTTGTTGTTTGGGTACCTGTTAGAGTTATTACAAACTTTTCGAAAGAGAGAAAAGATTTCAGTGTATTAAGATACTGAAAGAGACAATTCTTGTTTCTGTAATTGTTCTGTTCTATTGGATTCGTGATTTTGAGTTGCCTAAGAGCATTGAAATTTGGTGGTTTGAGGAGACAACCTTAAACCTCTCTGTCTAATCTGAATAAGTTGATAAAAATCTGTGTTTAGAGATTCAAAGTTAGTGCCTTTTACTCATTGATTGAGTGTATCATGGATGCAGATGGCTAGATGGGATCAGATATTCTCCCTACCAGTGCAAAACCCAACTTTGCCAGAGTTTTCTTCTGGGGATCTTGTTTGGTCCAAGGTGGAAGGTTACCGAGACAATATTGATAGATTAGCCCTCATCCCCTACACGAGGGTTGATGATTTTGTAAGAGGTGAATCCTCCAATAAAGATTGCCCCACCAGTTTCCATGTTGAAGCTAGACGACGGAAGGCCAAAGAGCAAAAATATAAGCCCAAAGTTGATGGCATCTTGGAGTATATCCTCTATTGGTGTTCCTTTGGACCAGATGACAACAGGAAAGGCGGAGCTGTACGGCCATGTAGGAGCACATATGTTCCCAAAAAGAACAATGCAGGCCGGCCTAATTCCAAAAGAGGCTGCAGGTGTCACTTCATTGTGAAACGCTTGATTGCAGAACCAACGGTGGCTTTAATTATTTATAACCATGACAAGCATGTAGATGATAAAGGGTTGCCATGCCATGGTCCACAAGACAAAAAGGCCGCTGGAACAAGAGCCATGTTTGCTCCCTATATATCAGAAGATCTTAGGTTACGTGTCTTGTCTTTGCTCTATGTTGGTGTCTCTGTGGAGACCATTATGCAAAGGCATAATGAATCTGTGGAAAAACAGGGTGGTCCAAGTAATAGAGATGATTTGCTAACCCATAGATATGTTCGAAGGCTTGAGAGGAGTATTAGACGTTCCACGTATGAGCTGGATGAGGATGACGACGTTAGTATCAGTATGTGGGTTGAAACTCATCAGAGCCATGTGTTTTTCTACGAGGGGTTCTCTGACACACACCCTTTTTCATTGGGTATTCAAACTGAGTGGCAGTTGCAACAGATGATTCGATTTGGGAACTGTAGGCTTTTGGCTTCAGATTCTAGGTTTGGGACAAATAAACTGAAGGTCAGTTTCTTACAGTTTGCATCACTCTCTGTAATTTTTTGTAAAAAAAATATATTATCAGGATGATTCTCAGTTCTATGTGCTTGGTTTAAATTTCAGTATCCTATCCATAGTCTTGTTGTGTTCGACTCCGAGAACAAGGCTATTCCAGTAGCTTGGATAATTGCACCGCGGGTATCAAGTGGAGATTCGTATAGATGGATGAGAGCTCTTTGTAACCGAGTCCATGCCAAGGATCCCTTGTGGAAGGTGGCTGGGTTCATAGTTGATGACCCTTTTGCTGACATAGCAACTATCAGGTTGGTTGCTTCAAAGACCTTTTTTTTTTAAAAAATAATTAAAACACGCATTTTGAAGAGTTTACCACACCAAAGCGTTTAGCTTTGAATGCAGATAATTACTAAGTACATAACCAGATATCGGCATATTGAATGAAGCTGCCATTTGGTAATTTCAATTCAATTGTGGAGCACTATTTAGACAGATTGACTTGGATCATACAACAATAGGTCTTGAATCCTTGGTTGCACTGGCTACGTGCAGAACGCTTGACATGGTTAAATTTTAGGTTTCATCATCATATACTGTTCTCTTCGTGAATAAGAAATTTAATGAAAGCATAGATTTCATACATGGAAACATATTGTCAACCCTCAGTATTATATTATCTGATGCTGTTGCTTTCAATGTTCCCAGGGATGTGTTTCAGTGTCCGGTCTTGTTTTCGTTTTGGCGTGTTCGCCATGCCTGGCATAAGAACATAATCAAGAGATGTCCAGAAACAGAGACTCGTGTCGAGATATCAAGACATCTGGGGCAGGCTGTTGATAAAATCTGTAAAAGGCAAGGAACATCCACATTGTTTGAAGGTTTCATGGAGCATTTTGTTAATAATCCGGAGTTTGTAGAGTACTTCAGAGCTGTTTGGTTTCCCAGAATAGGTTATTTTTCAAATCTCTCCCCCTCTCTATCTCTTTTTGTATTGTTTTGCTTACAATTTACCTGCAAGGTTCTTAGACCGAACGTATCAAATGTTTATATGTAAATGACATCAAGTCATCGCAAGAATTGACTGTTTTCTTCCCAATCTGTAATAGGAGCTTGGACAAGTGCTTTAGAGACTCTTCCCCTGGCAAGCCAAGAGATATGTGCAGCGATGGAGCTTTACCACTATCAGATGAAGTGCAGGCTCTTAAATGAGAGAGACTCTGAAGTTTATCAACGTACTGATTGGTTGGTCGATAAGTTAGGAACGAAAGTACATTCTTACTTCTGGCTTGATGAATATACTGGAAAAGATAATTTTGCCAGGTACTGGAGAGAGGAATGGGTGAGCGGTTTGACTTCTTTCCGGAAAGCATTGAGTATACCAGATTCTGATGTTGTTATCTCTGGTATGTCTGCAAAAGTAACAGATAAATGTGATGGCGACGAAGTTCATGTTGTGTGGAGTCCAAGTTCACAGTTTGGGGTTTGCAGTTGCAGCTGGGCAGAAAAAGGTTACATATGTCAGCACATGATCAAATTTGCACAAGTCTTTCATGGAAACCGGACTGTTAGACAATCTGCGAGCCTTCTACAGTATTATCAGACCTTGGTTGATCTGCTTCACTTACCACCTCGCGATTCCTTGTTTCGTGATTATGCAGTTTCTTTAGCCGTCTCTGTTGAAAAGCAAATCAATGCGCTTGGCGATATGCAAAAGAGCAATGCTCTGCAGAAAGAAGAACCATCTAATGATAAATCTGGTGAAGTTGATACCAATTTAGATGGAGAGCTGATAAAAATGCCAATGAGTAGGGATAGAGATAGAGCCTGCTCCGGTTCTGAGATGGAAATCGATGTTACCTCTACCGTGCAGAATGAGACAGACATCCCGATCGAGAATCATGAAAGAGGTGCAAAAAGGTTGAAACTTTGCAACACCCGAGCAAGAGATGATGGTAAGTAACTGAGCCAGGATTGTAGCCAGAGTTTCCAAGACATGACTGACCATTCCAATTTTGAGCATACACAAACTGCTTCACTCAAGAAACTTAAATTTTGCTGGCTCCCACAAAGAGGAAACTGAATAAAAACCCGAGACATTGCATCTAATCTACAAAGTGATTGCGACATCCCAAGTACGTTTGCTTTGGTCTGAAAGCAACAGCTCTGAAGTAACCCGGTGAATGTTTTGTACTGTCAATCAATCTGTTTCATGTTTTTCTAGACTTGGTGACAGACTATGATTATTCATGGACAAAGTTTAGCTGGCTAGTAATGGAAAATAGGCTGATTCTCCAACTAATTACGATCAGCAATTTTCCAGTTAATAATGATAAAAGCTAATGTTTCTTGTTGATTCTTTAGACGTTGATATATTAGTTTTAAATTTATGCAATTAACTATAACTTGGAAAGTTATCACATGCAAGCGGAGGTATGCAAGCGACAGTTGAATAATAAAAGGAAAAAAATTTGTTTTAGACTAAAAAAACACTCTCTTAGTCCTAATAGGATAAAAGGTAATTAACTCACACGACTTTCTCGAAGGCCCTAAAAGGTAATAACCCATTGAATCTGGTGAGGCTGATTTCAGGTATGATATATGTGGCTAAACAGTTCGACTCTGACTATCATCGCTTGCCTTCTCAGATTTGTCAAAGGTTCCTATGGCTTTAGTCTTTAGTCTAATCCCTTCACCTGTGAAGATCTAGATTCGGCCATATAGTTTAGCGAACTGTGCTCTATTGTTTCGTTTGGTCTTTAGTGTTTTGCCGGATCTTATTATGTTCAAACGTGTATTCTCGTTTTGAGGTCTTTGTGAGTGGCTCTTAGCATCTTGTAGCAACGGGTTATGTCTCAAGTCTGAAATGTGGTGTTCGTTTGGTGGTTCCTTGCTACTAATCCGTGATGATCCTGGATTCCTTCTTTTGTGGAGTGTTGCTGCTTGGCTCTTGGTTTGTGTAGCTCTCGTTGCTTGCCTCAATCTCAATGTCTTTGGTGGCTTATATGGTTTTGAAGTGTTTCAGTGCGGCTAAGATCTTCGCATGGCTTCGTTGATGGTTTATTCATGTTTTTGGTGATAGGGTTCTGGCTGCTTGCTTTGTCTATCTCTGTTTATTTCTTTAATGGCTTATTTGATTAGAGGTGAAGTTTCGTTTTTATATTTATGTCTTAAGTTAGTTTTCTTCTAGCTCCGGTTTTACAAACACTTTACATTAAACAAAACTAAACCATTACCATTCTCAATAAGCACGTCCTTGAGTGCGATTTTTTCACCCAGCTGAGAGGTTGATTGTTTTCAGTTTTTAAATTAGTTTTTGATTTTTGTTTTTCAAAATCCTTTTTTAACCATTCAAGCTCTGATTCCCTAAAAATTAGGAAAACTAGTTTTGCAAAAAACTTTTTTTACAACCAATCAAGATTTTAAGAAAAAATCTTTCCTATAAACTAGAGAAACCGGTTTTTATATGTTTTGACCAAATTTCAAAGAAAAACCAAAATCCATGTTTTGGTGTTGTAAAGCGTACGATTAGTTTTCATATATATATATATATATATATATATATATATATTATTTTTTTCTTTTCCTTTTTTTTTGTAAATATCAGTATAATATACATATATGTACATACTTCCTAATTTTTTGTTTAAGTAATTTTATTTTATTATTTATATTTTTAGTATGGACTATTTTATTAGTTTCCCCTTTAAAAAGTAATATGAAATAATTTATTTGTGTTTCATATCTGTAAAATAAACTTACATAACTAATTAAATTCTATAATTATAATTATTGAATCATTTTATTAATTAGCAGATACATCAAAAATAACTAAAAATATAAAAATATAAATAATCTATTAATACAATGTAATATATTAATTTTGAAAAAGAAGTTTGCCATTCAAGATTAAAGTAAATATTTTTTAAACTTTTATTTACGTATTTTTTTACTAATTATACTTAATTTAAGATTTTCTTTTGTAGTATAATATTAAAAAATACAATAATTTTTTTATAGACACAATTAATATATTTTATTTAATCTTAAATAACAAGTAATATTTTAATATATTTAATGATAAAATATAAAATTTACAAATTTATAAGTAACTTTTTATTAATTTAAAATTAAAAATCAGAATCAAGAGTTTAAATGGAAAATACGAAAAACAAAAATAAAATATGAAAACCACTTATGTGTTAACTATTTGTAGATTTAACAATGAAAATAGTTTGATTTATTTAATAGTATATTTAAAATATTTTATTGATATCTTTGTTTTATTATTTTAAAATAAATTACTATTATTCTTTAGAAAACTTAGATGATACATAAAAATCTAAAATAAAAATCTAAAATTTAAAAACTAAAACCAAAATCTAAAAACTAAAACTAAAATCTAAAAATTAAAAACCAAAATTTAAAACAAAAAAATTAAATCTAAAAACTAAAAACTAGTGAAACAATCAGAGCCTATCATTTTACCTTAGAGTAGCGATAAAGATATCAACACGGGAGATATATTATAGTTTAAAGTTGTGATACCTTTGCAAACTGGAAGCGATGTTTATTGAGAGAACACAAAACAAATGGTGATCTTTGATACAAATAATCAAGAAGACAAAGGGAGATTAACTCCGTATTCTCACTACCCCCTTTCTATTCTTATTACCATTTTATCTTTAAACTCCCCAAAGTAGTCTTCATTTATTTCTTTAATTAAATAAATCAACCATAATTCAACTACCTACATGACTCGCATGACAACCTTAACCAATAAGATTTCCATTGGTCCACATGTCTTCTTCCTCGTGCTCCCTCCTCTTCCTCAACCTCCATAGACGATTTTGAAGCTTCCAAAAACAAGTAATTCTTGCTCGTTTTCGTTGATTTGTTTTTTTGTAAAATAACATTTAAACGTCGTGTGTATCATGGGTAATGTATGAAATGTACGATTTGATGATAATTTGAGAGATTAAAAACAAATTTAAAAACCGTGTTTATATATTTCGGGTATATTGTATGTCCGTTTTTGATGATTTTTTGCTGAAATATTATTAAAAACAAGTGTATTTCAGCTAGTGTTAAAAAGGAAGATCTAATGAAAATTATAAGAGATTAAAAACAATTTTGAAAACTGTGTTTATAGTTTTTGGGTATATTTTATGTCCGTTTTGATGATTTTCTGTGTGTAATTTCATTTAAGATGAATTATACATCATGAGTAATGTAAAATCTTAACAATATCGTCTTAAAAGCGGATTAATTAGTGCAAGGATAAGTTTTGCGTATTACTTAGATAACTAGTTTTGCTAAGGCAATATAGGTTTACTGGAATTACGAATATTACTATATCTACAATTCGACTAGTATTACTATGTAAAATACTGAAATAAATTAGTATTAATAAGAAAATATTGTACGGTGTGAGAACTAATTCTAAGCATCTTAATAATTATAATTCTAATAATATTTCATTTATTCAGGAAAATGAAAAATTTTCTTTGGACAATCATTTGGTTTGATTATGGGGGATATTATACGAAGGATGTGGCTGAAATAAAATGAATATTGGGAGATGGAGAAGGAGAAGATGAAATTCACACGATTGTGTTGAAGAAATTAGTGGAGGAGATCACTTACCCTGGTTTGGTTGAGCGTATTTGCAGAAAGATAAAGGTATATGAGTCTAAGGTGGAAATGAAGATTAGTTACTTTCCAATGGTATTGTATTCGTACAAGCCATCATACATCTGGAATGAAGAAGACATTTTTTGTTATCTACTGCAAAGTAAATCATGAGAAGCTTAGAAGTGTTCTACATGTGGAGTTCATCAATGAAGAAGTGCAACTTTCAGAAGAGGATGATGAAAATGATGTCTATGTCGGTCTATCTGATAGAGAGGCTATAGAGGCTGGTGTTGAAGAAGGTAGTGAGAATGATGAAATTGATGTCTATGTCGGTCTATTCGATAGAGAGACTATAGATGCTGGTGATGAAGATAATCTTGGTGGTGTGCTTACTTTTCACGAAGACATTGAGATGCATGATTGTAGGTGGTGGAATGCTCCTCTCTGCAAGGTCCACTGAACAAGAGGGCTTGGCCCAAATAAGTTCCAGCGTGGCGAGAGGACGACCCCGCGATTAGCGCCTAAGCGAGCATTAGCTCGGATAACCCCCGCAGTTAACCGAGTTGATGATCACTTAAGAAAAGGGCGGGACTTGCCTTAGCGGGCCGACCATGGCCCATTTGGCGAAGGCCCGCCACGCCAGCAAACAACTCGCTGGGCCGGAAGGCGCTATAAAAGAAAGATGGAAGGGAACAAGCAAGGGGGAGAAAAATCACTCTTACTCACAAGGCGGCTAGAACTAGGGTTTTCACTCTTGTACTCTCGATTCCGACTTGTACTCTTTCGGATCTATACGGACGGCTTAGCTCTCCGAGCATCGCCGTTTCGCCTCTTGTTTCCCTATTTGTAACCAACTTTCTTGTCAATCAAATCAATCTTCCACTCATAAATAGTAAAAAACGCCTTCGGAATAACCCACCGACGAGTCTCGTCCACTCATTCACTGAAAAGATCGAACTCGGTTCAAACAGTTGGCGCCCACCGTGGGGTAAACGAAGTAGCGTCAACACTAGGATGAGTCCCAGTAACGATTCGACCTCCGGCGACGAGGCGAACGCTGTAGGTCCGACCCCCGACATCGCCGCGCCGCTCGCTCCGACCTTCATCGACTCTGTCATGGAGCGCCTTGCTCGCCAAGACGAAGCCCAAAAGACGACGAACGAGCAACTAGCAGCTATCGCCGCCATACTCGCCAACCCGACAACGGCGGAGAGCACTTGTCGACGGCCCGACGATTTCTTTTCAACACAAACCCTACCCCAACTCCGGCGAACCAAAACATCCCGACCGCGATAGCGGACGACTCCGCGCCTCTAAGGAACGGTACGGATCTACAAACCGTCCAGGAAATCGCCGCGCTCAAGCAAGCTCTTCTCGATATAAACTCGAAGATTCACGGAGTTACGACCTCCGCCCCACTCATTGAGAGTGTCCTCGTGGACACTCTCCGGATTCCGTTCACCGGCAAGATAGCCGACGTCAGACTTCGCAAAATGGACAAGTTCCGCTTGCCGACCTACGACGGGCTATCAGATCCAACGGCGCACATCACGTCCTTCAACATCGCCATGAGGCGACATAACTTCCCCGACGGAGAACGAGACGCCGCTTATTGCCAACTCTTCGTCGAAAGCCTCGCCGGCGTGGCCCTCACTTGGTTCACCAACCTCCCGGAGAACTCCGTCGACAGCTTCTACGACCTATCGTCCATGTTCTTAAAAAACTACATAATGTTCACACGCGAAGAAGCTACCGCATCCGACCTTTGGAACTTGGCCCAAGCACAAGGACAAAGCCTCCGCAGCTTCATGGAGAAATTCAAAGGGATTGTTTCGAAGGTCAAAGTCCCGGATAGCATCGCCGTCGATGCCCTCATGAATACCCTGTACGTGCATTCAAAGTTCCAAGACGACCTCTATCGCCATCCGACTAAGTCACTCTCTGACGCCATAGCTCGGTCCAACAACTTTATCCGCATGGAAGAAGATACTAAAGCAATCATCAGCAAACAAAACGCTACGAAACAAGCATCATCCAAGAGCAGCGATGCTCGTACAGAGCCACGGCAACACACCTCTGGTGATAAACAAAACGCAAAGAAGAGTTTCGTCTACGTAGTTGACAAGGACGACCTCTCAGGCTCAAACGTCGTGGTTCGAGCAAAAGGATGGAACCACAGGGAAAAGGCAGACGATGACGAGCAAAAGCCACCAGGCCCGTCCGAAGAATCAGGATCGAAACCGGAGGAACCAGATAAATATTGCTCCTACCACAAAAGCAAGAAGCACAACACGAAGGAATGCAAAGTACAGTACGAACATTTCCTCTCGTCTATAGCCAGTGGCAAGCTTGGCATCGAGCCTCCCAAATCCAAATCGAAGGAGAACAATTGGAGTAAGAACAAAGAGAAAAGAATCCAGAAGACGAAAGGTAAAACTCCGCAAGCCGAACTTAAGACGACGTCAGCGCAAACCGCCGCGATCACACAGGAGAAAGACGACTCCTCCGCTGAGAAGGACAACCGACGCCGAGTCGAGGTGATACTCGCGCGTCCCGAGCGATCAACCAACGATGCTAGCTCGTCCCCGACTGCTCAACAATTACTCAACCCGCAACGAACCAGCGACGAGATCGACGACTCCGATCTACGACACAAGCTTAAACGTAAAAAAACTGAAGTCAGCGGAATCTCTTTCGACCACGCGAGCCCATCTCCAACCGATCTTAGATCCACCATTAACGACCTCAAAGCGAGGAAAGAGGATCTCCTTTGCAGCGACCTCCGCAACACCCTCAATTCGAGGAAAGAGGATCTCCGGATCAAGCTTAATCAAACGAAGAATTCCGATCTACAACGACAATTAGAAATAGGGGCTGTTGAGGAAACGACGAGCCAAGAACTCACATTACCGAGCTCCGACCTGCGAGACAAAATTTGTCGTAGACGCATAAACGTGATAATGGGCGGTTCCCCCCCTTGCGGAGAATCAGTCCGCTCGATCAACAACCATCAAAGGCAGCCTAGAAACTCCCAGCGTTGGCCAACAAAGCCCGAGAATGATCCAACGATCACTTTCTCAGCTGAGGACGCCGTTGGGGTGAGTATGCCTCATAACGACCCGTTGCTCATTGAGCTTGGTATCGGAGCCTGCGACGTCACCAAGGTCCTGGTTGACACATGAAGCTCGGTTGACCTCGTTTTCCTCAAAACGCTCGAGAAAATGTAAATCGACTTAAGTTTACTCAAGCCATCAAATCGGTCACTAACCGGTTTCAATGGAGTCTCCGAAGAAATGATTGGGACGATCCGACTCCCGGTCTTTGCCGAAGGGGTCACCCGGACGGTCAAGTTCTCCGTGGTCGGAACCGACGCTCCCTACCATGCGATCCTGGGAACTCCGTGGCTGCATTCAATGAAAGCGATTTCCTCGACCTATCACCAGTGCGTCAAGTTTCCGGGCAATGATGGACACATCCGGACGATCCACGGCGACCAACAAGCAGCCCGCGATCTTCTTGTCGCTAACGTTAAACTCCAACGACAGCCACCGAGGGTGAACGCCGTTGCCAAGCCACTCAACAAGGTATTCCCACAAAAAGACGAGGTCATTGAAATCCAGATTGATAAGGACGACCCATCGAAGGTCGTGCGTATCAGAGCCCTCATCTCAGACGAGATACAGCAGACGATCATCGCATTCCTTAAAGAGAACGTCTCGACATTCGCATGGACGACCTCCGATATGAAGGGCATAGATTCAAAGATCACGTCGCACGAGCTTAACGTCGACCCAACTTTCAAGCCAATACGGCAGAAGCGACGTAAGCTCGGACCTGAACGATCCAAAGTCGTCAACGAGGAAGTCGATCGTCTGCTCGCAGCAGGTTCCATTTCTGAGGTACGATATCCCGACTGGCTCGCCAATCCGGTGGTCGTAAAGAAGAAGAACAGAAAGTGGCGCGTCTGCGTAGATTTCACAGACTTGAACAAAGCATGCCCAAAAGACAGTTTTCCTCTACCGAACATAGATAGATTGGTAGAGTCAACCGCATGAAACGAGCTTCTGTCGTTCATGGGTGCTTTCTCTGGATACAACCAGATATCAATACACCCGAATGATCGCGAAAAAACCGCGTTCATAACTGACAGGGGGACTTTCGCCTACAACGTAATGCCATTTGGACTCAAAAACGCCGGCGCGACCTACCAACGTCTAGTCAACCGTATGTTCGCTGAAAAGTTGGGCGAGACGATGGAAGTCTACATAGACGACATGATGGTTAAGTCTCGCCGAGCTAACGATCACCCGCACCCCCTACGCGCATGCTTCGAAACACTAAACAACTACGGCATGAAACTCAACCCCGCCAAATGCACGTTTGGGGTCCAATCATGCGAATTCCTCAGACACATAGTTACACAGCGAGGAATCGAAGCTAACCCGAAACAGATCTCAGCGATCCTCGATCTCCCGAGCCCAAAGAACAGCCGCGAGGTTCAAAGACTAACATGACGCATCGCAGCGTTAAACCGATTCATCTCCTGCTCGACGGACAAGTGCCTCCCTTTTTACGAGCTCTTGTGGGGAAACAAGCGCTTTATCTGGGATGATAAGTGCGAAGAGGCTTTCGCTCAACTCAAGGTCTACCTGACTACACCGCCAGTTCTAGCAAAACCAGAAGCCGGCGACACCCTTTACTTGTACATCGCGGTCTCCCAGACAGCGGTCAGTAGCGTCCTAATCAAAGAAGACCGCGGTGAGCAAAACCCCGTATTCTATACGAGCAAGCAAAACGACCCAGCGGGCAACCGTCCAGGAGGGCAGCGTGGACCAACCCTATTGTTCAAACGGACCAAATGACTAGATCCGCCCCGACTCAAGCCATAACTCGGTGACAGATCTGGGGGACTTACTGTAGGTGGTGGAATGCTCCTCTCTGTAAGGCCCACTGAACAAGAGGGCTTGGCCCAAATAAGCTCCAGCGTGGCGAGAGGACGACCCCGCGATTAGCGCCTAAGCGAGCATTAGCTCGGATAACCCCCGCAGTTAACCGAGTTAATGATCACTTAAGAAAAGGGCGGGACTTGCCTTAGCGGGCCGACCATGGCCCATTTGGCGAAGGCCCGCCACGCCAGCAAACAACTCGCTGGGCCGGAAGGCGCTATAAAAGAAAGATGGAAGGGAACAAGCAAGGGGGAGAAAAATCACTCTTACTCACAAGGCGGCTAGAACTAGGGTTTTCACTCTTGTACTCTCGATTCCGACTTGTACTCTTTCGGATCTATACGGACGGCTTAGCTCTCCGAGCATCGCCGTTTCGCCTCTTGTTTCCCTATTTGTAACCAACTTTCTTGTCAATCAAATCAATCTTCCACTCATAAATAGTAAAAAACGCCTTCGGAATAACCCACCGACGAGTCCCGTCCACTCATTCACTGAAAAGACCGAACTCGGTTCAAACAATGATGGTGTCAATCAGGCACGGGATGATGGTATGAATTTGGTTATATAGATCAAGAATTTATAACCAAGGAGGCAGCAAAAATTCTTATTCAGACAACTTCTTATCAAAAATGTTTTGAGTTTGATATAATGAAGTTGGATACCAAGAGATATGTGGTTAAATTCCGAGGAGCCAAAGATGGCTGCAAATGGCTTGTCCGAGTTGCAATGTTAAAGAGTTCAGATATTTGGATGGTTAGAAATTACATCAAATAACATACATGTTTTGTTGTTACAGGAACACTACCTGATAGAGAGGCTAATGATATTGAAGTTATTGGTGGTATGCTCACTTTTCACGAAGACATTGAGAAACATGAGAATGTCACCAAAAGAGATGAACATGTGTTTGGAGATACATAAGTAGGACCACCTGATGACTATCAGCCACGAGATGATGGTATGTATTTGGTTTTAGGTCAAGAATTTACCACCAAGGAGGCAACAAAAAATCATATTCAGATCGCTTCACATCAAAAGTGTTTTGAGTTTGATATAATTAAGTCTGAATACTAAGAGATTTGTGATTAAATGCCAAGGAGCCAAAGAAAGTTGTAAGTGGTTTATGCGAGTTGCAAAGTTACAAAATTCAAATCTTTTGATGGTTAGAAGTTATATTAAGCAACATACATGTTCTGTTGTTACTACAAGAACACTGCGTGATAGAAGGAAAGACACACCACAAATCGTTGCATCTGTTTTGATTCAAGATTATCCTGGTACATTTGACACACCAATTCCTAAAGTTCTGATAAATTTGGTTCATCGCAAGATTGGTGTGAAAGTATCATACACTTCGGCATGGAGAGGAAAAATAGAAGCTGGTAAGGAAGTGCGAGGAAGTCTAGAAGAGAGTTTTACTTTATTATATAGTTATATATGTGCACATGCTGGAGCAAACATAAATTGTCACAAGAACTCGTGTTGAAGTGGATGAGGCCCAAAATTTTAAGTATCTGTTTTTTTTTCCCTGGGAGCTAGCATAGAAGGGTTCTTTGCGATGAGGAAAGTCGTCATTGTGGATGCAACACACCTCACGAATTTTTTTGGTGGAGTTCTCCTTGTTGCGACTGCTCATGATCCCGATCATCACCCCTATCCAATTGCTTTTGGTGTAGCATATGGTGAGAATGATGAAAGTTGGATACAATTTATGGAACAATTGAAAATAATGATATTCAATGTCCCAGGATTAATGTTTCTTTTAGATAGAAACAAAACCTTGATCAAGTCAGTACGTCTAGTGTTCCCTGAGGCCGAACATGGGTATTGTATATGGAATATATCTCAAAATGTTAAAGGTTATGTCCATAACAACAAAGATACTTTTGCATTCAAGTTTAGGAAATGCACATACGTTTGTACAGAGGCGGAGTTCAAGTACCTTTATCATGCTTTTTGCAGGAAGTATCCTAATGCAGCGGTGTATAATGACAAAAGTGTTTGAAGAGAAGAAATAGGCTAGATGTTACTTTCAAAGAGATATGTACAATGTTGACACCACCAATTCAGTAGGATCTTTTAATGGTGTCATTAAGAATGCGAGAAAGTATACCTTACTACCAATGTTTGATGTAATCATTTCAAAAATGGCTGAATGGTTTAACAAATATAGGAAGAAGGCAGCTGAGATACCATACACAATGAAGTTTGTGCCTATTTTGGAAACTGAAATGTCTAAAAGATATGTTGAAGCAGAATTTCTCACGGTTGAAGAGTTAAACAACTTCATCTTGAGTACAGTGTGCATGATTCTGACGGGAATGTTTATACTGTTGATATGGCTATGAAAATTTGCAGCTGTGAGCAATTTGATAAAGACAAATACCTTTGTGTGCATGGAGTAGCTGCTGCCACATTCATTACTAAGGCAGTTGGAAGGGAACTCCATCTATCTGAGTATTGTTCAAAATACTATTTAGTGGAGCAATGGGCTTTGGCTTATCACATGACAATATATCTTATTCCTCATATATCTGATTGAGTTATACCAGAAGATGTTAGAGCAAAGAAAATACTTTCTCCAGATTTTGAAAAGAAGAAAGGAAAATCACAACAAAAAAGATTTCCATCAGTAGGAGAATCCCGTGGAAGAGAAAAAAGAGACAGAGGGGGATCTAGAGGGATTTCCAGAGGCACATACAAAGCCAGGGGAGGAGGTATGACATCATATTTTGAATGTGGAAGTGGTTCGGGTACTACCTAAGATTTACTGGTTTTATTATGTGTAATTTGGACTACTAGATTTTACTGGTTTTATTAGCTCTAATTGTGATTACTAGGTGTTACTGGTATTATTATGTGCAATTTGGACTACTAGGTTTTATTGGTATTAGAATTTGCAATTTAAACTACTAGATTTTACTGATATTATTATGTGCAATTCGAAACCAATATATGTTACTAGGTAAATTGTTTATGATGTAAATTTAGATTATTTTCGATGATTATTTTCAATTCATAGGATACACATATAATAAATATATAGATTAGACTATTTTTGATGATTATTTTCAATAGTTTAAGAAAATCTTATCGGTTTTCCAAAAAACTTTCTTAATTTTTATTGTTAGTGTGTGAATGGTTAGATTATAGTAAGGAAAATATAACACAATACGTATTTCTAGTAAATTGTTTATGTAAATGTCTTCTTTAACGATAATAATAATGTAAAATAATTGGTTCTACTACCAAACCTTCCATTGTGAGATGTTTTACTAGATAAACTTAAAAAATGCCAAAGTATTACTATGTGTAAGGTAATATTACTACTACCTTGAGATTACCATAGGTATTACTAAGTGTTAAATATAATATTAAATTTTTTTATGACGGCTGCACGTTTTACATGTAAAATTCATGATCCTCTTTCCCTTCAACCTCTTCTTGATCATCTTCCCCTTCAGCCTCAGATTCCACCATTTTTTCTTCACCTTTCTCATCATCCTCACTGTTCTCCTTTTCTTTCTAACTAGTTTCAGCCTCTTTCCCTTCAACTTCTTCAGCAAGAATTTCACTCCACATTTTATCAGCTTGTGCTCTACTTCTCTTCTTCATTTGGTTCAACTTCCACATTTCTTCTACCTCATCAGCCTCACTCTCACTGTTTTCCTTGTCTTTCTCACCCTCTTGCTGAGCACTGTCACGTTTTCCTTGTCTTTTTTTACCCTCTTGTTGAGCATTGTCACTGTTTTCCTTCTCTTTCCCAGCCTCTTGCTCAACATTATCTTTGTCCTTTGCTTCATATGTACCATAGTCCATATGATCCCACTGTCGAAAATCCATGTCTTCACCATGATTCTGCTCCACCTTACTCTCAATAAAAGTTAGTCTTTCTTCTATTTTCCTAGCCCTTTTTCTCAAAAGTCGCTGATTTTTTCAATATCACTCATCCTTGAGTCAATAGACGCCAGCTTTGTCTCCACCGTTAAGTTAAGTCCAACAAATCCTTCTCCCATGAACTCCAAAATCCTCTCTTCCAGACCTCGCAAGCTCGAATCTAAACCATAATTAGAGGATGATCCTTCTACAAACGTCACCTTTTCTTTGTCTTTTCTTTTTTGGAAACACTCATGCAACTTGATCTAACTCATATAGCTCTTTCCACCAAATAGTCTTCTTCTTCACATTTAACCAGTAGTTCCAAGTATCAATTGGGCTGCCCTGACGGTCATACTCTCGCTCCTCATCAATGATACGAGCCAGCATTATTTCCTCACCAATAGTTGGAACCAACACATTGTTAATAACCTGAAAATAAAACAATAAGTTAGATTAATTATTTTTTTTGTTCTAATAGCTTCTACTATAACTATATACACGTACCTTAATTTCTCCAAGCGCAGCATATTTTTCTTCCAAAAGATAACCCTTCAGATTGCACTTTGTAAACATGCTCTTACACATCTTTGGAAAATCTTGACTATAATCCTCAGAATAGATTCTAAACGTTTTCCCCAGATCCGGAATAGACTCAAAAGCGATAACCTAGTAAATACAGTTTCACAGTGTCATTTCAATTATATAACAATTAAAAATTTACTAGCTATATGCTTTACCTCTAAAGGGATTAAGAAACCAGAAAAGCCGCATGTCTCATTTACTCCACCCTTCAGATGGTTCATCATGTGCTTAATCCCCTTAATTGCATTCTCAAATGTTAGTTGGCCTAAGGGAAATGATTTGCAATCTTCCAAAACATTCACCATCCTTAATATGAAGAGGTCTAAAGATCCATAATCCTCTGGCTTTCCACAACATCTTCTGCTGCACATCAGTGATGGTGATCTTCTTTCTGTCATGGAAGTAATAATCCACAAACTTATAACTCTCCACCTTCTCATAGTTCGGTGAATAGTCATGGCAGTCTAAGCTAGAGATGAGGGCATGCTCCCTTATAGAATAGTGGATGGGTACACCATTAACCGCAAACCATGCAACATCATATTCTAGAATGCGAATGGTGCGCATGAGTAACAACCACATCCCTTGGAGCTTCAGGTTTAGTTCGCCTGGCATGTGGAAGAAATGTCGAAACTGAGGATGGCTTGTGAACCATTGAGCCTCAGGCTTATCCTTGATGACTTCTACTGTCTTGGTCACAAAGCACTTGGTTTGTATCTTGCAAGTCTTCGGGAACTCACTGCTTTTAAAGTAGAACTCAAGGGGTTGCACTGGTTGCGTTTCCTGCAATCAAAATACATATATACGTGTTAGTATTGCTAGTATTAGTAATGCTAGTAATACAAAAGCATTAGTAATACATATACATGTTAGTAATCCTAGTAATGCTAATAGTATTAGTAATGCTAGTATGCTAGTAATACATATATACATGTTAGTAATGCTATTAGTATTAGTAATACTAGTGGTACTACTACTTACTAGTCATCATTTCTCACTAACAATAACCACAAATGCAAAATATATACCTCCCCTTCGGATCCATCTGAGTCTGAGAGCGTTTCTACACTCGGTTCTCTCACTGGTTTTTTTGCATTTGACACTGGTTTTCTGGTTCTAAGAGATTGACGACGCCTTTCATTGGCGACTCCCTTTTGCTTGGAGCCCTTTTGCTTTCCCTTCATAACTTTTCTGTAAAAGACATTACAACACTCAATCACTCTAAATTCAAACCGCAAAACAACAACACAACATCAATAAAGTTTTATCCACAACATGATTCATTTTTAAATTCAAATATTCGCTTTCTTCACACAAATCCTAAGTTTTCCCCAATTTTCTTCAATTTTGTTCTCAATAATTTAATACAACGTATCACTCAATCTCTTTTAATCTGCATATGCTCCATCTCCCTCAGATATCGATCCAAAGACTCAATCACCAGTTCGCTTTCACATATTAGACATCCAGTCACAACAACATTAACTCTAAATCATGGTAATATTCGATAATCAATAACTACACCATAACCTAAAAACTAAACATAATTTCTAATTGAATATATACCCGATTCATATACATTTTCTCCCTAATTTATAGTTTCGTTTTTTAACAAGGCAACTCACCATCAGATTCAACTTATTCAGTCAAAAACCCTACGAAAATCACAACAGTTTGGTCCAAAATAGGAGTCCAAACTCCCCAAAATACATTTCTATCATAACATATACCAATTCTAAGATTTCACCATGTTTTCCCCTAATTTCATAGAACAAATCGCTTACTAAAGACACATCCCTAGTTTCGTCTCAATTTACAAGTTTTCCCTAATTTTTATCTAACCTAATTACAAAATAAGACGAAATCAATGAGAATAAATCACTTACCAAAATGAAGGATGTCAATTCAGAAGATGGAGGCTAGATTATCACATGGGAAGAAGAAGAAATGAAGTTAATTTTGATCTAGGGTTTTCTCGCCGTTTATGTTGCAAACGAGAGAAAAAGAGGGATGAGAGACAGTCTCGACACGAGAAAATGAGAGGAAGAAGTGGAGTCAAAATGCAGTGTTTAGGTCTAGGAACTTGATTAAATCCAGATGAGTTTGGGTGGGTCGGATTTTTAGGTTGGGTTTAGTAAATATGTAGTATTTCTATGGGACAATGTGTTTTTAGCCATTTTTTTATAATTTTAAAAACAATTCTATAATAATAAAGGGACATACGAGAATCTTTCTGGGGTACGGGGTATATAGAGTTAATCTCCAACCCAAAAAAATAAATGGAGAAGAAACTTTGTAGCGGAGAAAGTAGAAGCCCTCTGTCGCCGAGAAAACCGAGTACCAAGGACGTCAGTTTGGTATTTTGTGTTTTTTTTGGGCTAAACCATTTTCGTTCAAAACTTAATATGAGCCCCATGCAACTTGTCTTAAGGCCTTAGCTTACAATTTACATGATGATGGTGTGACTTGGGGATTATCACAGCATTAGCATAAACATCATATTTATTACTAGGGGCATGCCGCACAAGATATTGTTTTATTATTGTCAAGTATGGTTTTTATAATTAGATGATATAATTATGTAATCATTTTTGTTTGTTAAGAACATTTTTTTTTCAATTTGTTAAGAGCATTATTTATTGTTTTTATTGTGTTATGTAGAAATAGGTGATATGTTAATATATTATGTGTTTATTTCTTCAATAATGTATTATTGTGTGTATAATAGTACTTGTTAATGGTGAGACGAGATTCTGATGTAAAGCATTTTAAATTTCAAAAACTTTGCATTTAGGTATTTGTAGATTATAAGATTTAACCGTTTCAGCGTCAATATATATATATATATATATATATATATATATATATATTATATTTTAAATATTATTCTTTAAGATATTTTATCCTCTCTTTATATTCTGACCTTGCGTTGTCACCATCTATGTATTTCGTTTACCTTTTCGTGGTGCTTCTCTCCATCATCAGAAAATTTTTTTACCTTCATGCTCTTGTTATTCCTTTCCTTCTCCTCCTATAAGATTATCTGGTATTTGTTGTAGATCGGGTTTATGAGTTTCCAGTTGGCCGATTGTTTCTCACGGGGTTATATTATATTCTGGTCAATATTAATTGTGCATCTTCTTCCTTAGATTTCAGCTGATGTTATGAACTGCATCTCCTTGGGTTGGGTCAGAGTTTAGTCATCTTTGATGTTGTCTTCCTCGTCGGCTTACCGTCAATAGTCCATGCTCGTCTTGGTTTTTCAAATCTAGTCTTTGGTGATCTGACTTCTATGCTCTCTTTCATAGCTTGAGTACGACTCCACAGTTTGCTGATTTTGTTTATTCTCCCCTTCCCTCCATTTTCTCTCATCTCGTTTCAGCTTTCATCGCTTCTTGCATCTTTGTTGGCTCTCCCTTTCACCTTGTTTGCCACTCGAGGCTTAGATAGTGTTTTCCTCTGAGTATGCTTTGTGGCTAGGAAGGTTGTTTTTGGTCTCAATCTTGGGCTCTTTTTCTCTGTGGTTGGCTTCCGTTCTCCCTCTGATGTAAGTCTAAGCTATCAAAGGCTTCACAAAACTCTTAAATGAACTAAACTTCAAGCTAGCAGATATATAGTATGATGATGATGGGTCAGAGATCACCACAAAGGCTACAAATGGCCTTTGATACAACTCACAAGCCTAAGTCTAAGTGAATCAACACAAAGACAGAGACTCACATGTTTCTTAGCTAAGGAATCCACCTAATAAGCATAGAGAAAAAAAGAAACAAGCATAAAAGTTTCAAAAGAGAATACTTTGTTTTTATTAAGTAATCAAGTCTGCCTTTACAATGAGTTGAAAGGAGCTTTATATAGCTCATATACAAGCTTATTGTAGTCAAAATACATAAATAAGAAGAAGAATTTAAGCCTAAATCAAATTTAAAAGAAAGGAATAATTTGGCTGGTTAAAAGGCTCATCTCAAGGGAGTGAAATCAGCTCAGTAGGGAGTGTATTGACCACGTCTTTAACTTATTTGAATCAAAAACTTTGTAGCTGATAAGGAGGCTTAAGATGTGGCCTGTGGTTCGGGAAATCCAGCTGACTAAAACGAACCGTAGTATTGATATAGTCTAGTTTCATCTGAGTCCAAATATGGTACTTCTTGTCTCCTTTGTATTTTGAAGCACTCTAAAAATTATGAGTAATTTAAACGTTCCAGAAACTTCATTTTCGTGTAGAGACTTTCATAGATGTGAACTGGTCTTGAATGAGCTTTGGACTTTATCAGCAGTGTGTATCATGAATGCATCACCCTTCCATGCTGTTTTTCTTCTTCCCCAGCGAAGTTAGTCTCTTAGATCTTTGGTCGCTTCTATCCAGAGCTTTCTGGTCTGTCGCTGACATGGCCGCCTTGTTTGTGTTTGTTTAGTTTGTGAGGTGATTCTTACCTCTTAGCTGGTGGTTGTGCTTCTGGTGCTTTAGGCATGTGTATTCTTGCTTCTTGGTGATTTTGGCCTTTTGGTCATTATTCTTCCACTGACCCACTTTCTTGGTTCTTTGCGTTGGTGCTTGATCGCGGTCCTTTGTGTTTGGGGGATTGCTTTGTCTCAGATTTTATTTTTCTATCGTTTTTGATCTTTGCTTGTTTTGGTCAAGACACTCTATTGTGAGATGAGGTAAGTTAGTTTTCATTCTTGATCTCCTTTCAACTATGGACTTTTATTGAGTAAGTGTTACTACGAAATTTTGCTTTTCTTTGTGTTTGTAAAATTTTTAGTTTTAGATTTTGTGTTATGCTCTAGTTTTTCTTTTTAGTTTAATTATTTTGTAATTTTATTAGTAAAATAAATATATAATCTGGGAATGAAATAATAGAATATAGCAAAAAATAATAAAATAGTGAATTTTTATGTTATTTTTAGTTTTGAATAAGTTAAATATTTAAAAATATTTATATTACTTTACTTATTTCTTTATGGGAAATTGCCAAAAATACCACTTTCCTTATACCACTTTTCAAAAATACCTTATAACTCTTGGATTAATTAATCTAAGACTTAGGGTTTAGAGTTAAGGGGTGGTGTAGGGTGGGGGTAGGGTTTATGAATGTAAAATTTAGGATTCTAATTAATTTTTTAAAAAATTGTCCCTTAAAAAAGTGGTATTTTTGAAAATGTCTCTTTAATGAACGTAAAAATGAAAAATGGTACAAGGAAAGTGGTATTTTTGAAAATTCCACATTCTTTATTCATCTTGAATCTTAGTGACCAATAAAGGGAAATTATCAAAAATACCACTTTCCTTGTACCACTTTTCAAAAATACATTAATCACTTTTACCTTTATTTTTTTAAGAGAAAAAAACATACTTATAGTCCTTGGGTTAATTAATGGGAGAATTTCAAGTTTACCACTTTTGTTGTACCACTTTTCATTTTTACCATCATTAAAGAGACATTTTCAAAAATACCATTTTTTAAGAGACAATTTTTTTTTTAAAATTAATTAAAATCCTAAATTTTACATTCCTAAACTCTACCCCCACCTTACACCACCCTTCACTCTAAACTCTAAGTCTTAAATTAATCAACCCAAGGGTTATAAGTGTGTTTTTTCCTCTTAAAAAACAAGGGTAAAAGTGATTAAGATATTTTTGAAAAGTGGTACAAGAAAAGTGGTATTTTTGACAATTTCCCTTAATTAATTTAAGACTTAGGATTTACAATTAAGGGGTGGGAGAGGGTAGGGGTAGGGTTTAGAAATGTAAAATTTAGGATTCTAATTAACTTTAAAAAACATTGTCTCTTAAAAATAGTATTTATGAAAATTTCTCTTTAATTAGGATAAAAATGAAAAGTGCTACAACAAAGTGGTAAACTTGAAATTCTCCCACCAATAAAATAGATTATAAACTTTCATATTATGATGGTTAGTGCGAGAAATATTAGATAGTGCAAAATTAGAAAGTGGTGTACCAGATTGAAGTAATTAAAAAGAAACAAAGACTAAAAATGTAAAAAATAATAATTATGATGACACATGTAAGCAAACGCCTTTTCCCCATGTCATAAGAAGAGAAAAATCCAATATATATATATATATATATATATTATGGAAGAATTTCAAGTATAACATTTTTTCATTTTACCTTCGTTAAAAAGACATTTTTAAAAATATCACTTTTTTAAGAGACAATTTTTTTAAAAATTAATTAGAATCCTAAATTTTACATTTCTAAATCCTACTCCCACCCTACACCACCTCTTAACTCTAAACCCTAAGTATTCGATTAATTAACCCAAGGGTTATAAATATGTTTTTCCTCTTAAAAAAACTTAAAAGTAAAAGTGATTAAGGTATTTTTGAAAAATCGTACAAGGAAAGTGATATTTTTGACAATTTCCCATAGATTATCCAATCAACATTTGTTAGAAAATTATTTAGAAAAACATTATTTAAAATTGTAAAATTATTTTAAATATACAAATTTTATTTTTGAATTTAAATATAATTTTATGATATTATTAACTAATATGAATAAAATATATATTTTCTTAATTTTATATATTAGAAATATATTCTATAAAATAAATTTGTATATATATATTATTTAAAACAAATATATTATATATTAATTTTATAATAATTTTAAATAGCATGCTGCTACTACTCTACCAATCATTTTATTAAATAGTTAAATGACAACATACATCTTCTACATCATATTGTTACGACTTTATTATTAGTCCTGCTAATCAAGGCTTAAAATATAGAGTAAATACTTTTAAGTTTTTTTTTTTTTTTTTGAAGAGGCTTTCAAAACCTAAAAAGTCTTGCAACAACTAAAAAAATATCATAAAAGATTTTGTTTTCTTTTCATATCAAACATATGTAGTGAAGGTTACTTTCTCTCTCTCTCTACAATTGCTCTATATTTTCACTACAAATCGAAGGTTTAAGTTCTCAGCTCTGGTGTTCTCAGAGCACCGGAGCTGTGTAGCCAATGACATGATATGTTTTGGTGTAGGGGAAGTCTTCACTGTTAACATGAAATGAAACAGGAGTTTGGGAGCAATTGGTCGAGTGTGTAGAAACATGGCGACCGTACGACCTGTATTGACTTGTACGGCCTTGTAGAGATGTGGTCAACCTAGAAGTTCAATACTCGACCATTTGAAACCATTTTAGGCTTGTGCAAAATTAGGGATCAAAGTATATACAATCATGGAATCTGTGCACCCCCTAAATGATGAGGACTTGAGGTACAATGTAAGGAGAAACTCGTATGGGTTTATGCAAGAGAGAAAGATCCATTTGGCATATCCAAGATGCCTTAGGAAGCAACCATGAAGGTGCCTTTCCCTTCTTCTCAAATAGTTTCAATCATGTCCACAAGTTCAGTCCACAAGCCAGCAAGAGACAACATGTCAAAACGTGTGTAATTTTTGGTCCAAGTATTTCAAAATGGCACTCCACCCCTTGCTGACTTCACATCGTTGAGAATTTTAGTTCAACTCGTGCTTTAGAACAATACTAATCAAAGATCTTAGGACAAAAGCCAAAACTAGAACACCCTCTGCTTTAGCTTCCTTTGTCTATCGTCACTTTCTACCGGATGATTATTGCTAAAGACATAGCTCCCTATTTATAGTTAAACCTAAGACTAAATCACACCGTCATAAGGATTTGTAAAACTTCTTAATCCTATCGCACTTTCATAACACCATTTGTAAAACTTCTTAATCCTATCGCACTTGCATAACACCACCGACATAATATTATGCCACTTTGGTTTTGGGCTGACAACAAGATTGGGCCCACATTATAACAATTCTCCACCTTGGTCCAAATCTAATTCCTCCTTCACGTGCTTCTTCTTCGATGAATCTGATGAGTTTGACGAATACAGAAACTTTGTTTCATCTGGCGAGAAAAACCTAAATCCTTTCTGATCGATGATAGCAACCACCGATGCACTCTCCATCACCTCTTCTGAAAACTTCCATAGCTCATACGCAGCTTCGAGGTTTCAGCTCTGGTTGCTTCGTCAAGTACCGCTTCGTCTTCAATAGCTTCGATTTGCTTCCTCCATGAAAACGACCAACGATTCTCCTCCTCCGGTGGTTCACAGACACCACCGTCGCTCGATAATATCTCCCTTTGTATCAAGCGATTGTTTTCTCATCATGTAAAGCAAATGATGTCCTCGATTTTTTTTCCCAGTAAACCGAGCTTTGATGAAATAAAAATTTGAACCTTGCTGGAGTATTGCAGTTATCCAGTAAGTTGTTCTTCGATTCTCATTTTTGTTTTCCCCTGAGTCGAATGAAAATTTTGTTTTGTGATGTCTCCTTGGTATGATAGTGATAGGCTCCCCAGTGTTAAATATCCTTAAGCTGATGTCTTCGCTAGCTGTTCTGTACCGTCTCGCTTCAGTCCCTTTGAGCAAATTTCTTCATCTCTTTGACTGTTTAAGATGACTCCTATTAAGCTGTGATACGTGTGCTTCTCCTGCACCTAAAGATACTCGTCTCCCTTCAAATGGTAGATGGTAAATTTCCAACCTTTGTTTAAGACGCTCTCTTTATATGTCACCCTTGTCTCCATTTGTTTGTTTTGAGATTTCCTAGTGACCTTGGTGCTTTATTCCTCTCAGCTACTCCACCTTGAGCTACGAACACCTTTTTTCTAGCCTCTTCTTCTACATAGGTAATGTTTTAAAATTAAAAATTTCTTCATTGTTGATAAGAAGTAACCGGAGCACTAACTCATTACTTCTTCTGTGGCGAGATTACAACAATGACGTTACCTGTGGCGCCGTTGCCTTTCTAGGCGATATTCAAGAGATCACAACAAAGATCAAACTTGGACTCGGGCAAGGCTTTCGTTAGAAAATCTGCTGGATTCTTTCTAGTATGGATGTTAGATAGGTGAACCTTGCCCTCTGGTACAACGTCTCTGATGAAATGGTACTTATTGTCTATGTGTTTAGTTCTTTCGTGATGAACATGATTCTTTGGTAGGGCTATAGCACTTTGTGACTCACAATGAATCTTAACACTTTCTTGTTCAAAACCTAACTCTCCACATAACCTTCTTAACCATAGAACTTCTTTCGCGGCTGAGGTAAGAGCCATGTACTCTGCTTCAGTCGTTGAAAGAGCTACCACATCTTGTACGCTTGATTTCCAACTGACCGTGTTTCCCCAAACTTGAAACACGAAACCTGTAACTGATCTTCTTCGATCAAGGTCAGTTGCATAATCAGAATCACAAAAGCCTTCAATACTAAACTATGAGTGTTTAGTAAACGTGAGACTCCTTCTTGTAGCACCTTTTAGATATCTTAAAATTCACTTTACTGCTAACTAATGCTCTCTCCGTTATTCTGACATAAAACGGCTAACTAGTCCAACTACATAACCTAAATCAGGTTTTGAGCCGACCATGGCGTACATAAGACTCCCAACCGCGCTTGCATACAGTATATTCTCCATGTAACTTCCTTGTTCTTCCTTTTGGTCTTTTGTAAGAATTTTTAGTTTGAACTGAGTGGAGGTTGGCGTAATCACTTGTTTTGCTTCAGACATCCCAAACGAATTTAGAACTTTCTCCAAGTAGATTTCTTGAGACAATATTAAGGTTCCCTTATTTCTGTCTCTTATGATATCCATTCCTAATATCCTTGAAGCTTTGCCTAAGTCTTTCATCTCAAACTCTTTGTTTAAACTCTCTTAGACACTTCTACTTTCTTGTTTGTCTCCTGAAGCTATAAGCATGTCGTCGACGTATAGAAGTAGATATATGGCCTGGTCAGTGTTAATGTTTCTCATGTAAACACATGGGTCTTCTTAGCTTCTCACAAACCGTTGGTCTTTCATAAAATAATCAAACCTGAGATTCCACTGCCTTGGTGATTGTTTTAACCCATATAACGACTTCTTCAGTAAACATACTTTATTTTCATCTCCTTTCCTTATGAATCCTTCTGGTTGATTCATTAAGATTCTTTCTTCTAAATATCCATGAACGAGAAGCTGTTCCACTTGCTCCCAATAACCTTTGCATTTTCAGGTCTTTCGATTAGCATCCAAGTGTGAGCTCTTTGAAGATAATCCATTCTTCACCAGCAGCATTCTTCCAAAATTAATTTTCTTTGCTCCTCATTACTTCTTCAAATGTTTTTGGCTGGTTTATCTCAGTTTCACCTGCTGCGGCTAGAGCGTAAGCCACAAGATCAATATCTTCAAACCTTGAGGGTGGTTTGATTTCTTCTTCTTCTTCTTCTTCTTCTTCTTCTTCTTGAGGGTGGTTATCGTGTATGGTTCCTCGGGTAACCATACACGATAACCTTTAACTCCAAAAGGATATCCCACGAAAACGCCCTTTAAAGCTCTTGGACTTGTCTTCTCTTGAATGGTGTGAACATACGCCGAGCAACCAAAACGCCTAAGGTGGTTCAAATCGGGTTTCTTTCCGGTCGATTTCTCTTCTGGAAGCCGAAAGTCAATGGCTGAGCTAGGAGAATGGTTTATGATGTAAACCGCCATTGATGCTGCTTCAGCCCAGAAGTATTGACCCAATCCTGCTTCTGCAAGTATGCATCTTACTTTCTCCATGATTTTTCTGTTCATTCTTTCAGACACACCGTTTTGTTGTGGTGTCTACGAGCACGTGTTGTGTCTTTTGATGCCTGAATCTTTGCAAAGTTTGTCAAACATTTGATTGCAAAACTCTCTAATCCGTTATCTGTTCTAAGACACTTGATTTTCCTCCCAGTCTGATTCTCCACAGCTTCCTTCCATTCTTTAAATTTTCTAAATGCCTCGTCTTTGGATTTGAGAAAGTAAATTCAAACTTTACGTGAATAGTCATCAATAAAGCTGATGAAGTACTTGCATCCTCCTAGGCTCTCTGGTTTTGACTGGTGCGCCCCATAAATCTGAGTGAATGTATTCTAACACGTTTTGGGAAGTGTGTTTGGAGGCTGAGAAACTTTGTTTGTAAGATTTTCCCAAGACAAATCTCACAAAAATCTAGCTTGTCGACTTCTTTGCCGGATAAGTGTCCTTCTTTTACCAGCACATTCAAGCTCCTTAAACTTATGTGACCTAGCCTTCCATGCCATATCTTCGTCATGCCAATGTTTACTCGTGATACATTCACCTCTCCTTTGGAAACCACTCCTTGTAGATAATATAAGCCCTCATTGTATTTCCCATATATTATCTCTTTCCCATATTTGTAGAAGCGAACCATGGAGTCTTTTCTTTCGTATTGACATCCTGATCTTTCGAGCATCCCGTAAGAAATTATATTTCTGCTCATACTTGGCATATATCTTGCATCCGTAAGGATTACCACGGATCCGTCGGGTCTCACGATCTTGATCTTTCCAATCCCTTTGACATCGCAATGAGTGTTGTTTTCCATCAGAACTTTGCCTCCTTCAAATTCTTCTAGGTCAAACAAGACATCTTTGTTCGGTTTGATATGAAAAAAAAACCAGAATCCATCACCCATTCCGAACTGGTGTCGTTTGTGCTAACAGTTAGTACAAGTGGCTGCTTAGGCTCTAAAGCTATATTAGCGGATCTATACGTCTTCTTCTCTAGGGATTCCCGTTTCCAATGTCCTTCCTTACCGCATATAAAACACCCTTTGTTTTTCTTATCGTATCTTGGCCTAGATTTAGATCGTCCATGTCTGCTCTTCGATCTGCCTTTCCAATGTCGGTTACCACTCTTGTCCGACTTGTTGAATGATCTTCCCCTTTCCTCAACGTCTAATCCTTCATCTTGTGACTTTGAAAGCTTTCCACTTCTGAGTAGTTCTCTCTCCTTTGATCTAGCAGCTCCAGCCACTTCATTAATCTTGAGAGTTTCTCTGCCGTATTTGAGAGTTTCTTTAAGATGGTCGTATCGTTGAGGCATTAAATTTAGTAACAGAATAACTTGAACTTCTTCTGCAACCTCCACGTTCAAGTTGTTTAGGTCTGCCACTAACTTTATAAAATCATCAATGTTTGCATCTATGCCCTTGGAATCGTTCATCTTGAACGTATATAACTTGTGTTGCAAGTAAATACGATTCGGCAAAGAAGTCTCTGTGTATAGTGTGTTTAAAGCAGTCCACATTGCAGCAGCTGTATCAAAATGGCTGATCTTCCTTAGAACCTGGTTTCCAACATTCACGAGAATGAGATCTTTCGCTTTCTCCGATTTTCCGAGCTTAACGGGATCAATAGTTAGGATGGTTCCCGTTGCTTCCTTCTCTGTATCCTTCAAGGTATCATCTTCTTCTGCCTTGATGACCGGTGAATCCATTATAAGCGTCTCATCAGTTAAGATTTCCTTTAGTCCTAGGACACCAAAGTGAGCCATCATTCGAACTTTTCATAGCGAGAAATCTCCTGTCCCATCGAACCTATCCACGTTGATCCTTGTTGTATTCATCTTTAAAGCACCCGCAATCAATCCTGGATTGCTCTGATACCACTTGTTGAGAATTTTAATTCAACTCGTGCTTTAGAACAACACTAATCAAACGTATCTTTATTCACTTTTGTCCAAAAAAGGGTATGAACGCAAAGCAAAGATCTTAAGACAAAATCCAAAACACGAACACCCTATGTTTTAGCTTCCTTTGTCTATCGTCACTTTCAGTCGGATGATTATTCCCAAAGACATAGCTCCCTATTTATAGTCAAACCTAAGACTAAATCACACCGTCATAAGAATTTGCAAAACTTCCTAATCCTATTGCACTTGCATAAAACCACCGATATAATATTATGCCAGTTTGGTTTTGGGCTGACAACAAGATCGGGCCCACATTATAACACACATGATTGTTTTGACTAGGTTTAGACCTTAGAGCAAGCTATCTTATCTATTTCTGTGCTGTGTAAACCTTAAACTAAGTAATAAACACTCTTGTTCATATTCTTTCTTTGGTTACTCTAATCTTGGTTCTTAATCTTTGGTTTCTAAAGTCTCCTAATCTTCCTTATACTCATGAATCTACTATATTCTTCCTCAGTCTCTCTCAGTTACTACATCATCAAGCTCCATTCAGTCTCTTATCCTTCATTCCATCAGTCTCAGTCGACCATTCTTGTTGTTCATCACTCAAGTTGCATCCTTTCTTCATTCTTACATTCATCACTCCTTTGTCTCCATATATTTAGATTTGATGGTGAATCTAATCTGATATTTAATCCGAGATGCAATGATGGTGTTCTCCTTGCATCTTGGTTTTCGGTATAGATATGTATCTTCTGGGACTCCATTTAAAAAACTTAGATCCACTCAGGATTAGGAATCTTGCTGCGTCAGCTTTTCCATGTCTCAGGTCTGGCCGTGACTTCTCCGCAGAGATTGATGCTTATCTGGTTCTTTGGATGCGGAAGTCTCTACCATCATTGGATATTATCATTTCCTTCTTAGTGGCCCGATTTGTAGGGCAATATAAAGAGGTTGCTTGCGTTGATTTTGTCTCTAAATCATCCGTAGTTAAAGAGGTCAGTTTCAGTTGCTTTTATCTTGCAGTCAGGATGTCTTTTTACATTTATCCGATTGGGTGGTTCTTCTAGTCTCAGACTTGTTCTTGTGTTGATGATTGTGGTTCGATGTCCCTTGCAGAAACTAGATTTAGTGTCTTTCAGTCTGTATTTGTTCAATTTCTCTTTTGGGCTTTGACTCTCATGGTTTGGAGCTCAGTTTCTAGAGACTTTGTGTTTGTCAACTTTATAAAACACCAATGTATTCTTCCTCTATGAATGAATGAATTTCAGTGTGAAAAAAGCATAAAAGATTATTTTTATTTTTGTAGAAAAAGGGAGGGAGAAGGGTTCCAACTAAAAGAAGGAACATAAAAAATCATAGATGGGCAGTCATAGCCCAGTAGACCATAAAGCACTAGGAAATTCTCTCAGTTGGATCCAACGTTGCGGAGCGCAATGGATATATTCTTTAGCACAATGAAAAATATGTGGAGAATAGCAATGTGAGAAAGAATAAGACCAGCATGCAAGCGAGAGTTCCTTTCTTTCCAAAATCACATCTTGCGACACTTGTATCAACGCGAGGAAAATGGTTTGATTTAGAGAAGCTGATGGGAGCCATTGAACAATAAGATCCCAAGATATTGAAGGGTTTGAGATCCCAACTGATTTCACTCAAATTACCCTATGAGCAATTTTATTCTTTCAAATAAGAAGATCAGTTGTAGTACTTAGGGATCAAATCCATAGGAAGCATGAGCAGACAATAGATTAACAAAAATTAAGATTAAGCTAGCCAAATAATTGTAAAGCAATAAACAGTAGAGATGAGTTGAGAATTGGTTTGTAAATTTATGAGAATGAATAAATAGATCTAGGGTTTTAGGTTATAGTACTGTAATATAGATGCTAAGGATGTGTGGTAAACCATCCTCGAACTTGAATACTAAAACAAAATATCCAGCTATCGTCGCGAGTCTAATCAGTGACTAAGTTTTTGGTCCAGTCATTGATATGCGAGCAAAGAACGAGCGTTGATACTGTGGTAAGAGTGTCGATCAATACTACCTTAGATAAGCGTTATCATCCTAATTGATATGTTCACTATGTTAATCTAGACCAGCTTTCACATGCATCTAAAAACCTAGCTCAACATAATTATTATCAGGTATATATCCTACTATGGTATTTATCTATATCCAAGTTCAGGGTTCCAGTTAGCTACTCTAGAACACAAGTAATGATATCAATTCTGATGAAGGATCCTTATGGATTCACCATAAATTTATATGTTTAGAAATACATATAAACCCTAATAAAACCCTAAATCTAACAAGAAAAACTACTCAAACATGGTCAAGCAAAGCAAAATAAATATCTGAATAGAATTCCTAAATAGAATAAGGTTAAAAAACAATGGAGTTCCAATACAAATCTACGAAGGAATTTCGATCTTCTCTCCAAAACTACTAAAACATTATAATAATATGTTGTGCTAAAAAGAATAGAAAAGATTGTCTTTTTCCTAAGAGATGGCAAATCATATAAATAATAGGTATTAGGTTGGCCAGGGGTAATCTTGTAATTATGTGAGACTTCTGGACTTCAAGTCGGTCACGAACAAGTCGGCTCATTCACTCACGTCACTGTCAATCGCTACCAACAAGGTGTTGTCGATCGACACACTTCCTAAATCTTGACTTTGACTGTTGATTCTTCAACAGCTACAAGTATCCTCATCATTAAGCTCCAGAAGCTCCATAATCTCCATATTTCTCCAAAACATACCTAGACCTGAAAAAACTCTAAAACAGACTCCAAACACACATAACAATATCTAAAACACACATATATTACGGGTGAAAACTGGTAAAATCCATACAATATCACCAACCTTTGAGATCGTTTGAGACCATATTAAGGAGGTGTAGGCGCATTCAAAGACTAAATGATTTCTTGATTCATGCAAGATACAACAAAGAAGACAAGTAGGCTTCATATCTAAACACCACGATACCAACCAATCGAAGGTAGGGTTTCAATTTAGTGAACAACCAAACAATTATAACATGTTTAGGAGTAGAAGTTGTACTTCATACAGTAGAGTACCAAGTTACATAAGTCTTGTTGCTTCCAAAAATTGGCTTAGATTTGAATGAATTATAATGCTTATCACCAATAAGTCAGACATAAATGTCACTTACTCCCAAAGATGTGACAGAAGAGATGTTTACAAGCATCTCAAGCTCACTATCCGAATGAGGTGGTGGGAGATGACATTATCCATCGCGGTATAGCCTAGAGACAAGAGAGCTATGAGGAATACCCATAGTTACCACTAAAATATGTTTCATCACCTCTTGCAATTTTAATTCTCAAGAAATCTTTTGCAATATGGCTCGACGAAATCAAACATCGACAAAGGTGTGTTAATCACAAAAATGTAATTTGAACATGATCCAACTCAAGAAATATGGACTATCACGACTCTGATCCAAAATAAGTAGTCAACTTTGACTATGAAATGATAAACTCTGATCGGAGAAATCACACAAATGTGAAATCAAAGAGAACAATACAAACACAATTAGAATATTGAATCAATCAAAACAAAACAAAGCTCGACCGGAAGGAAATGTGATCGACCTAAAGTGCGAAGAAAAATCTAATGAAAAAAAAGTGAGACCAACTTTAATTGGAGAGAATGATCTTAGACTCGGACAAAGTCCTAGCTCAAATGATGAGACTAATGGTCAAATCAAGGAAAAATATGAAGAAACATAACATTATGAACAATCAGATGAACATATGTGATGATTGATTTAAAGTGAATCTAAACAAGCGGAAGGAACAAAAAGAGGTTCAATGAAGATTCTAGGAAAGCTTTGATACCATTTCAGATTCTTTCATTTTGATCAAGATCGAGAGAAAAAGATTGTGAAATCAATATTTATTAAAGTAAACAAAGAAGAGGAAGAGTTTGTTTAAATACATTTGTAAATCAAATTAACTACTAAACCAACTTTTAACCATCTAAACCAACTATATATATACTCAAATATGGGACCATACCATAAAAACGTTGATCAGAGCTTCTCTATTTTCCGGATACATCTGTATAAGATGATATCTAAAAATTTGTTATGCTTGAAATTACAAATTTGAGAAGTTGAAGTTTCTTCGGCGTATGATATGTATCGAATTTTCCAGTTGTCATGGTTTTTTAACATCAAAATTAATTTCTGTTGAGGTCTAATGAAACACTAAAAATTAAAGTCCCATCGGACTCTAGTGTTGCGGCCAACAAACCAGTAGCTGATCCAGAGGTCAACCCAATGCCCTACTCAACCAGCCATGGCGCTAACCAGGATATATGTGCACTAAAAATGCCATATCTTTCAAACCAGGAGGGTTTTAATCACAAGACCAATTTTCATGGATTCTACTTTCAAGAAGGAGTCCAGCCCATTTTGAAGCGGACCAAAATATTCATTGGTCCAGGAGTTATGGATTTTACAAAATGGAGGTTTGCCAGCCCATTCATCCGCGAGTACTTGACTTTGGAAGAGGATCCAGGCTCAAAGAAGAAGCGGCCTGACCCAAAGCCCATCATAGGATTCAAGATGGATTTCTCAGCTTTCCAGGAAGCCCAATATCAAGAGATTTGGTCACGGAAATTAGGAGTTATGCTCATTTTCCCAAAACCAGCCAAACCGAGCAGTTTATGGAAAGAATGGACAATATTTCGGTTTAATCATCTACCAGCCAATCAATTCCGACCAGAAGACATTCTGATCAAACCAAGACTTCCAGACGACTATTACAACCATTCAGAAGAGGGAGACACGTCCTTTCCATGCACCAGCAGCTATAGGATCAGGAGGATCTACATTAACTCCAACTTGCCATATTTGGAGTTCCTTGCATTCAAAGCTCAACAGCTCTTTTCCCTTGAGCTTTTGCACGACCTTAAAACATTCCAAACCATAAAGAAGGTCCCAAGGAAGCTCTCTTATCCCCTTAAACCGTCCAGGTTCAAGGCAAATCAACTTCCTCACTTGGAGCCACAAATCTCCAAGATTCCCCTCATTAAGCCTCCAACGGCTAGTTTTTCAATTCTTTTGATTTGTTTCCATTCTAATTATTTTAGAACGTTAGGACCTTTGTATCTGAGCATTATATAAGCTCCTAGACGTCCACTTTAACCAGTACCCTCAATCATCAAGTTAATACAAGTTATTTCAGTTTATGCAAAAGTGTTCTTTGTGTAAAATATCGATCTTTAGGATTCAAAGTGAGATACTTTGTTGTCTTATTGATTTCGTGAGTCTAGTTTGTTTGTGCAAATCAAGCAAGCTCAGTACACAGGTTGAGAGAGTCAATCACATCGTCCATCATCCCACCAGATTGAGAGATTCAATCAAACCATCATCCACCAATCCACTTCAAGTTCATCCTTTGATCAAGCTGAGAGTGATACACATCCAGCAGCTTGATTCCGCCATATCTATCCCTTTTACTTGTTTATTATTCTTGTTTTATTCATATCATTAACCTCATCTCATTTCGTTTGCATTTTTTTCAGGGTTGCAAGGCAGATTCTAGACATATCGGTTAATCGATCATCTCTTGGTTGATCCGGTTTGAACATCTATCAACCATTTGGACGACCCCCATTCTGGGCTGTAACATTTGGTATCAGAGCTTAAGTTCCTGACTCAGGTGATATCTATCCTTGCATCATATTTTGTTTTCGTTTGTTTGCATTCATAAATCGAAAAAGCCATAAAAATAGTTTCTGCATTTTTGTGTTCATAAAAAAAAAAAAAAAAAAACAAAAGAGATAAAATTCTTGCATTTGATCCACGAAAGATATAAAAAGAAAACTCAACTTGTGTTTGCATTCATTCAGTTTATTTAGTTTCCATTCCTAGTTGCTTGCATTCTTCATTTAAAAAAAAAAAAATCTGCATTTCCTTATTTGCTTATTGCTTAAATCTTCATTAAAAAAAAAAAGGATAGCAGTTTGAATCTCATTTAAATTTCGTGCATATCATCTTGGTACATCATTTTATTTCTTGGATCCAGAAAAGAAAAATAAAATATTATTTAGCTTAGTTTATATCATTTTGGTCCAAACATATTTAGTTGTTTCCATTTTCGATTACTTGCATTTGCATCTTAAAGAAAAATTCAAAAAAAAATATTTCATTGTTGTTTTTGCATACCATATTTTTCCATTGTGTTTCATATCATTCCTCACTGTCTCCATTCTAGTTTCATTGAGAAAACCAAAAGAAAAATCATTTTAGCATAGTTTATTTCATTTTTGTTCATAATAGCATATTTTGTCGGTTTAGATTAAGTTTCCTTGTTGCATTAGTTCAAGTTATTTTGCACGACCAGAACTTCCCTATATATTCACTTGATCTTTGAGAGTGTTTTCAGGAAGCAATGGTAGGAGAAGAACAAGTCCAAACTCAGATGGCCACACTGAACCAACAACTGACCACTATTCAAGAGCTAAACAAACAATTGGCTCGGTTGAAGGAAGGAATCAACTCGGTTGGAAGCAAGGCACAAGACCAACGACCAACAAAGGGAAAATGAAGATGTCAAACTGCACCAGAGGCTGCATATGTTGAGCCCAAGCCACCGGATCCTTCATGGCGCACCCCACACCAAACCTCTTACACTCATGAATACTTTAGTCATTCTTATCATGATTATGAGTCTGCTAATGCTGTTAAGGTTTATCCTTTTTCAGGAAGCAGATGGCCAGATGACTACCTATCATGAGAAAGAACCATGGATGATTGGTTTTCATACCATGGCGTGCCAAGGAAAGAGAGGCTAGCTCATGCCTTCAAACAATTATCCGGAAGAGCATACAAATGGTGGAAAGTTGTAGCTTGTTCCCAAGGGAAGAGTCATGGCGAGAATATCAACACGTGGTAGGACCTTAAAGATGACATGATCAGGAAGTATGTAACCTCACTTTCAACACCAGAGACTAGAGAGAGGTACCCAAGGAGGTTGTCCAGCCATGGGTCTAAAGATGCCAAGAGAGTTGTACCAAAAGAAGGTCATAGAAGCTTGATCCATCAAGACCAGATTCGGCCAAACCATAGGCCCAAGGTTTTCTATGATAAATGTCAACCTTATTAGGTCCCAGAAGTCATGGGTAAGCAGAACTTTTTAACCCCAGACACGTTGGACAGACACAAAAAAAAATCAGACAAACCGATATTTCAAAGAGAGGCCAAGGTAAGTCCTATACTTGAAAAGTTTGTTTATAAATCATCTCCCACTGGTATGATGCACTTGTCTGTGTCCCAGGATGTTACTACAGGTCGTGATGAACATAAGGCCAGAGAAGAAGAGTCAAAAGTAGTAAATCTTTCAATGGACCACAAAGAGGCTCAATGCACAAATCTGTCCATACCATCAAGCATGAGAAACACTGAACAAGGTAAGTGTTCTAGTCCAAACATTTTAAAGGATCAGACATGTTATAGATGTCATAAAAGAGGACACTTTGCTGTTACTTGTCCATCTAAGAAAGTATTAAAAGAAACATCACTAGAAGAGAAAACAGAATTTTCAAAAATGAGTGATAGTTTAATTCAATCTGATTTGTTGGTTCCAAATTCTAGTTTCATGCACTTGTCCTTGTCAAGAGGTGATGTAACAGGAACCAATGAGGATGATGAGACACAAGGAGAGGAACAATCAGGCGTAATCCTTGTGATGGACCAGAAGATAGTTCAAGACACAATGCAGTCTATGTTGCTTAAAGAAGCAAAACCAGTCCTTAAAGTATCCCACCAAGGTAAGTGTCTAACACCACCTTTAGATACTAGCACTGACGTGTGTGTTCTTGATATAGGGAGCATGAATGAAAGCTATATGCTTACTGAAGTTCCAAGGAAGGAACCAGTCCATAAGCTCAGCAATGAACCACCTCACAAGTGGAAGCCAAAATTTGAACAATGTCTTAATCAAATGCCATGTCTTAAGGTATGTTTCACATTAGACCAGAAATATATTATTAACTCCATGACAAGATTAAATCACTTGTCTTGCCCAAGAGTATGTGAAATAGGTTCAGGAACAAACGAGGAGTACACTTCTCCAATGAAAGAGGTGCCAACCATGATGTTAATGGGTGCTAGACAAGTACAAAGAATTGCTGAATCAAGGCAATTCAAGGTCAGTCTAAGCAAGGTAAATTTTTCTAGTTTGAGCTCGTCCTTATCAATTTATAAAGCAGATATCATGCACTTGTCTTTGCCAGAAAGTTTTGATCCAGGAATAAGACAAGAAGAAGGACATCCAAACCGATATCAAGAGTTGCAAAGGAGGCAGCCAACAAAAACAAGTTATCCAAAGAATAAAATAATTTCTCAACTTGTTGAAGCTATCAAAGTAAGTCTGGAAATGTCACATTATGCTTATCAGTGTCCAAACACAGATATGATTCACTTGATTTTTGGCCAGAATGTTAAGATCATTGCAGGTTGCAAAGAAGAAAGCTTCAAAGAGATCCCACCGGATCATTTTTTGTTACTAGGAGAATCAACTCCAAGGAAGACCAGAAACATTGCCACCAAAACATTGAAGGAGAATACACCCCAGATGAGACACAATGACCATAACCATATCAGAGGCGTGATCCTTTCACAATTTTTCAAAGAAGAGCCACCAGATGCACCATGCATCACCAAACCGAAATTTTATCACGGTAAGGTTCTAGACTCTCAAAAGAAAATGAAATCTGACTTGCTATATCTTGGTGAAGGTTATCCAGTTTTGAGGACAAAACCTTTACGAGAGGGAGGGAATGTTGCGGCCAACAAACCAGTAGCTGATCCAGAGGTCAACCCAATGTCCTACTCAACCAGCCATGGCGCTAACCAGGATATATGTGCACTAAAAATGCCATATATTTCAAACCAGGAGGGTTTTAATCACGAGGCCAATTTTCATGGATTCTAAACTCAAGAAGGAGTCCAGCCCATTTTGAAGCGGACCAAAATATTCACTGGTCCAGGAGTTATGGATTTTACAAAATGGAGGTTTGTCAGCCCATTCATCCGCGAGTACTTGACTTTGGAGAGGATCCAAGCCCAATGAAGAAGCGGCCTGACCCAAAGCCCATCATAGGATTCAAGATGGATTTCTCAGCTTTCCAGGAAGCCCAATATCAAGAGATTTTGTCACGGAAATTAGGAGTTATGATCATTTTCCCAAAACCAGCCAAACCGAGCAGTTTATGGAAAGATTGGACAATCTTTCGGTTTGATCATCTACCAGCCAATCAATTCCGACAAGAAGACATTCTGATCAAACCAAGACTTCCAGAAGACTATTACAACCATTCAGAAGAGGGAGACACGTCCTTTCCATGCACCAGCAGCTATAGGATCAGGAGGATCTACATTAACTCCAACTTGCCATATTTGGAGTTCCTTGCATTCAAAGCTCAACAGCTCTTTTCCCTTGAGCTTTTGCACGACCTTAAAACATTCCAAACCATACAGAAGGTCCCAAGGAAGCTCTCTTATCCCCTTAAACCGTCCAGGTTCAAGGCAAATCAACTTCCTCACTTGGAGCCACAAATCTCCAAGATTCCCCTCATTAAGCCTCCAACGGCTAGTTTTTCAATTCTTTTGATTTGTTTCCATTCTAATTATTTTAGAAAGTTAGGACCTTTGTATCTGAGCATTATATAAGCTCCTAGACGTCCACTGTAACCAGTACCCTCAATCATCAAGTTAATACAAGTTATTTCAGTTTATGCAAAAGTGTTCTTTGTGTAAAATATCGATCTTTAGGATTCAAAGTGAGATACTTTGTTGTCTTATTGATTTTGTGAGTCTAGTTTGTTTGTGCAAATCAAGAAAGCTCAGTACACAGGTTGAGAGAGTCAATCACATCGTCCATCATCCCACCAGATTGAGAGATTCAATCAAAACCATCATCCACCAATCCACTTCAAGTTCATCCTTTGATCAAGCTGAGAGTGATACACATCCAGCAGCTTGATTCCGCCATATCTATCCCTTTTACTTGTTTATTATTCTTGTTTTATTCATATCATTAACCTCATCTCATTTCGTTTGCATTTGTTTCAGGGTTGCAAGGTAGATTCTAGACATATCGGTTAATCGATCTTCTCTCCAAAACTACTAAAAACATTATAATAATATGTTGTGCTAAAAAGAATAGAAAAGATTGTCTTTTTCCTAAGAGATGGCAAATCATATAAATAATAGGTATTAGGTTGGCCAGGGGTAATCTTGTAATTATGTGAGACTTCTGGACTTCAAGTCGGTCACGAACAAGTCGGCTCATTCACTCACGTCACTGTCAATCGCTACCAACAAGGTGTTGTCGATCGACACACTTCCTAAATCTTGACTTTGACTGTTGATTCTTCAACAGCTACAAGTATCCTCATCATTAAGCTCCAGAAGCTCCATAATCTCCATATTTCTCCAAAACATACCTAGACCTGAAAAAACTCTAAAACAGACTCCAAACACACATAACAATATCTAAAACACACATATATTACGGGTGAAAACTGGTAAAATCCATACAATATCACCAACCTTTGAGATCGTTTGAGACCATATTAAGGAGGTGTAGGCGCATTCAAAGACTAAATGATTTCTTGATTCATGCAAGATACAACAAAGAAGACAAGTAGGCTTCATATCTAAACACCACGATACCAACCAATCGAAGGTAGGGTTTCAATTTAGTGAACAACCAAACAATTATAACATGTTTAGGAGTAGAAGTTGTACTTCATACAGTAGAGTACCAAGTTACATAAGTCTTGTTGCTTCCAAAAATTGGCTTAGATTTGAATGAATTATAATGCTTATCACCAATAAGTCAGACATAAATGTCACTTACTCCCAAAGATGTGACAGAAGAGATGTTTACAAGCATCTCAAGCTCACGATCCGAATGAGGTGGTGGGAGATGACATTATCCATCGCGGTATAGCCTAGAGACAAGAGAGCTATGAGGAATACCCATAGTTACCACTAAAATATGTTTCATCACCTCTTGCAATTTTAATTCTCAAGAAATCTTTTGCAATATGGCTCGACGAAATCAAACATCGACAAAGGTGTGTTAATCACAAAAATGTAATTTGAACATGATCCAACTCAAGAAATATGGACTATCACGACTCTGATCCAAAATAAGTAGTCAACTTTGACTATGAAATGATAAACTCTGATCGGAGAAATCACACAAATGTGAAATCAAAGAGAACAATACAAACACAATTAGAATATTGAATCAATCAAAACAAAACAAAGCTCGACCGGAAGGAAATGTGATCGACCTAAAGTGCGAAGAAAAATCTAATGAAAAAAAAGTGAGACCAACTTTAATTGGAGAGAATGATCTTAGACTCGGACAAAGTCCTAGCTCAAATGATGAGACTAATGGTCAAATCAAGGAAAAATATGAAGAAACATAACATTATGAACAATCAGATGAACATATGTGATGATTGATTTAAAGTGAATCTAAACAAGCGGAAGGAACAAAAAGAGGTTCAATGAAGATTCTAGGAAAGCTCTGATACCATTTCAGATTCTTTCATTTTGATCAAGATCGAGAGAAAAAGATTGTGAAATCAATATTTATTAAAGTAAACAAAGAAGAGGAAGAGGTTGTTTAAATACATTTGTAAATCAAATTAACTACTAAACCAACTTTTAACCATCTAAACCAACTATATATACACTCAAATATGGGACCATACCATAAAAACGTTGATCAGAGCTTCTCTATTTTCCCGGATACATCTGTATAAGATGATATCTAAAAATTTGTTATTCTTGAAATTACAAATTTGAGAAGTTGAAGTTTCTTCGGCGTATGATATGTATCGAATTTTCCAGTTGTCATGGTTTTTTAACATCAAAATTAATTTCTGTTGAGGTCTAATGAAACACTAAAAATTAAAGTCCCATCGGACTCTAGGGAAACACATACAAAAGACTAGCAGAAACAACACTAAGAGAGAACAAAGAGAAGGAACAGCAAGAAACAACAACTAGCAAATATCAGTAGATACTTCAAGGAAAATATATGGCCAATGGATGCCCTTGACTGCAATGAGAGACTCAGGGAAATACGATTACACTTTAGTAGTGATGTGGTCATCAAAACAGCAGCTAAACCAGAGTCTCAGTAAACTGTATACCGATCAATTTAGAGGTTCCAGCGATAGAGGCTCAGTAAAAGAAGTATATTCTTTAAGAACCAGGGCGTATTTCGATGTAAAACTAATTTTCAAGGATCATACACTAATCAAGGAAGCACTAAGGCTTGGAATTACTAGAAACGATTCATGAAACAAAAAGTTATGGATTTTACAAGTCAGGTCATCAACTCAGCATCCAGTGGGCCAGATCAGCCATATTTCAGTCCATACAAGTACAACAATGAAGTGGGCAAGATAAAAGAAACTTGTTATGTTAAAGAGGGTTTTAGGAGTCCAGAACAAGAAGAACCAAGACCGAAATCCAACCCAACCAAAAGATCTACTTGGTTTACTCAAATTGGCCAAACTGACATCAATTAGAGAAAGCCTTCAACCAATTCAATTTGGTCCATACCAAACCTACTTGTGGAAGCCAGGAAATAATCCATACCATCCAGAATGTGTTCTAGGCGTCCTACCATGCTCCAGCATCCAGAGGATTATGAGAATCCTTATTAACCCCAACTTGCCTTATTTGGAGCTTCTAGCATTCAAACCCCAATAGCTACTTCCTTATCACTTTATGCACGATATCAGCATCTTCCAAGACAAGATAATATCCGAAAGATAATATCCCTAAGGAAGCTCTATTATCCTCTTAAACCTTCCAGATTCAAAAAAACTCAAGCCAAGATAATATTCCAAAGATATCTCTCCAATGGCTATATTTCAATCATGATCAGCACCATTTAAGCCTTTTGTTTATTTTTGTTTCCTTTAGCTTCATATGACTGTTTGGTCTTGTCTCCAGGTTGTGCCCTATATAAACAGATCCATTTGTACACTTTAGAACCACATTTCAATCAACAAGGTAATACATAAATCATTTTTTTAAAGAGAGTTTCTTTGAGTGTTCTTGTCATTAGTTGCTTAAGTAAGAGAGTTGCTTCTGCCTCTATTGACACATGGTTCAAGATTGTTTATGGATTAAAGCAAGTCAGGATTGTCATGTCCCCGATCCTAGATAGGATCGTTGGGACGGACCATGGTACAAGGACACGTACCAGCAAGGCCTTAGGGTCTAACCATGAAGTATCATGGTCCGGGAAGTAGGTTAAGTGCATAAGGAAGCTGCGACTTAACCAAAATGAGAAGGATAGAAGCTTAAGGGAGCTGGACAAGAGTATAGGCAGCTGGACAATGCGCGAATGAAGCTCGGACTAGCTGGAAGAAGCTCGACCAGCTAAGAGTAGCTCAGAGGTAGCTCACTCAAGGAAGATCAGCTAGCTGGAGCTGGTGGACTAGCTCACTCAGCTGGAGCAGCTAGTGGTCAGCTCATCTCACCTCGGTGGAGTGTTATGGTCCTGGCCGGTGTGGACGGGTCATGGTCGGTTATGGGTCTGGTTGGGTCTTACCTGATCCAGCAAGGGTCCGTGGGTCTTGACAATTGAACAAGGGATCCAGGAGGACATATGGGCCTATATCTAGACAGCCCACACGCCCATGAGAGCAGTTGGGCGGTTTTGGGCAGAAAGGGTGAGAATGGGCAGTTGGACGGTTTTGGGCAGTTTTGTGCTCCCATTCGTGCCTGTTCGCCTAGGGGCAGTTACCCACGTCTTTCCCTATAAATATAAGGCCCTCTTGAAGAAATTAATCAATCAGAAACACTAGGCAAACCTCTGCCAAAATCCAGAGAGAAAAGAAAGAGAGAAGAACCGAGTTTGAAGGCTAGATCCGTGGGAGTCTTAAGGCGTGTGATCTCTCCAACCGTGTGGGTTCTGTGAAGATCAAGGCACAGACATGGATACCAGACAGAATTATTGTGGTAATCAGAAGGAGAAGGAGAAGGATTGTGGCCAGAAGGATCGATCCTCTAAGGTTAGTGGTGTGGATCATGTAAACCAAAGGCATGGACCATTGTGTGAAAACATGTGGTTTATGATCTCTGGAACTATGATAACGCCCATTTCTGTTTGTCTACTTTTATATCTTCCTCTCCTTATAATTCTATGAGAGTTTGGCGATCAGAAAGGCCTTCCCATGGACCAAGCATAAGGCTGGTTCCATTGGACAGTTTTCGGTCAGAAATGAGTTCCATGAACCTAAACTACTTTATATGTGTTCAAATGGCTTGAAAACTTTAGGATATAAGTTTTAGGATTTATAAGAATTATTGGAAAAGACTACACACGATTTGGACTTGATCTTCTCAAAAACCAGATTTTCGTCTTAGGATTGTTTGGGTCAGATCATAGGGTTAGAGATGGTTTCTGTTGATTCCGACTATGGATTCCTTCTAGTTATGATTTATCATGAATTGTATTTAATTTTTGGATCACCTTTGAAAAAGGTTCATAGTTGGACCGAGATAGTTCCTTAGGCGCAGAACCATGCAATTGCTTAGGTTGTGGTTAGGTTATCGGACATATGATCAAGCTGATGTGCTTGTGTAGTTTCAGGTAAAGACATGGACCGTGGCAAGGCCAATGAACCGTGAGGACTCAGGCTGGAATGGATGTGTGTGTGGGTTAAGGGGTAGAAATGTTCAAGTTATGAACTTATGATAGCCTATTGTGCAACTTGAATCACATGAATACTTTGTATCACTCTGATTTATATTTATACAATCTGTTTGCCCCTTATTTGATATTGATTCTAACTCTGAAATGAATGAACCTCAGTATTTTTAGAAGGACTTAGAAATTATTTGACTTAAAAACGGAATCAACCTTAAAATTATTTAGGTTAACACTTGGATCTGGTTGGGGTTCAATGGACCAGGATCGGGTCTTATAAGGATCACCAAGGATTGAGAGAGTCAGTCAAACCCAAGGATTTAGGAGTCAATCAAAAAGCTTCATCGCCATCTATCCATCCGCTGCAGAAGATATTATGTCCGCCAAGAGTCTTATAAGCCTTTGTCAGCCTAGGCTTGTATCAAGTAGTTTCTGATTCCAGACATTGTTAAAGCCATGAAGGACCACCTCTCGCAATGTACGAAGAAAATCTGTGGTCTTGAGTGACACTCCTAGCAATCTCTGCAGCAGCATAGTTCTGGTACTCAGCAACAAGAACTCATTGCCATTGACAAAGCTTCGGTAATAATGAGAGTGTGAGTGCAGCAATGCTTTGTAACGAGGGGATACTGCTTGAGACTAAAAGATGCTCCGTTGTTAAAAAATAATGGGATTTGAAGATCACATTACGTCGATGAGTGGAGCACATACTTTCTACAGCAAACATGTAACCCAACACTTCTGCTTCTCTTTGAGAGCTCACCCTAGAAAAGGATCTATGACTATGCAGAATAGTAGTCCTATTGTGATCTCGTAAGATCCAAGCTGTGACACTGTGACGGTAAGGACTTACCAAGGACACACCGATGTTACATTTCAGAAAACCAGGAGGGGGCGGAGAGCAGGAAGTTGGGATAGTAGAGTTACTACTCCTTTTCCGTCCTTATTGTCTTTTCTTCTCCATTAACAGCGAACCAGATGTCCGCATTCTCAATAGCTTTAGCGAGTATGGATACTGCACTACTCTGTTTTTTTCTCAAATACTAATGAATTTCTTGCCTTCCATAGATCCCAAATGATCCACGGGACATTTAAGTTTTGCATACTGATATAGCTGACAGTGTGCAGGTTAAGGTTTATATTCTTAATAAAGCAATCTGTCAAATTAACCGTACGAACTGCTCTTGCCAAGAGAGGTCAAGTTGTAGTACTTAGGATTCGAATCCACAAAGAGGGAGGACACACAATAGATTTCTATAATTCTAATGGTTAAGCTAGGCAAGCTATAAATAGAAGTTTTAATTGTAAATTTATTAGAAATAAGAAATTATCTAAAATACTAAAGTTAATTCAAATATGAAAAGCGATATATCTAGGGTTTCAAGCAAGTGAATTATAATGGTAGGATGCAGAGAATTATTAATATGCGAGAACAATAAATGTTAACTAGTCCGACCCTCTCTTGTCCCAACTCTCGTATGCGGATAGAGAAGTATATCGTCGATCGACGGCTAAGACTGAACGTCGATCGATGCTAATCAGATAGGAAGTTCGTCTAGACCAGCTCTCGCATGCATCTAACAACCTAGCTCAATGGAATTAATTCTCGCACATAACCTACTCTCGTAGTCGTCCATTTCCTAAGTTTAGGTCTCTAGTTCGCTACTCTAGAACGCAAGCAGTAAACACAATTCCAAAAATTGATACTATTTCATCCTAGCAATCCTATTTTGGGGCTAATTCATCAGTACCATTATGAACCCTAAATCTAACAGATGAATTACTCAGACATGATCAAACAAATATGACGAACTAAATAATATAATGCATAAAATAATAAATGGGGTTCCAATACAAATCTCTAAAGGAGTTCAGATCTTTTTTCCCTAAACTACTAAAAACTATAAAGTAGAACTAAAAGATGTAAAAACGTGTTTTGTGTGTGGGTTTGGTGGTGGCTGCCGAAACAATGGCAGAACCGATATAAATTAGATCAAAATTCGTCCAGGAGCATTCTCGTAATTTGACTTGACTTGGGCTTGAAGTCGGCCAATACTCTGCGAATGGGCTGTCGATTGACAGCAGGGATGCTCTGTCAACCGATGGTCTTGCTTGACTTCGACTCGTACTTACATGAATGTGAACATATACTGAATATCTCTTATGAATACTCTAGCAAGCTCCATGATCTCCATAATGCTCCAAAACGTACCTAGACCTGTAAAGACTCTAAAACACAGTCAAGCCAAACATAATAGACTCCAAATATGGTCTAAATAATGGTCTAAAACTGGTAAATAACAAGGTATATCAACTCCCCCAGACTTAACATTTTGCTTGTCCTCAAGCAAAACAAAGGAAGCATGTGAAAGAGGTTTGAAAAGCGGAGACTCACATAATGTATAAGTATATCTATCACCCTACTATATTACAACCACATCAAATAATGATAATCAAAGAGAAACTCTATATGCCCTATCCTAGTATAGCAACCAAATCCATTCTACCAGCAACTCAACAAATAACAATTTGACTCACCCCTCTACTGATCTCATTTCTTTGCATAAAAATAAGGTGCATGCTTTACATTGGGAGTATCGATCAAGGGACACATAGACTCAACTCCTGCAAATCTGCATACACGGGTATAAAGTCTTTCCTGATCCTTTTTTCTCTCTTTTCTGAATCTTTTTTTTATCTCAAACTCTATGGAAAATGATGCTGATACAGACCATCTTGCCATCTTGTTTTCGATTTTTTTCTTTCTTTTTTTGGGCAAAGTTGAAGGCGAATAGGGGGGTCATCGGTAATGTACCTACACCCTTGCTTCCAACAATGTGTGATCATTCCTTTGAATTAGAATAATGAGTTCTTCGGTAATGTACCTATACCCCTATGCATATCAAGAAATCATCTCGATCTTTTCCTTTTATAGATGCTGAAGAGAAAGAGAGAAGGGAATCAGAAATACATAGACTAGTACCTTACAAACTAGTAGAAGGAATCCGATCCGATGTATGCCAAGCCCCAAAGCAAGCAAAACAGTCAGTATTAGGTTGGAGATCAGCTTTGGTTCCTTCAAATTTTCTTAGTAAGTGTGATCTAATGGCAGGATGATCCACTTTGGCATCTCTAGTAATCTTTGCAATCAACATGTCTAAGAACGGTGCTATAGTGTGGTTAGTCAATAAATAAGGTCTGATCATAATCTCCTTTTTGACTCGATAAAAACTTTTCGAAAAACTTTACAAATAAAAGCTCAAAATAAATAAAAGCATCAGAAAACATCCCCCACACTTAAATAACACCGCCCCTAGTGTTATCCCGTTCAGTTTGGTTAAGGGAAAACTAAATTGTGAGTAAAAGGTCGAGAGAAAGTTGAGGTCATCAAACTCCATAAAGAGTGTCGACCAATGGTGAGTGATGATTGTCGACCGATGGTAAACCATCTAAGCCGTTGACCGATGGTGAGTTGTTGATGTCGACTGATTGTGGTTTCGAAACTATTCTACTCCTTTGAAAACATAAAGTAATTAAATAAAATCGTAATTAATAACTAAATAATGAAAAACCAAATTAAAACTTACTACACCGTGGGTTGCCTCCCACTCAGCACTTGGTTATAGTCTTAAGCTCGACGTTTGAACTTCTGGAGTAGCAAGGTGGTTCATCGAACCAATGTGGGAAGCATGTATCCACATACTCTCTGTCCGTATCAAACCATGCACTGATGAAGCTTCTCACAGCTTCTTCTCCTCTGGTTCTCTGGTTGTCCATCCTTCTTTGAGCAGTCTCCATTGTACTCATCATTTTCTAGAGTGTTTGAATGCATCCCATCATCATGTTAAGCCTAGCATCTATGGGATCTGAGATATCATCTAATTTTGATAGATATTATCCCTCATCAAGTCTTTAGAACGGCAACCTCAATCAAGCTTGTCTTCCAATAACTTCTTCGTTACCAGCTTCTGCCTAAATGCTGCGTGATGACTATCGATTGGTGGCCAAGTGTTGTTGTCGGTCGATGCTGAACTAACTGCTCCAATTGATTGTTGTGTCTGAAGAATTTCCCTGATCTATTGGCCATTGGGAGTATGTTTGTTATATCCTCCTTGGATACATTAAGAAGACTTCCATCCATTACTTGTGCATATCTTTCTGGGTCCCTCATAATTCCAAACTCATCTGGTTCGAGATAACCATAATCTTCATCATATCCTACCTGATTTTCATCGATCGATGGTATTGGGGCGCCGTTGGTCGATGTTGCATTCCAAGTTCCATAGGATCCTCTGAAATTTCTAGCCTCCTCTAGTGCAAGAGCAAGATACTCTTTTGCTTCTTCTTCAAAATAAGAAGTGTCGTAATCTGGGTTAGCCATCTCACAATATTGTTGTCCAGTGTAGGCTATGTCTTCTGGACATCTATTGGGACTAAGGCGTTGCAAATTTGCAGTGGGATGTCTCTGGCTATCCCTCCTGAATTCACATGGGAGCAATCCACAAAAGTGAAAGACTCACTGGAAGGCTCCACTTTCAGGCTCAGCTTCTCTGCCACAGTTCTAGGCATGATGCTGACTGCTGATCCAGTATTGTAAAGGGCATTGGGATACTCGTGGCCTTTGACAAAACATGGAACCACGAACTTTCAGGGTCACTTTTCTTCTTGAGAGTGATCCTCTGCTTCATCTTCTCTCGGAGGCCATTGAACATGCGCTTTATGTTCTCATATGTCTCCTTAGATTCCCCAAAAAAACATCCACAATCTACAAGTATAATATCCTTCCTCAAATTGAGTACTAAAAAAATTTAAAAAACTCTTTTGGTAAAGTCATCCATCTCTTTGTTAGTTACTTTTATGCACAGATGTTTAGGAATCTTCTGCTTCTTTTTGGGGTGTCTTTTTGGTGCCTTATGAACTATCATTGGCTCAGGTGTATCAGCGTCTGGAGTCTCCATACTCAGATGTCTGATAAACAAACTTGCATTCAGACTTGGTTGACGAACTGGTTTTGCTGTTGAAGACCGTCGATCTATGTTGACGTCTCGGCGTCGATCGGTGTTTGAAGACTCACACGAACCTACAGACTCTAAGGGTTCTGTCAATCGATGCTAAGCAATGGGTGTTGATCGACGCGAGGGGAACTACCGAAAGACATAGCACTTTCTACTCGGAAATCTCCCACTTGGAGCGGTTCTCTCTTCACCTCTTGCCAAAAATAATCACTTATCAATGCACTGACATGGTGTTTCTGACCAGCTTCTCCTTTCTCCTTAACCATGGTCTCATGTCTTTGAATGGCCTCACTTTTCTGGACTACTTGATTCTCCAACTTCTTGACATGAGTTCTGAGAGTCTCAAACTTTGTGTTGGGGTTGGTGTACAGATCATCAATATTTCTATTGAAATTCACAGTCATATGCTGCTGCTGCTCCAATATTATGTTAACCATAGCTTCTGACTTTCTCTCCTGAGTCTCTGGAGGTGGGTTCTGATAAGAAGATCCAAAGGTTCCGTTGTTGTTATTGGGCCTCTGCTGATGTGAATTTTGGTTGTAGTTGCTCATGTTGCCACCATAGGAGTTTTTGTATACACTGCTTCTTAGCTACCTCATTGAAACCGTGATGTGGGAAATCTCTCTAGTAGGACTTGAATCTGAACCAAGAGCTTCTGAATGATTCTCCACGTTTCTGTGTGAATGTAGTGATTCTGCTTCTCAAGTCCTCTGCTCACGCATCATCAAAAAAAAAAATTGCGCATAAACGCATTCTTGATGTCTGTCCAGGATGTCAGATATCCTGGTGGTAGCTGCTTAAGCAAATGTGAAGCCTCTCTAACAAGTGAGTACTTGAAGAGCTTACAAAACATATAGTCTTCAAGGACTTCGTTGGCTTTTGATAGTAGATACAAGATCCTTAAACCGCTTCAGATGATCCATTGGATGCTTATTTCACGGTCCATGGTAAGGTGTCTGATATAGCCTATTTATTCCCAGTTTTAGGCCATGTTCTAGGCCATTTAGGGTCTATTATGTGTGTCTAAGATATGTTTTAGAGTATTTACAGGTCCAATAATATTTTGGAGGTAAATGAAGATACTTGGAACTTTTGGAGGCATTTAGAGGAGAAGAATCCGTAGCTGACTATTTGAGGAGTCGAAGTATATGACTGTCGTCGATCGACGACACATCCTTGGAGTCGACCAATGATGAAAGACCGAAGGTCGATCGATGTTGAACACTTGTCATCGATCGATGCCCAACTCGCAAGACAGCCGATTGAAAAGCCCAAGTTTAGAAGACAAATGACAAGAATGTCCTGACCGAGTTTTGACCTAGGTTTTAGGGTTTTTATATTTATGCTCATGTATTGAGAGCATGCAGAGTGTGCAAGTACAAGCATAGGCAAGGCTTGACACAACTCACAAAGCTTTATAGGTTTAGGTTTGTAAGGGAGAATATTCATAACTCCTTAGACCATGTACAATGGTTTCAACACCCTTTCCACTTTCAACACCCTTATTTTTCCCTTTAACATTCCACATCCTCTTCTCTCTTTTCCACCTAATTTATTCAACACCCACTTCATTTTAAACATCTACAATGGTTTACTTTAAGAAATTCAACACCTTACCCCACAAATTTTAATTCTTACATTTTTACAACATAATAATTACATATTAATACTTATCTTAAAACTAAAATGACATAACCTTTAATAATACTTATTTTGAATTATTATATTTAGATTAAATTTTAAATAATACCAAAATCAATATTAATAAATATTTTAAATTAAAAACATCTCGCTTTCTATCGTAAGCTTTAATCAGATTGATTCGTTACGGTTTTATCAATGATTCTTTCAAGGATTTATAAAACGTTTTTCTTTTGAAACTTGTTTGGGATTTGCTATTCGTTTTTAGTTTAGATATTTACCTAATTTTATTTTTTTTAAATATGAAACTTAATATTATTAAAACAAATAAAATTAAGAAACTTTAGATACACAAGATACAAACACATATTATCAAAAAAAATTAAACATACACGATAAAAAGCACACAAAATAAAAATACCATTACTTAATTTACACAATAGACTCAGTTCACAAACAATAAAACTCTTAAACACACACACACAAATTTTAAATTTTTAACTATGAAACATTCCAAATTTTGCCCATATGTGTTTGACTAGATCTGATTGCAATTCATAATGTACATTTGAATCACATAATTTTGCCCAAAAAATTTATGTGTATACTAAATAGTTTAGGTGTACACTAGGTGTACACTAAATAATATAGGTGTACACTAAGTAGTTTAGGTGTACACTAAACAGTTTAGGTGTACATTAAACAGTTTAGGTGTACACTAAATAGTTTAGGTATACGCTTAAACAGTTTAGGTGTACACTAAATAGTTTAGGTATACGCTTAAATAGTTTAGGTGTACGCTTAAACTTAATATCAACTAATTTTCAAAGAGATCCATTTAGAAGAGTTTTGAGTGTTAAAATGATTATTATTGGGATCTATTTAACAAAAAGATTAAAACACTAAATTAGTTGATTATACTAAAAATGACGTTTTCTTTTTGTATCCAAATGAAATAAGAGTAGTCTCTACTTATAGATAAAAAATCTTGAATTTGATATAACTTTTATATTTTAAAAAATTATATTGAATAAATACGTTTGAATTATTGGGTGAGGATAAAAACAAAATAAAATCTGCACAGCCAATCAACAAGCGACATGTGGCGGTGTGGGACCACAAAAAAAAGTTTCAACATGTTGAAACTTTGCAACAAGTGTTTATGCCACATAGCTAAACTCAATTTATCAACACCCTCTGCAAGGTTTCAACAGTTGAAACTCACTTTCAACACCCCCATTGTAGATGGTCTTAGGGAGATTTGTATTGGAACCCCAAATTTTTATCTATGCATTCTATTCAGACTATTGTTCTTTCTTAGATTATGTCTGAGTAGTCATCAACTATATTTAGGGTTGAATGATAAAAATAATGGATTAGCCCAAAAATAGGATTGTTATATATGTTAATATCCATCAGTTGAGTTGTGATTAATGCTTGCATTCTAGAGTAGCTAACTATGATCTTGAAAGTAAGACATGCACGATTACGAGAGTAGGTTATGTGCCAGAATAAACTCCATTGAACTAGGCCGTTAGGCGCATGCGAGAGCATGTCTAATAAGTCTGGTGGACTTATCAAATCTCGTTCACACTTCTTTCTGATTTCACCATCGATCGACATCAGGCCATAGCCGTCGATTAATGGTCTTTCCTTTTGCTCACATACGAGAGTTGGGTGTTAAAAGGGCCAGAATAGTTAATATTTGAGTTTTAGTATATTTACATATATGTGCTTCCTATCCACTATAATCCATTAAGTTTGAAACCCTAGATCTAGCATATTTACATTTGCATCAAGTTAGTTTATTAGAATATTTCCATATATGCATTATTTCCATATTTGCATTATTAGAATATTTCCATATTTCATCTCCACTTCTTGATAAAGAATATTTCCTTAACTGATTGTTTGCCAACCAATATATAATTCGCCTAGCTTAATCTTTAGAAATAAGAAATCTATTGTGTGCCATTGCCCTATGTGGATTCGATCACTAAGTACTACATGTGATCTCGGTTGGCAAGAGTACTATTTGTGTATTAAAGACTAGGGGCTAATTTGATAGTGATTTGTTTAGGATATTTATACCCTGCTAGAACAATAAAGACACGCACGTCAAATTTAGCGCCGTTTCCGGGGAGCATTGATCGCCATTAGATTTAATTTCTAGGATTTAGTATAGGTTTGTTACTACTTTCAAGTTACTAAATTTTTATGTTCCTTGTTTTCAGGTGCATGCGAAGACACACCAGGAGCTATAAAGGACAAGAACTACTATTCTCTGGCCCTAATAGACTCGAACGTACGATCTGCAAAGAAAGACAACAAGCATCGATTGACAGCAACAACACCGTGTCGACCGATATTTCTTTACGGACAGCATCGACCAACATCAGAACTCTAGCATCGACCGACACTGATCATATACCAACAATTGACAGCAAAGTATCTGCACTGATTGAAAGAAGCATGCGAGTTCAGATGGTAACGGCGTTAATACTGTCAGGGGGTTGTTGGCCTTGTGCCTTAGTTCTTTTCTCCAGCTGAGTAATCCGGTTTTTGAGTTCTTGTAGAGCTGCAAACTGCTGGTTCATTGTGGCCCTTAAAGTTCGGCTGTGTTCTTCCTCTATCATTGCTTTCTGAAAACAATCTCAAAGAGCAAGTAAAGGTATGGGAAGTTTTGGTCATGCAAATAACTTGAACTAATGCAACTAAGACTAAACAGAAAATTATGCAATGCTTGGACAGATATGAAATAAAACTATGCAAAAATGATTTGTTTTTGGTTTACTTGATGCAAGCTCCAAAATATATCAGTATGAGATGCTATGATAAATCAATGGAAAGAAAATATAGAAAGTAAAACTAACTATTTTTTTTTTGAATTTTCTCAGTATGCAAATACAATTAACCAAAAATGGAAACAACTAAATATGTTTGGACCAAAATAATATAAACTATGCTAAATGATAATTTTTGTTTTCTTTTCTGGATGCAAGCAATAAAATGATGAAACAATATGATATGCACGAAATTTAAATGATTAAATTGCTATCCCTTTTTTTAATGCAAGATTTAAGCAAGAAGCAAATATGGAATCCAGATTTTTCTTTACTTTTCTAAAATGGAAACAAATATCTAAATAAATGCAAACACATTTTTATTTTTTTATGACTAAAATGAATGAAACAAATCAAAATTTCGTCCCCTACCTCACTCTTTTTCTGGTTTTCAATTTATCATGAACAAAGAATACAAATATACAAAAAAAAAAACAGTTTTTATGGCTTTTTTGGTTTAATGATAAAAACAAAATGTAAAACTAAATATGATGCAAGGATATGTTCGATCTGATACCAAAAATGTTACAGCCCATAATAGGGGTCGTCCAAATGATCTATTGAGGTTCCAATCAGTTCAACCAAGTGGTGGTCAAAAGATCGATATTGCTGGAATCCTTGTTGTAAACCTGAAAAAAATGGAAAACAAATGACATGGCAGGTTATGCTATAAACTAAACAATGAAAATAGACAAAGGAAAAGTATAGACATGTTGGAATCAAGCTGCTGGTCGTGTGACACTCTCAGCTTGATCAGTAGATGGTTGAAGTGGATCGATATGGTGTTTTGCTTGCTGGATGTGTATCACTCTCAAGCTTGGAAAACGAATGGGATGGAAGTGAGGGTGGAATGAGGACGCCACAAGACTATAGGGAAGGGAGACTTGATTAGTCGTGATTCTTTGGAGCTGATTCTCACAAACTCTAAAGACTTAAAACAATAGTAATAAAAAAACTAAAAAACTGGAAAATTTTTATTGCTTTCAAAGATGGTGTGTTTACAATGGTGAAACGAAATGAGCTTATATAGTCTCGACCTAGGACTCTTCTAACAGTCTAAAATGACTAAAGGAAAGAAATAAACTCGAAATTAAAGTCTTGGAAGCAAAGCTTTGATGGCTCCAAGGAATATAGGCGTTGCTTGAATTATGATTTCTTCCAAAAGAGAAACTTGTGGGGGATTTGTATCTTGATAGCTTCTGGACGTGGCCATGATCTTCAAGCCTTACTGAATTACTCTTTTCTTTTAAAATAATGGAATATGGCTGTTGGTCTTGAGCAAGAATCAGTAAAAGCTCCTCTAGGGTATTTAGTGTAGATGTTGCCGGATAAAGAAAGTGAATGGAAAGGATGATCCGCCTGATCCTCTGGGTTCTGGTGCATCTAAGTACTTCTTTTATACCTTCTGTATGGTCTATATTGTCTCCTGGCTTCCAAGGATAGTTTTGGTTCGAACCAAATCGAATTGGTTGGCAACTTTCCCTAAATGATGTCAGTTTGACCGGTTTTGGGAAATTGATTGTATCTTGGTTTTCCCAAAACCAATCCTTCTGATTTTTCTCATTTTGGAAAGCTAATAATACCCTCTTGAAGCCCATAATTAATTCCGGAGAAGTCCGCTTCGTTGTTGGACTGGACTTGCTGAACCTCGCAACTGGATGGGCTGGGAAACCTCTAGATTGTAAAATCCATAACCTCTAGTTCCGTGAAGATTTTATTAAAATTTTAATCCTATGTGCTTCCTTGATGAGTAAGCCTTCTTTTAAAATTAGTTTCGCTCCAAACGTCGTTCTGGTTGTTGAGATATCTTCCCTGGACTGAACCTCTATCGCTGGAACCTCTACATTGGTTGGTATGGATGCCGAGCTGCTGGTCTTTTTGCCACAACACAAGGGGATAATCTATGAGGAGTCCAAGTGGGTTAAGTTGCTAGAGATAGAATATCGTAGATCCACTAAGCACATAGGAAGCAATAGAGGAGAAGATGGTGGTTCACGACACAAGAGTCTCCGGTCAGAGGGGTCTAGGAGTTTTGATTATGAGGATAGGATGTGCTCTGTGTCAACAGGGGAGAGAGGAGGGAGATAAGTCCTCGAGATCACGGTCTCTATAGAGAGAGGAAGTCCCACTGGAACCATGTTATCAGCCAGACAGCTGGTAAACAAGAGATTGGTGAGGAACATAAAAAGGAACAGCACCAGATCCATCATGAGGAACAAGGATCATTATTGTAGAGGATGGTTTAGACTTGATTAATGAGGCCTTAGAGGATGGTAACTTAGGAAGTAACTGGGTGCCTTGAGTTAGAACAAGAATTTCACTAAAAACCTTAATAATCCATTAGTTTGTATTGCCTAGTCCACCTAAGAGTTCTCCTAAGTCTAATCTTTATTATTAATCTTTACAAACCAAACCAATCTTTGATTCATCACTCATAAATCAATACTTTCATCTAGCTTTATTTCGAAACAACAAATCTATTGTGTGATATTAGAGTCTCTGTGGATTCGATCTTTAAGTACTACTATGAACCTCTTATTTGAGAGAGTAAAGTAGCTCATAGGGTTAATTTGAGAATGCATAATAAAAGCTACATCAAATTTGGCGCTGTGGCCAGAGAATATTGCCATTAGATTTAGTTTAGGATATAGTCTAGATTTTTATTTTTATTGTTGCTAACCTATTTTCATATTTCTGATGACAGATGTACTCTTTGAAGATAATATGGACTCTGGACGTTGATCGACGGAGATCCTTCAACATCGATTGCGTTTATTCCAACAACGTCGGGCGACACTTTGTTGCCGCCATCGATCGATGCCGATCAGCCGAAAGCAGGTAAGTCCGCCTATACTGAATTTATTAATGAGGAAGTTGTTTTAAATTATCTAAATGATCACGAACGTAACGTAACAAGCCAAATCATTAATAAACAGGGGACTGAAATTCCTGACCAAAATACTCGATCTCAACAAAATGAGATCAAAATTAAACTACCAATACTCGAATACTTAAACCCCAACAGAACATATTCCAATAGGTTCGTTATCAGATTACTAGACAACCATACAGGAAACTCTGATCTTAACGGTTAATACATTTCCTATTTAAGTAAGAAACCGTTCAGTGTTTT